>JAPFRF010000018.1:4198462-4573462 GCA_029282475.1 Phrynocephalus forsythii
TAACTTGACTTGCTCAGCAAACAGTATCCTGTTGCGTACTTCCAAAACAAATGGGACTACTATCAACAGTCAGAGTGGCAGGCTGCCACTAACTGAAGAGCTTGTGTGTGTGTGTGTGTGTGTGTGTGTGTGTGTGTGTGTGTGTGTGTGTGTGTGTGTGTGTGTGTGTGTGTGTGTGTGTGTGTGTGTGATGCCATTTCCATTATGCATCTCTTCACAGCTCTTACCCCAAAACAAAAGAATGTAATGCTTATTTATTTATTTATTTATTTATTTATTTATTTATTTATTTATTTATTTATTTATTTATTAAAATACTTCTACCCTGCCTTTCTCCTTGAAAGGACCCAATACAGGCCATTGTGTCCAAATCTAGTTAACTTTGTAGGAAAACAAGCCAGTTTTAAACCATAACTATCCTGGCTAGTTTCTCTGAACACACGTAGCTCTTATTTCCCAAACGGAATCAGTTAAAAAACAGGGAAGCAAAACTTAAAATGGAAAATAGGCAACTATGCGGTAGAATTATCGGGGAGGAAATAGCATGAAAGACCAAGCAGTTGTCCAAGCTCATTCCTGGAGTAGTAGCAAATATGATTTAACAACACATCTTTGTGTAGCCATGCGGTGTTTGGGAAAACAGGCCCTCCGAGTACCTTGTTTATGTACATTTTTAGATCGCAGCCTACCTGGGCACCAAGGCACCAGCGTATGAGAAATTGAGATTAAAAAGTCCTCAGAGCACAATTTAAACAGCTCCCAGTCTGGTGAGTGCCTGAAAAGGAACTAATATGTGAACTCCCTTAAGTTACATCATGGAAGAAAGGCAAAATATACGCCATAAAATATACTGTGTTCTGCTTTAAAAAAAAACCAACTGCAAAGCACATGTGAATAATGTTTAAAAATCCTTCCACAACTACCACAATAATTGTACTTACATAGTGGCAGTACTATGCCAAGTGGAAACACAGCACAGCAATGATGTAAAACTGGGCTAAATGTGTTTAAATGCAGAATGTGTTGAGATTTTAATGTGAGATAGCCAGATTCCATTCTTTTATGGCTTGTGTAATATACCATAAAAATGTAACATAAACCTTTACAGTTCAGACAAAAAAAAATTCACAGACTTGGTCACGGTCGGTTTCAACTTCTTTACAAATCCCCAAAGAAACTAAAAGGCAAGGGATATAGTTTTTTTTACAGCCTGGGGGAAGGACGTCTTGCAACCCAAAAATGAAAGGGAAGCTAGGAGCAGTCAGTCAGGGGGCCCAGAGAGGACAGCTGGAGAAAAAAATATTCTCACAAACCACACGACAAGAATATATGGGTTGTCTCTGTGGAGTCGTCATCAGTCAAGAGACATGGTTCTTGGACTGCAGCATTCTGACAATGAAATTAAAATCGTGTGTTTTGGCTGAAAGGTCTCATTCTGTAATGTAACGCAGGAACACAGGAACACAGAGAAAAATAAGCTGCTGGGTAGGTCTTTTCAACGGGACCGTTAGGGTAATTCTAATGTGCAGGATTGTGTGCCTTATGCAGGCATTATGAGCAAGCCACCAGGACCAAAATCTTATTGGTGTGTGTGTATAAGGTTTGCATAGCTTGCCACAGCATCAATGGAACTGTGACAAAACAGCCTGTTTCTAAACTTCATGTGCAAAAATGGGCCAGCTTTCAATGGAACAAAGAACTGGATTACATAAGAACCTAAGAAGAGCCATGCTGGATCAGGCCAAAGGCCCATCTAGTGCAACTTTCTGTATCTCACAGTGGCCACACCAGATGCGTCTGGGAACGCATGAGACTAGATATCTGTGTCCTGATACCACTCCCCTGGACATGGTCCTTGAGGTACCCCGGTCCTAGACAAGAATCCTATAGTACCATGGTCCTATACAAGAATCTCCCTGAGGTCTTCATGGTGATTTTTTTTCTGCCCTGCTGGATTCTATATCTTCCTTATTCACCATATCTGTCAGCCGCATTGCATGAAAGCTTATGCCAAGTAATACCTGTTGGTCTTTAGGGTGCCACCAGATTCCTGACTCTTATCTGCCATGTTTCTTTAATGTGACCCAAACTGCATTTCCCAAGAACAAGAGGGCTGCGCTGCCAGAAAGAGATTGCATAGGAGGGGAATGTCACTGGACCAGCATTAATAGATTTTCTTCTGCCACTAATGGTTCTTTGGACACAAGCCCCATGGCTGCAACAAAACGCTAAATTGTGAGAAATGTCTCTTTTAAGAGCATAGTTATGTTGAAAAGAGACTTATTTCAAATCCCACCTTGATTATTGTGTCATTTACTGCCCAAGTGTTTATGTGTTATTGAATACTGAGTTCTTGTTGCAATTCCCATCTGTTTCTCTCACTCTTTTTGGTCTGGGAAATCTATGGTTTTGGCTTAATCCTTAATTTCTCCAGCCCCACGACTATGGTGAACTCTGTGTGTGTGTGTGTGTGTGTGTGTGTGTGTGTGTGTGTGTGTGTGTGTGTGTGTGTGTGTGTGTGTGTGTGTGGTGAACTCTCTCTCTCTCTCTCTCTCTCTCTCTCTCTGTGTGTGTGTGTGTGTGTGTGTGTGTGTGTCTGTCTGTCTGTCTGTCTGTCTGTCTGTGCACGTGCACATGCATGCTCTATTGTAGGCATGTCCAAACTTCAGCCCTCCTGATGTTTTGGACCACAACTCCCAGAATTCTAAGCTTAGATTGCCAATGACAAAGGACTCTGGGAGTTGTGGTCCAAAACATCTGGAGGGCTGAAGTTTGGACATGCCCACTCTGTTGAGATGCTAGGAGAACTTGGAAGGTGTAGGTGAGGCCAGCGGACAGATGACCTCCTTCCCTGTTTCTACAGGCCTCCTCCCTCTGGCAAGATTCTCTCTGGTGCTGGGCAGCTTCCCTCTTGGTCTGAAGATTGGGATCAGGCTGGTTGCCAGCTGACCTGTTCCATAGCCCCGCTTTTGAAGGCTCAGAGAAGAGCTGCTGCCAGCTCATCTTCCCCTCCTTTCAAAAGCAGTCATCGCTGGGCAGGTGGGTGGCCCAAGAAGGGTCCCTCCGATTGATAAATGGCCCGTATCATGAAAAGGGTTTTCCACCCTTTCTCTAAGGCAAAGCTTTGAAGACCTTCGGCATGACAACAATGTCCACTGGGTTCAGAGAACTTCCTAAAATGCCTCTGCTTTTAGTCTGGATCTGGCTAGAGAGGTTCCATACTGCCGGGCAATTTATCCTGCAAGCTGACTCTCAGCTCGACAAACAAGCCTCCCCTGTATGACTGCAGATGCTTCTGCTAAGAACCAGGAATCAACTGTTCCTCCTTCCAACTTCCCTGCGCCTCCTTAGGGGACTGTACCTCCCACTCTTGATAACTTGGAACTGAATATATACAATGCTGCACTTTCCTTTATTCGGTAATGGAAAACTTCCTTGGCTCTCAGGGCTGTGCTGGAAATGTATCGTAAACTAGAAAAGCCACCTCGGCTCCTGCTCTGAAGTCATGTAATTAACATAAGAGCATCACTGCTCCTGAGTGTTTAATTTACATAAACAGCATCATAAATCACCCATGCATCAGGGCAGGAGAAAAACAACAATGAAGGGGTTTTGTATGAGAATATTTTTTTCCTCTGTCCACCATCGCCCTGTACTAATATTGGCTGCCTGTTTCATACAATAGACATCAGCTATTTATTTGTAAGGTTGCTGAATATTGCCTGAATGAATCTTTGTAGCTAGGTATATACCATCACCTCCCACAAACGACCTGCCTCTTTGGATCATAATTCATTTGAATGTGGCAAAGAAGGATGTATCACTCATAGAAATGCATGATGGAATCACACTTGGCAGGAAGGGTCTCTTTAACTCTAACCAAGATCTGGAGGTAAGAAAAATAAATGAGGCAATGGGTACACACCAGCCAAGGATTTCTATGTCATTTTAGAAAAAAAAACTTCCACATAGGCTAAAATACATCACATTGTTAAACTGCATGAAACAATAGCATCTTTCTAATCTCTGATTTGGGGAAAGGGTTGTATACTGCCCCCAAACCCAGGTCTATAAGAAACCCCACCCCCTTGAGCCTTTTAAACATTTTCCACCATTGCTTGGAACTAGAATTTAAATATTCCATTTTCACAGTGTCCTTTGCACTGTATCTTAGAGCTGTAGCTGATATGATCCACCCCCCCTTTTAATATTTCATACAAATGTTATCAAAGGCATACTACTAAAACACTTTGCCTTGTACGTATATTTGCAATGCACCAATAAAAAGCCATGCTAATCTCTTAGACATGACAAGTGGAGGAGTTGCCAGAATGGGGTATTTTTAGCACCCTCCGTACATTCAGCTTTTGAGTGACTTCCAAGAAATCATTTAGCAAAGAGCAGCTTCATTCATTATCCCCATTCATCAAAGTCACTGTGCAAGTCAATAAATCTCTCCCGCCCCAAAACATTCAGCAGGAATTGCGTTTGAGAAAAGGAGGGAACTAAAACAAGGGCCGCTATTGTCACATCAATGCAAACGGGTCAAAATTGTTCATGGAATATTTCAGGAAGGGGGAGAAAGTGAACACTGAAGCAGTACTTGACACCTTCGCTACCAGTCCCATCTTGAATAAAAGGGGTTTACGACCACAAGAAACGAAGTACAAAGTGCTGTGAACACTGAAATATGGACATATGCATGGATTTTACTAACAGTAGTGGAAAATGGCATCTGTTTTTTACAGCTAAAGCAGACTACATTTTGATCTCCATGCCATGCATGAAGTAGAATGACTAAATAGTGTTTTTAAAACATTTTCTATAGTGAATGCTTGTGGAATCAATTCATTTTTAAAAAAGCATTTATGCCACGACCCTTTTCTTTGAATTGACAGACATGCTCATTATTCCATAGAATACAGCTGCTCTGTGCATGAAAATAACAGCACCTGTAGGTGTGGAGAACTGTACAAGAAATATACCAGATTTATAGCACCATTTGAACAGAAATGTATTCTAAATGGACGGAGCAGTGAGGTTCCTCTGACTATGATTATGCGCTGGGCTCTGAGATGGAGGGCTGCTCCCATGCTATTACATGCCACCCGCAGTATAACGTGGTGTAGCACAGGTGTCCAGTGGACATTTGCAGTCATTGAGAACTAGCTAACTAAAACATGAGGCCGCCACATGACTGAACTGGATTATGGCATCCCTGGCGCTGTAGAAGAGATCTGAAAAGTGATAGATAATGTGCGGCCGTTTACATCATCACAGGAAAGTACATTACTCTTCACTCTCTTAAACTAGTTTTTGTAGCATCATCCCACTTCATTGAGACAAAGACTGAAGAAGGAACACGGTGTTCTTTAGACACCAGGTCTTGACTGTCAGCTGTCCCTGAGGACTACAAAACCTGCTAGGTTTTCTCAAACTGCTGAAAAAGCCACCCGGTTCGGGATAAGATGGTTAAGGTTACCTCTAGTTCTCCTGAAAACAAAGTGAAAATGATTGTCTTGTGAGATGCTTGACCCCACGATCAGCCCCCACGCCAATGTTGCACTTGGCCCAGAGGGCAGATGTGACACTTCCTTGCAGTAAAGGATGCCACAGACCAACTCTAAGAGCCTCTGGATGATTTCGTGCCTGGGACGGGGTGGGATGGGAGAGTACATATGGATTGTGGATCTAACCCTGAAGCTCTTTGTCCAAATCAACTCTCAGCACTGCATTATAATACCTTTAAAAGGTAAAGGTTTTCCCCCTTGCTGCCACCGCACATGAGTGCTACTCCTTTCTGACTCTAGGGGCGGTGTTCATCCCCATTTCCGAGCCCAAGAGCCAGTGTTGTGCAAGTCTGTGGCCATGTGGCTGGCATGGCTGAACGCATTTCTGTGCACGGAACAAAGTTTACCTTCCTGCTTTTTACGGCGGTACCTATTTATCTACTTGTATTTACATGCTTTCGAACGGCTAGGTTGGCAGGACCTGGGGTTAAGAGCGGGAGCTTGCTCTGTTGCGTGGCACCCAGGATTTGAACTGCCCTGTTGTCGAATTTGCAGCCAACATTTCAGTGCTCACTGCAATACGAAATAACCCTAGAACAGAATGACACAAATAAAGTACATTTAAAAAGGGATGAAATTGAGTAAGCCTGCAAAGCAGGCTGAAAAGATCAGCACTCCTAGATTTAGGTAGTAGGAACAGACACACCCACCCACCCACACAGAGAGAGAGAGAATCTGATAGACAATTAAAAACCTTGCTTTCCAAAAAACATGCTTCTCAGGCAAACTTCCAAGTCAATTTAAAAATAAATACCATAAACAAACCCACACTTCCATGTGCATCATGCAGTCACCTTTTTGAAAAGCAAATAACAGCATGCTAAACTCAATTCAAATGCAGTTTTTTTCCTCCCCTACTGTAGTTGTTCTCCAAGACTGGTAGAAGATCTATTAACCAGCCAGATCAAGTAACTTGCATGGTTTTGATCTGTCCCGCCATCACCTTTGCCCTATACAACATAGCTCCACAGTGTCGTGCTTAATAGATTGAAAAAGGCAGAATACTGACAAGTAAGCCATGTAAAAACTACTGGTTGCTTTCAATTGACTCATTAAGTGGGCAGTGCATTTTCTTTCCCTGCCATGCTGCAAAACATATTTTTCGAAAGAAAAGAAAGTACAGTACTAAGCAAAACAAAGGTTGCTTTCCCTTGAAGTGCTGTAAATAAAGAGCTGCTCTCAAAAGTCACACAAATGACTGCTCAGCTTCACCAGTCACATCTTTCCGAGGCTGTGGATGGCACCTCTCCAAGAAAATAGATTTCTTTAATAAGAAGCCTAAAGGAGAAATCTGTACCATTTGTCCCAATGACAGGCATGGTGTTTCTGCTCCCAATAGGTCCTTGGAGAGATTGCTTGCAAGCTTTAGAAGACGGCCATGACACCAGCTCCATCTACCTTGTCAAACCTGAAAATACCAACCGCTTGATGCAGGTCTGGTGTGATCAACGGCACGATCCTGGCGGCTGGACAGTCATCCAGAGACGTTCGGATGGGTCTGTCAACTTTTTCAGGAACTGGGAGACGTACAAGGTAAAGGACAGGCCAGCTCTGTGCTCTCATTCTGAGGAAGAAACAGCCTTTCAAAGTTCATCTGCAGGATTTGTCCAAAGCCGTTAGGAGCACTTGGCTACTCCCATGAAGGGCTGTATCTCAGTCAGTCTTAAGCAATTTAGGAGCACCAGATTTGTTGGGACCATGACTTGTTATCAGAGGTAGCAGACTAGAATCTGCTTTGCCCAGTGGCCTCAACTACGTAGCTTGCTTGGGTCTTTTAAGGCTGGGATCTCCTAGGTGGCTGGAATTCAGAGTGACTTCCAGCCCTGGCAAGGCAGGCACCACAGACCAGAACTATGTTTTAAAAAAAAAAAATCTGCTGGAATTTAGACAAAGAAAATAGCCATGCCATTCAAGGTCTAGGCAGTGTTTGAATCCAAAGAGGGGAGTGAACAGGAAAGGACAGAGGGGGACAAATTAAAGCAGGGGAGGATCCTGTAGCCGCTGGAACAAAGCAGAAGGGGTCTGGTAGCACAACGGGAAGGCAAGCAATTAAGACGAGAAGGGACTGTGCAGACATTGTGCGTGGACGCTAGGTTCTTGCTGACAGCCAGATTGATTTGGAAGAGAGGCAAAAGAAACATCCAGCCCTTATCCAGTTTCCTCTTTGTTAGAAAATGCCACAGGGCTGGGGGAAGCTGGTCTGCTTTTACTGTCAGTGGATTTACACAAAATTCATTTGGTAAAGCTCCCAAAAGCTGGTCATTCTTGTTGGATACTCTTAGAACTAGGGCTCAAAGTCATTATTCTCTCCCGGAGAATGGGAGTAATTACTGTGTGGTGTAGATATATGTGAGCTTGTTGGATCCTCGGGTATGGCATGGTCCCTTACTTCCCATACAAAGGCTGCTCTCCTGGATGGGCAGTGTTTGCAAGGAGAAGAACCTTGTTAAATCTGACGTTTGATCCCATGAATGGGGCTCGCAAACCAATAGGATCGGGTCAGAGGAAAGAGATGCCCATGCCATTAAGGCAAGTATAAAATGAGCTTAGTATAAAATGGGCAAAAAAAAAAAAAAAAAAGAGAGAGAGAGAGAACAATTTCTGTTTTACTTGAGAGATTTGTCAGTGGAAGACGATTTAGCCGTGAACTCCAAGGGGTAAACAAACATCTTCAAGAAGGCAGAGATCTTTCCCAACATCTTTTGGGGAAACAAAAAAAAAGTTTCCAGACAATACTCAGAGCCAGAAAGCAAATGAACGAATGGAGTGGCTTATGATTAGAATTTCAAGGATGGATGTGTATCCCAGAAAGTTCTCTGAAATGCACTTACATGAAAAGGGCCGGCACCCAAGTTTATTATCTAAGTGTTCCATCAAATCAGCACAGAGATTTAACATCACTTTCCCTCCTCTCCTCCCCTACAGCAAGGATTCGGTAACATTGACGGAGAGTACTGGTTAGGCTTAGAAAACATTTATTGGCTGACAAACCAAGGCAATTACAAACTACTGGTCACGATGGAAGACTGGTCGGGCCGGAAAGTGTTCGCCGAATACGCCAGCTTCCGCGTGGAGCCAGAGAGCGAGTATTACAAGCTGAGGCTGGGCCGATACAATGGTAACGCTGGGGATTCTTTCACGTGGCATAACGGGAAGCAGTTCACAACACTGGACAGAGATCATGATGCGTACACAGGTACTGTTCAAACCAACTGTGGGTTTTGTGAGAAAACACAGGGGGGGGATTTTTGTGACGCAGTATAAAAACATGTTATAAACTGAAAGATAAATTACTAAAGCATACCAAGGGCTAATCAAAAACAAAATAATCAATAAACCAAACAAATTTTGGAAGGCATTCTGCTAAGAACCCATTCACAACTGCTGAATAGCTCGGTGGTTTAACCACCTGCCTGAAGAGACAGAGGTTGGGAGTTTGATTCTCTGCCAGTTCTCCTTGACAGGGGGTGGACTTGATGATCCATGGGGTCCCTTCCAGCTTTGCTGTTCTAAGAGTTTGATTATGATAACTTTACTTCCACCTTTCAGGAGGAGTAATGCAGACCAGAAAGTGGGTTAGCAAGAACAACCAAGTAGGGATTTTGTGTAGAGAAGACACGAGGGGAAAGACAAGAGCAACCTAAAGAGCTCTGCTCCCAAAGATGCTTAGATTTCTGATGCAAAGGTTGTCAGAACATCTCAGAAGGTTTTTAAGTAGTGCCAACAGCCAATCACGCTGTCACTGGTGAAAAAGATGCTACCTTTGGAGTTGCTAGCCGTTAATTCTAGTTGCCATTTAACCAAGTGCCCTCAGAGACTTGTGAAAGAGGAACGTGTGTGTGTGTGTGGGGGAAGTATCATTGAATGCATGGAGTGTTACCCTATTCCACACATTTATTCACAGAATGATCCCCTCATTTCTCTTCCAGGCAATTGCGCTCACTACCAAAAGGGGGGCTGGTGGTACAACGCATGCGCGCACTCAAACCTCAATGGCGTCTGGTACCGAGGGGGACACTACCGAAGCCGTTATCAAGACGGGGTCTACTGGGCTGAATTCCGAGGGGGCTCGTATTCGCTGAAGAAAGTCGTGATGATGATCAGGCCAAACCCCAACACGTTCCACTGAAAGGCGACGGTGGTCTTGTGAGATTGGGCAAAGAGGCAGCAACAGTGGCGCATGAGACCCGGAATAGTTGCCTCAGCGGCCAAGAATGTATCATACTGTGTATATGGATTGCTCTTAATTGGAGGACTTGTACATTGTATTTTTTCCCCCTTCCAAAAATGGTTCCAGAACTGAAAGAACAGGAAGCATTTCAGAATGCCGCTTTTTGCACCAACATTCCCCCCTTTCTTTTCTTCCTATCTTTTGGAGTCACCAGATAAAACGGACTGGAGAAAACGGAGATGCTAAGAATACTGCCACATTGTATAAATATTTTTGTATGTTTTATATATATATATATATATTCTCAAATACTGGACATATTCAAAACTGTACAGCGAGACTTTTTGATAATAATAAATTCATTTGACACAGGAAGTTATATCCTTTGAAAGTAGGTAGTCAGTACAGATAATGTTTAGAACCCCCATGCTTAATTTAATCTTTAATAGCTATTGAAAAGACTTAGGCCAGAAACAGACATTAGAGAACACTCATGATTGGAAGAGGGAATCTGTTTATCTCATGTGAGCATCAGAGTGTCACAGCAGACACATCTCTCACCATCGGCATTATGCAAATTAACTCGTTTAGTTTGGTGATGGGTCTTCACACCGGGATTGCTTCGTGCTCTGATTTCACAAACATGGAAAGACAGCCTCTGTCACCTTCAGCAACATTAACATATTTTCAGCTCCAATCACAAGCTGAAGCTAACGTTTGTTGTTGATCTCAGTGTCTGCCACAAGCAGAAACTTGTTTTCCTTGAGGATCAAGGCTTTATTAGAAGGATATACAGTATCATTTTATGTCACACACACAAGTAGTCCAGGAAGCTACCTCCACGGCTGTCTACAATCTGTTAACACAACAGCCCATTGTGCACACATAAGAGATCCAGACATCCATCCTCACATAAATGATGACTTAGGGTTATCCTGTCATTTCCTGCTCCGTTGTCATTGCAATAAGAAAAAGAGCTATCCAACCTTTGCAGGCAAATGATGGATACAGATACAGTACTTATTTAAAATACCCCTAGATTGTGATCTTGGGGAGACAGACTATCGGAAAAACAGAGCTACATTTGTATTTCATTATTATTGCCAAATATCCTACTAAAAGAGAATTATACACTCATATTTATAAATAAAGTCCACTGTAGAAACTTGAATTCCCAAATTCTAGTATTCTGCTGAGGTAAATTTCCAGAATAGATTATTTTAGCACATGTTGCATTATCAGAACAATGAAAACCATCAATTTTAAAACTATTATTACCTCAATATTTCTTTCCTAATGTACTATGTGCATTAACATTTTTAGAGTCTGATGTAGCATGTCCTGTATATAAATAAAAGTAGGGATTTTAATATATTATCAGATTACTCTTATAATAAAACAAAAAATGTAATAAATGCAACAAATCCTACTTTGACGTGCTTATTGTTGTTCTGTCATCACTGTAAGGGTTTCAGGAAGTGCCTAAAACCAGATTGATAAAATCTGATTTCGGGAGATGTTTAAATAGAACAAAACTGCAGTTCCCAACCTTGGGCCACCCAGGATTTCTTGGATAGCAACTTCTTGAAATCCTTTCCAGCACAGGTGGTGGTGAAGGCTTCTGGGATTTATAGTCCAAGAGCCCTTACGCGACTCAAGGTTGGGAATCAGTGGAACAGACTCAAAGCGGAAGACTCAAAGAATAGGCTTAACAATCATTTTAATCTGTCAAGTTAAACCAAAGTGTGCTGCTTATATACTACCCCATAGCACTTAAAGCACTCTGTGGGGGGGGGTGTTACAATTTAATTATCCCCTCCGCCTCTCCCATTCCAGCGAGCTGAGGTATACCAACCTCGGAAGGATGGAAGGCTGAGTGAACCTTGAGCCGGCAACCTGGAACTGAACCCCAGGTCATGAGCACAGTAATAGCTGTAGTATAACAGTTTAACCACTGCGTCACGAGGCTCTTAAGTTAACTTTCTAAGGAAGAATGGTTGAAGAAAGAAGAAAGGCCATAGACGGAGGGAAAACAGTAGGCCACCATTTCAAAGTAAGTACAAAAACAATACGTGAAGAAGTGGGGGGGAGCTAATTAAAAAAAGGTACAGAAAGGTTAGATGATCTCAGGGATGGGAGGGCTATATCGGAGGGGGTGCCATTAAAGATGAATGGGACTGTCGCTTCATTGCTTTGTCACCAATGAAGGGTCTTTAAACAAAGGTTTGCATGGGAAGATAAGTTGGGCACAGTTCCCTGTTCTCAATACTTCAATTTGCGTTAATTGTACTGGACTGTATATTCTCCCTCATCACTGTAAGCCACCGTGGGTCCTTTTCCAAGGAGAAAGGTGGGGTACAAATACTCTAAAATAAATAAGAGATGTGGTGGTGATTTAATTCACAGCTGACAGGCCATGTCAAAAGGAGTGGTCTATTCGTCATACATCGGTGGACGTGGTGGGGCACCAAGGGTTCATAACTTGCTATCTCTCCCCTTTCACAATGAGCAGTGTGGACCACAGCAAACGATGACTAGTGTGGGTATACTGGCCGAGGGGAAAGTATGTCGGTTCTTTTCAGGAAGAAGGAGGGAAGGACACCTGGTTGCTAAGTGGTTGAAGGTCTTCTGAGACATTCTATGTGCAATTCCAAATTTTGTTCCCCTCTCCTCTGCTCCCAAAATCCCCTCCCCAAGGAAATCCCTGAGTTATAAAGAGTTAAGTCCCCCCTTCCTTCTTCATCTTACTGCTGCCTAGGAAGGCAGGGAGCCAAACGGCTCTGCCAAAACACTTCGGTGTACAGCAATCTATCGCCGTTCCTGCAATCCAAAGATTCCCCAAGGGCTGCGGTAACAGTAACAGAAGGAGCTCCTTCTCCGCAATGAAAGATAGGAAAAAGGCATGAGACGTGTATCTGTAAGCAGAGACTTAAATCAGGTTTTGGGTGAAGGCCTTGGAGAAAACACATTTTCCAAGGAAGAGACTAAATCGGGAGGCAGACACTGCCAACACCTTATCTTCTGCTTGTTCAAGGAGCTTTTGGTAACGGAGCTGAAAAAGGTTATTTGTTTGTATGCTTCCCTGTGTGCGCTCTGTTCTGTTTTGAGGGTGTGATCATGAAGGCAAGATATAGTAGTTCTCACAGAGAGATGCATACCGCCTTCAAAGTTAAGTTTTCCAGACCTGAAATCCGTGTGGGTGTGCAACGACAGCACTTACAAAATCACCCTGCCTGATGCACCAGCTGTGAAAGCAGAATTTGCAAAGGCTTTCATATACATCCAGAACTACATCGGTAAGAAAACATTTGCAGCTATTTTAATGGAGAGGCAGATCTTTTCCCATAAATGGCTCTCCTGTGACCTAAAGTTTGTACCACTGCATGCACACACATGCAAGGGACACAAAGAAAAGATTATGAATGTATTTTACATGCTTTTCCATCCTCTCTGCACTCCTCTCCGAGCTTCTAATTCTACACAATAACCTAGAAATGGCCTGCGATAAGGGCTAGCAAGAGAGCCTTGTAAAAGTAACAGATAAACTAAACGGCATGACAGAACCAAGAAGCATGGCCAAAGGAATGAAAAGTAACAGGACTTGGAAAAGATCCTGGAGTCATTAAATAAGTTCTCAAAGGCTGCTGCTTCCTCAAACCTCAAAAATAGTGCTGCGTTCAACTAAAATGGAACCTCATAATCTTGAATATGAATCTAGTGGTTCCCCTCCCTTAACTTGCTTCATCTGTAATAAAAATTACAGGCAACGAAGACCCTAGAAATATGCACCATTCCTTTGATGTGAAGACTGCTTCAAATATTCCATCCTGGTTTCTTTTCCATCGCATGCCACTCCAGCACAGCAAACTACCCGGTGGCATTGTTACTCTCTTGGCAGTCCTTGGGTTAGCTGCGTGCTTTCAAATCTTGGATGAGACGGATGGCATCGGCAGAGGAAAAGATGAGAGAAAAAGAAGACTGGACTGCATTAGAGGCACACACAGCTAACAAGCTTTTGGAATGAATTATAAAATACGCGAGCTCCTTGCCTACCACACACTGGTGTGATTTGAGGTCTTGCTAAGTCAATTGAGTCTGCTGAAGCAGGGGAACAAAACAGGGTTATATTCCTGAGCTTTACGGATGCTGGAGCAATTATCCATTAAGAAAATGTATTGGAACAGATGAGCTCATTGCTTTGTGAGCATCTGAAAATGAGAAACCAATGTGCTGTGCTGAAAAATACGGGAAGAAAAGACTGCAGCAGGAAATAAAATTTAACCAGTTGCATCAGAAACTGAAGAGTTTGGTTACAGGAGTTGGTTTATCGAGTGGAACTACCTTAGTTTTAAAATATTTAATACTGAACAGTTCCTTCTGATGAAAGTCCACCTGCTTTCCAAAAATTATACTGGTCAACCCACAACTGGATCAACTGCTTATTGAAAAAAAATACAAAGCATCTTTTATACAGCTGGTAATCATGCTTCTAGAGAAAGTAAGCACTCTTTCCTCAAAGCAGATTTTAGATGTGACAAAGGAGCACAGATTCTTTCCTTAATTTGTTATTGTTTCATCTGCTCTTTTGCATTTTTTAAAAAACATTTCCAAAAGGAAATATCAGAACTATCTGCTACAACGCCCATGGGAGTATTTGCCCACATTGTTTCAGTTTGCAACAACAGCAACACAAAGGCCCTAACAATGCATAACATAAACTGCCTTCCAAGCAAAGCAGAAGTAGCCATTGCCAAAATAACACATACAAGGCTTTGTTTCTTTTCAAATATAATGTTTCGAGCCCAGACATACTTGGGACCTACATCAAGGGCAAACCATTCTGTCCACAAACAATTCTTATCTGTTGAATGAAAAGCTGATGATAAATCAATAAACATATGAAATGCCTTGACTTATTGTTATATATTTTCTTCAATGGGATGAGGCATAGTATAACAATGATCAACAACAAAACAGGAGTTCCTCAAACAACTGTATCAACCATAATCAAAGAAGGTTTACTGATGTAAAAATGGAATATTCTTAAAGAAAATAACCAACAGATCAATTGGTCTATTATCCTGAGCAAGGGATTCAAAATATCTCATTGAATCATGCTGGTTTAATATGTGGTTTGGATTTGATACTCCTCAGTTCTCTTGATAGCCAAAAACAACAATATATTTTCTCGATGACTCTCCTCAGAAGATTAAAACTAGACAATGTTCACACTTACCTAAATAAGGGATACACGGGACCATCTTTAAGCATCTGATGTAGTCTCGCATCCTCTTATAGTTATCTTCCTTAGACATTAAGTAGTCTAGCTTCTCAAAAGTCGTTTTGTCTTTGCGATTCAATAACTAAGTAAGAAAACATGAATACAAGAAGTTGATAGAATGCAAGAAAACATGCCATTTTTTTCCAGCAGAAGAATGTTGGGTTTGAAAGGTGGAAGTGCTGGAAGAACTTTCAAATACACTACAGCATCAGCCTTTAACTTTGTAACTACATTTCCTATAGTGACTATATTAAATATTTTGCCCAGTACTCTAGGACATCTCTTTTCCCCACAACTCTTTAAACATTTTAAATGTCTTCTTTAGTTGCATTATCCAAGATTGAGTACTTTGCAATATATGTTATAATAATGGCATATACCAGCAGATGACTTTGGTTTTTGTTCACAAACCGGTGTGTTTCTCCTTATGGTCTTGCTTGCATTTTCTTATATCCAGATTCACCTTTCCTTTTCTCCATAAAGCCGTCTCACATGGCCTTGCCTATACTTTAGTCTCTTCTTTGTCTAGGTCAGTGGTTCTCAACCTGTGGTTCCCCAGATGTTCCTGGACTGCAATTCCCAGGAATCCCTTCCAGCACAGCGAGTGGTGGAGGCTTCTGGGAGCTGCAGTCCAGGAATATCTGGGGACCCACAAGTTGAGAACCACTGGTCTAGGTCAACACTCCAGACTACTTAATCCCTGATGGATGCTGATCCAAATACACAAATTTGTTCCAATGTCACCCAAGCCCATGCTGTTTCCCACCAGTTTCTAAAGTTCAACTCTTCACATGCTCACCTAGACCAGAGCTGTCTCCCCTGATTGGCACTAGTTGTTGTAATGTCCTTTTAACTTGAGATAAGGGGTCATGTCCTCCTGTCAAAGACCCACTTATCACATACAAGTCAGCTAGCCATCTTCTCCTGATGCCCAGCAAACAAAACCCACACCAGATAACAGATGCTGATGGTAACGCACTCTTTGAACTTCTTTGCCTTCTGGGCAATTTTACAAGCTCAGTTATCTCTCTTTTTTGCTAATCCATCACCTGCCTCAAGCACTGCAAATGACACTCTTAACCCAATACACTAAGAACATTCCACTGTGATACAGGAAGACAATACCTCCCATAACAGGTAAAAAAGGAAGTGACCAAACATCAAGAACTTCAATGATGCAACCACAGATTTTACAGTAGAAAGAATAATCTGGAATCAACTGCTAGTCTCATCTAGAGTAGATTTATTGAATCAATGGGATAGATGAAGAGGTTAGTTCATCATTCAGTAATTGATTCAAAGGGTTGGCTTTTGTAATGTAACAGTAATGGATTATGTAGACACCACAGGACAGAGATCAGAAAGGCAGCATTTATTTGAAAAAAGTGTATCTATCTAGAACAAAACAAAACAAAACAATCCAGGGGGGTTTAAGAAATGGGATCTACATCTCTGGAGACCATTATAAGCATTTATGTGTTATCAAAATGCCTGGCAAAAAGGGCAAGGAAGAGAGCAAACTGGCGCTGGATCCTATGCACCTTGCAAGTGATATAAATATTTTATAATGTAAAGATATTATATGGATCAAAATTAAAGCAATTTTTTTTTGAAGTGGACTACTTACACATATCACTCCATTGTGCTTAACATACTCTATGGGAAGTCTACTATTTAATTATGCATGGTTCACATTGCACACCCTGGACCCCATGAACTGGATGTTGAATTGACGGACCTCAGAATGGATGGATGGTTGAGGCAACTTCAAGCCACATTTCTGGGCTGAGCCCACAGTTGGCTCAGGCCAAGAGCAGAGTCTTCACCGCAGTACTGCAGGTGAACCCCTGCATCGCAAGGCTCCTTAACTATGCCTGTTTTGTGTACTGTCTTTGCTACACAGCTTTAATTTCTGAAATTAAGAACATAGATGCCTCGAGAGCAGCTTCAGCTGACCTGGCCTATTGCACACAATCTAAGTGTTCCAAAATATCTGGAGCCTCCAAAACTATGTGAGCTATTTTGTTTTCAGCCCTGGCCCTGATTACACATGTGCTAAAAGCATGTGAAGCATTCCATGTGCTCTTAGTTAAGCAACAGCATACCCATAAACGAAGCGGGGGAAAATATTGACGAGTTTAGATGTAACGGAGGTAGGAAGAAAACAATGTTTGTGGTTTAATATTTCTTCCCAGCACCATTGGCAACATGTTGAAGAGTGCTGATACAAAACAACTTGCTCGATATTTCAAAATAGTTAGAACCACATTTAATTTAGAGAACAAAGGGGGTTTAAAATAACCAGAGCACTGATATTCTCCAGGCATACAAAATTTCGCCTATTTTCATAGGAAAGAAGCTGAGAATACTGCATAGTTCTATGAGGCAGTGTGTTGGCTCAAA
Organism: Phrynocephalus forsythii; assembly: GCA_029282475.1. Taxonomy (NCBI): domain Eukaryota; kingdom Metazoa; phylum Chordata; class Lepidosauria; order Squamata; family Agamidae; genus Phrynocephalus; species Phrynocephalus forsythii. The sequence continues at coordinate 4,215,888 of JAPFRF010000018.1, forward strand.
AATGTGAAATACTTTACGTGGTTAAGGACAACCGACTGAGTCATTCATTCACATGGCAGAAGTAGCTCTTTGATGTGCTGCAGGCCGTTATTCTGCAATTCTACCAGCATTTCTCATAAAACTTCCCAAAGTTGATCAAGGTGAATGCAAATAAGCAAATCAAAATTCCCTATTTGTATATCAGTGGAAGTCGGTTGCCATTTACCTGAGGATATTTTGAGTGCTGAAAACAGGCTGTTCTCTTAAAATGTTCCTGCAGGTTAACTGCGGAATCCTTTTTTTGTTACTGCTTGAGGCGTGTGTAGGACACATTGAGCCACGCTACCTCTCAAGAGCACACAGATAACTTAAACCATTCACGGTCTTGTTTGTGACACCTTGAAGTCTAACACGGCATGGCATAAACTTCTGTGGACGAATATCATATTTTCTTGTTTAGCTCAAGTCAAATTTTCTGTTCTAGGCTGTCAGAGAATGTCATGCAGTCGGTACTTCCAAGAGAAAATTAATGTATACCAAAATGAGGATAATCGAGGAGCTACGCAGGAAAGCCTCCCCAGAAACCACAGGTTGACATGTTCTTGGATTATTTCGTGCATCTTCAAACGCATGATGTGAGAAAAGAAGGGCGGGCTGTGGTTTGGCAGCCCTGCTTACAAGACTGCGTACGCACGCCCATGTGCCTCTTACCACTAGCTGGAAGACACAGGCATACTATCTCAAGAAAGAGTGGAATTGCAGAAGACAGAGTCAACATCCAATGGAAGGATAATTAACGTTATAACTGGGGCCAAAAAGGAAGCAACCACCATCAGCGGCAAAGAAATTCCCCCAAAGAGGTCCAGTAGGCCCCTGTCCTGTTTTCTTGTCTCTTTTGCTCTTCCTCAATATTTCAACTTTCACTCAATTCAAACTACATGGAATCCTGGGGGGGGGAAATCCCCCTCTTGGATCTTTAAGACGACTGCTTGCTTTGAATGACAAAGCAATTCCCATCCTTCCAATGCTCACAGAAATAACATTGGGATATCAAAAAAAAAAAAGTGAAGCAATGAATGGTTGCACTTCTTCAATACGCAGGATAAAGCCATCAATCAGAAGGACTCGGTTGGGTGTAGCGAGTCGCGACAGAAGCCTTCCTCTAGATGGGAATGGATTAATATTTCAGAACTTTGCTTTTCCCAAAGCAGATCGTTTGAATGTTCTAGAAAGAGCACAAAGCGCAAGAGAACTGTCCTAATTATTAAAAAAATGTCTGGTGGGGATATCTTTTATGTCTCCTGCTTGAAACATGACTCCAATTATCACGAGGCAGACAGGATGTCCTCAGGCCATTAAACTGAATCAATAAGTCAATTATTCAGTAAAAGTATGCATACTTTTGCCAGTCGCCACCAGCGGAGGCAGAAGCCAAAATGTGTTGTTCAAATATCTCTGTTAGTTATTCTTATATGTTTTTAGTGATTAACTGGATCCTTCAGGGACTGGAAAAAAATCTTGATGGAGAAGATTTGAGTTCATATTACCTGTTTATATATTTGAGATACATATATAAACACTGACCTTGCCAACAAATGCTCTCTTCCTTGGTTCATATGATAAACAATTTACATTAGTAATTAGTGGCTCAATTAGTTAGTAAATTAAGGTGCTATATTTGTCTGAAAGAACACCTTAAGTTAATGAAGTGGGCTATGAATGATAAAAAAAGACTGCAAATAAAACCTTTGAGTCTTGAAGGCACCATAACACTCTTTTGCTGCTGCTGAAGTCTACAGGCCCATAAGGATAACCCTCTCTAAGTCAGTAAACAGGTTTTAGAATGTATGTAAGAAGAGTGCTGGTAGCCAAGGTGTCAGCAAACAGTTGATTGTGTATCTGGTTTTAATAGACTCAAAATAAATACTTTAATAGCCATTTCTATCAGACACATGTAAACTCAAGGAGAGAACAAGCCAATGCCTTTATATAAGCTAAATATTAATTCATTTGGCTAAAGCAAGTAGATCCGTGTTTTAGGCATACTGGCAGAGCCCTGGAAACCTGAGAAGAGTATGTGTCTCAGAGATATGGCAAGAAAGGATGGAATGCAGAAGGCATAAAGAAGCAGCACAGAATTCAAGTTATTGGTACTTTGGCCCACAGAGATTTCAGGGGCCAATCTGGATGCAACATTAATAATTGAATGTATAAATGTACAGTATACATCACCTTGTAGCATTCCTGCCCACCTACCACTGTACCCCTATTCACTTCCAGAAATGTGAACATCTCCTAGCAAAACTCCATTAGAAAGTCTACACAAAAAGTTAGCACATCTGCAGCACAGAATATGCTATTAACTCTTTCTTCTTTGTAATTAAGGCAATTATTCACTGGACTCCAGATGTTAAGAAAAGACTCCATCTTATTATACTTGGAAGCAGGCCTCCTCTTAAAAATATTCTATGTCATAAGAATGGAATGTTTCCGACCATCAACATTTCGCCGAGAGAAGACATTGCAGTGCTGTAAACTCTGTCCAAAAGCTGTTATCATCCTGCTTTGGCTTTTCCTCCCAATATTTTGTCAAATTCGTGTCTTGGATAGTTCAGAAATGTGGATTCTCAAGCCAGTTTCTCCCTATAAAGTTCACATGCCTAGACATGTGAGAAGAACCAGAAGGAATCTCCTTGTTAAGGGAGTCTCTCACTGCAACGTAGACACCCAGAGACTCAAATCTCTTCTACCAGATACTACCTATCGCTGATATTGGAGGGGTGGCAACACGCATGCTAGGAATACTGATAAAGAGATGCACAATTAATCCGGCTTAGTGGATGGCCAACAGAAGACTGCACAACCTCTGGCCTACAACAGGACAAAACACCTAAGCTTGCGAGGCACAGAAGGATGGTGAGAAAGCCTAAAAGTGACCTGTATTTGATAAGTGCAAAAACAACCAGCCATTTAAGGTCCTGAATCCCAGCCAAGAGATGACAGTGATGGTATGTCATAAGAACATAAGAAGAGCCATGCTGGATCAGGCAACCGCCCATCTAGTCCAGCTTCCTGTATCTCACAGGGGGCCCACCAGTTGCGTTTGGGAGTGCGTGAGACTGATAGCACTCCCCTGCATCTGGCCCTTGAAGTATCCCGGTTTTAAGGCTGGAGATTACACATCTCCATCATGGTTTGTCACCTGGGATGGACTTTTCCCTCCAGGAATCTGTCCAATCCCCTTTTAAATGCATCCAGGCCAGGTGCCATCACCACCTCCTGTGGCAGGGAGTTCCACAGACTAACAACAGGCTGGGTGGAAAAAATATTTTCTTTTGTCCAGCCGCTATACCATCTTAGTGGTCCCAGTATCCTTCCCCACGCTCAAGGTCCTTGCCAAAAAGGTAAAATGGGAGTGCTTATGTGTCCCCTCTGTTTTCTGGTGTTAAGAAACTCTGCCAGATTACCATACCCATCTTCACTAAAACTGCCCCCTTTAGCAGCCTCTGGAGCAACACTCAGGATCAAACAGGCAATTTAACTCCACAAGGTATGCTGTTGTACCAATACAGGTCAAACTCCCTATAAATCTGGCTATTTATCACAAGCAAAGAAAACATGTCGCAGCTTTGGTCTCACCCAACCTCCCCTATATCCCATGAAGAAATCTTTCAGCTTTCCATTCCAACGAGGGAGAAGCGAGGTTGAGAAAATAAACGATGAACAGTGGATCTTAAATAGGACCTGGCTGGTAAATCCAAATTTCATAGCACGAGCAGGGCATTCTGGTCTTTCATCTGTTTTTTATGCCAACGACTTTCTCAAGAAGAGGAAATATGGAGCAGGTCTTGGGCCGCACAAAAGCATTGATGATAGAGACACATCATCAGCCCTCTACCCTATTCCATTGGGAAATGAGTATTAAATGCTTTGTTTCTGTGTTGTGGTATTCAAATCCACTGCCAGCCATGAAGCTCACTGAGACCCTTGGGTCAATTGTTGTCTTTTTTCATGGCTGGGAGAATATAATGAGATAACCTTTATGACCCTATTATATGTTTCTCTCTGCTTTTCGAAGGAAGGATGGAACATCAGCAGGATAGTATGTAGCAACATGAACTGCCCATTCTTATTTGTATTCCCTTTTTTTCAGTCAACTCAGCTATCGCCTTCATTGACTTATTTAAATCTGAAGTTCTGTGGTACTGGCCAGTGGCATTTCACTTCACAGAACATCTTCTGTGACTTCATCTGTGAATTCTGAAACGTCTCCTCTTGCAAAATTTCCATTTCCACCTCTCTCCTTCCCGTGGTGTATCAGCAGAAGTCAATGGAAATCAACTGGAAATCTCAGTGGATCAGTCAAGGGGAAGCGAACAGGGGGACGGCTCATACAAAGGGCCCATCTATATCCAAAGGCTGATTCACAACCTCTCTCTCTCTCTTTAATGCCAGCCACCCAATTAACTGCAATGCCAAAACCTTGTTGACTCAGTTCAAAACAGCTCTACTATTTCCTGAGCCGTTGCAGACACGGGGATCGGATTCCTGAGAACCCAACTTGGCTTCAAAGTCATAGAGATGCAATGAAATGACAAGATAGCTCCTCTTCTTAAACTTAAAATATTCTGGTGGACCTAGGGCTTTCTTTTTGGCCAGTGAGGTATTATATGCAGGCTCTTTTTACACCACCATTTAGTATGGCTGAAGATTAGAACTTAGTAGCCTTACTAAGCAAATAAAGCTTTGGGGCATTTCCTACAAAACTTGGGCTGAACAAAAGATTCACTACCCAACATTGAAGGAGCACATCTATTGTATGTAATCTCCATTTTTTATTTTATTTTTAAAGTTGCTTTTGCTTACCCAACGGTAATGCTTGCACAGAGAGAGAGAGATCCCAAGTTACATTGATGGCACTTTCCTTTCAGGAGAAGCTCAAAACAGAAAGGGTCTAATTAAAAGTTGGGAGGGATTTAATTTTGGACTCTCTCCCCAATGCCCCCGCACGAAGCCAAATGTAATTCCCGCATGCGTGAATGGCTATAACACCGATTTCAAGGCACAACTTGCATGTTCACTTTATTCTTCTCAGAACAATAAAATCTACTGCCACAATTTCAACAGGTCGACAACTAGACACTAGAACTTTGTTCTGGTATATCCCCCACCCCTCCGGCACTGAGAAAACACTTAGAAACAGAAAATGTGCATAAAACATTAGTAAAGCTAGAACTACTCCCAATTCTCTCTTAATACACCTCCTTTCTGGCTAGTAGCAAAGCAAAACAAGAATGTACTTCCACTTCCTGTGAGCTCTAAGAACTGCAAGAGTCACCCAACGCACCGTCATACGAACACTATGGAACTACGATCGGAGAAAGGCTTTGTAAATCACAATGCATGCCAAATCATTGCTGAAACCCCAAAGTCTGTACAAGTATGTTCGTCTACCAAAAGATCACTAGCCTCCTGACAGAGGATTCTCACAAGCGATTTGAAACCCTGTTGTGTCAAATAAAGAAGTTGCAACTTTTGGCTCATTCCTCACCAGTAAATCAACAGTCCTTGCCACGATTCGAGGGGTGACAAGTGTGTGCATACTGGCTCGACAGGGAGTTGAAGCAAGGAAGGAAGGAAGGAAGGAAGGAAGGAAGGAAGGAAGGAAGGAAGGAAGGAAGGAAAAGGAACATTTATACGTGAAAAAATATCTCTAGATATCAGCAGTCTCTAAGTTTTGATACCTTGGGAGCAAAGCCTCGTGCCACCTTAGTTATAGTCCTGGTTCGGTTTCAAAACAACACAATTGAACCTCTGAAGTGTTCCATTTGTACCAAATGTTAATTCAGTTCCTTTAATTAGTCTTAATAAAATACATTATTTGTTCCATTCAAAGCAGAGAGCAATATTTCAGTTTTTGTTCCATACAGACAATCCTTTTGGGAGTGTTTGCTTTCTTTGAAAGTACAATTGTTCCTTTTAGGTTACACGTTTTAAAACATTCATTCAAAAGGATTCTCTCCCCCCACACCGCACCACTTCTTTTTACTCCTTCAGACTTCTGAATTTTGCATCGCAGTCCAAAACCAACAAGGTTCTTTTCCAAGAGGTAACTGGCTCTCCTTCATTTTCGTGATCACTTGGAACTATGTACATCTACCTCCATCTTTCTCTCTCTTTAATGCGGAAAGAGGAAAAGGATATCCAAACATATTTGACAAAAGAACGGCTACTGGGCAAGCACAAACAACGCTTAGTGGAATATCCAGAACAAATCACTAGGAATAAAAACATAACAAAACAAAACTTTGCAAATATACACGTGGCAACACAAATGTCATTTCCCGATTTTTAGACTTTAATACGCATATCCTATCCACCCAAAATCTATTAAAACAGGAATTAAACTAAAGCAGGCATTAGCAAAGAAAAGTGCCTATTATTTTTTGGATATGTAACAATATATATATCTCTCTCTCTCTCTCTCTCTCTCTCTCTCTCTCTCTCTCTCTCAAACATTTGGGGCTCTTTAGTCTGGAAAAAAGGCGCCTGAGGGGGATATGATTGGGACATACAAAATAATGCAGGGCATGAGTAAAGTGGATAGAGGGAAGCTCTTCTCCCTCTCACAAAATACCAGAACTAGGGGACATACACTCAAATTGAGGGCTGGGAGAGTAAGAACAGACAAAAGAAAATATTTTTTCACCCAGCGCATTGTTAGTCTGTGGAACTCCCTGCCACAGGATGTGGTGATGGCATCTGGCCTGGATGCCTTCAAAAGGGGATTGGACAGATTCCTGGAGGAAAAGTCCATCCCAGGTTACAAACCATGATGGAGATGTGTCACCTGCAGGCTTAAAACCAGGGTCCTTCAAGGGCCAGAGGCAGGGGAGTGGTATCAAGAGACAGAGATCTAGTCTCATGCGCTCCCAAACGCGTCTGGTGGGGCCACTGTGAGATACAGGAAGCTGGACTAGATGGGCCTTTGGCCTGATTCAGCAGGGCTCTTCTTTATCTCTCTCTCTCTCTCTCTCTCTCTCTCTCTCTCTCTCTCTCTCTGTGTGTGTGTGTGTGTGTGTGTGTGTGTGTGTGTGTGTGTGTGTGTGTGTTTATATAATCTTGTGCCAATTTTACATTTAACTGGTACATTCTATAGTGATTCTCTGTGAAGTTCTGACAGAAGAGATTCTTCTGTGAAGAGAGGAACCAAAACCTTGGTCAGCCTTAAAGAAGCTATCAAACGTTTGTTGTTGAGTTGATGCCTATCGAAAAATATCTCCGTGCTGGCCACCAGTAGTGAGGATGGTGTTGCACCCATCACGTGACAAACATCTCCAAGTGGTACAGAAGAGTGGCTACAATCCCATTTGTACGCTTGCTGGTCCAACTCTAGTGATGTAACCTTGAGCAACCATTACAAAGTCAACATTTCTTTTGCTTGTCACACAGCAGTGGCATAGCTTGGTATATGATGAGGAAAATGAGTGCCAGCTTCTTCACTGGCACCAACTTGCTGCTGGAAATTACATTACTGGAGTTACACCATTGCAATTATGTAACAGAATTCCTGCCAGGTTTTATAACACCGTGTAAAAATTACTAGGGATGCTTTTTTGGAATGAGAGAACTATTAAGAAAAACCAAGAGCTGTACTGCAAATTTACCACCACCACCCCTCGCAAAAAGAAATGCCTGATGACTTGCTTTGGAATTTGATCTGCATTGCCCCCTCATGCCCTTTCTGCATCTAATTTAAAGCTGCCAGCCATAATTTATGAATCTGCCACTGCTTGGTTCTATCCTTTTCTGTTTCATCATCAGTATTTCTACATTACACCATGAGGCCTTAATTAATGCAACAATCAGGGCAAAAACAGATCTTCATAAGACGATGGAATTCCTTAACTGCTGAAACCATCCATTTTTACGTAAGTAGCTTTTCTCAACCTTTTCAACTCGCACACCACCTTGCTTCATTTTCCAAGTGGCCCTTTAAAGCGCTGAGTTCCTCTGATAGACATAAGGGGCATCCTTACCCCTCTTCTGAGTTTTAGAACTCCTCAATTTTTAATTTTTTTAATTATATTTTTTTTTGGTTGAAACTATTTTGTTTCAATTTCTGAACCTGGATGCTTTGCAATGGGCTTGATCCAGAGAGGGCCAATGGGCCCTTTGAATGCAAAGATAGTTGCACTAATGCTTTGACGCTGAGGAAGAAACTGATGGCAAATAGCTTACGTTACTAAAGAATACAGAACCAGCTTAAGACGCATTCCACACCATCTACGGAGCACGGTATAGCAAAGCTGCAGAAAGAATTTGTAACAAGATATACTTTTTTCCCCAGGAGTAAGAGCCCATGAATAATGTTTGTGGAAAATGTTGGGGAAAGCGAGCACACATTCCTTTGAACAAAGCCAAAACTTCCATCAGAGCTCCACAAAAAGACGAGAATGATTTTGGTTTTCAAAAATGCCAACGTACCCTCACTAAATGGGTACGCGGGAGAAACAAAATAACAACACCGGCTTCACCAATTAAAATGGGACCTGTCCTTAAAATGTAAGCAGTAACGACTATGAATAAAACCATTTATTCAGATGACTCCCCAAGCAGCCTTAGAATTACCAGGTCCCCTCGTCAGGAGAAAGAGAGCCTTCAAATGACACTAATAAAATAAATAAGATCACTCTTTTTGACCTTTTTGGCTTGCAACCAAACACTATGGACAAGAGGTGGGAAAAGCAAGGAAGTCGTTCTTTTGAACATTTGTAGAAATTTGCTTCTTCTTCTCAAATCTGTACCTGTTCCAAGAAAATTATGCCATATTTCAATGCAAGAATGGGTCGCAATCAGCTGGGATGCAGCAGAACCCAGACCGTGTTCTGCTCATTCTCCGTAAAACAGGGGAAGGGGCTGAGAGAGCTGCTGACTATGGGAGTAAAGAGTTGAGCCTTCTTCCTACTTGGATTTATTCTTTTAAAAAGTTTATTTATTTATTCATTCATTTATTTATTTTAGTGCTTATATACCGCCCGTCTTCCGGATGGAACTCCGGGCGGTTTACAATAGAGTTTGAGAATTCATCACTTCGCTTCATGCTCCTCCACCATGAATTCTAAATCAGTGCGAGGCTGATTGTCCATCACAAGTAATCTGCCATAGAACTTTTAAAATCCTAGTCCCATAAAAACGTTGTTCTTGGATCATTGTATTCTCTTTTATATGGGCAACAAATTCATAAGAAACTCAATTGTAGCTGGGTTTGTGCCTAACCGACGTAAAACAGAAAGAAATCACCGTTAAGTCTTAATGAATGTTTTCTTGGATCCTATTTACGTCAGTCCAGGATTTGAAAATTAATTTTAGCTAATGAACAAACATGGTGGTGGTGGGGGAAACTTCAAGGGCTTTCTTTTCTCTCTGCCAAAACTCAGTGGAAGGTTATCACAGGCCAGGGGAATATGGCAAGACACCTGCCCTGTTTCTATGTAAGGAGATGTAAAAGAAATAATTTATGGTTAGTACCTATAAACCAGGTGGAGTATCTCAAAGACAGAAGGAAAGGGAAACATACAATCCACATCAACTTACAGCCCAGGTTTTTGTCAGCCTGAAAATAGGTGCGCTTTGCAGAGCTGATACCACAGACATGAGGGAATGGAGGTTGTTCAGTTCTAGAAGTTTCTGGAGGAAAAAAAAGACCAAAAATACAACCATGAGTTTTCCATATGAGGCTGGACCATCGTGACTCACTCGACAGAATAATGGGTGTTTCAGGGGCCTGCTCTTTCTACTTGTAAATTATAGATCATTCAAAATGATTGTGTGATGTGAAACTACAAAATGTTAATACCAGATCAGAATGGACAGATTATATTGTGGCTGCTGTACATTTTAAATGCTTATGGCATTAGCAATACATAACCAAATCAGAGAATCAAGCTTTCAAATCTCTGTCAACTATGTGTCTTTGCATCTGTAGAAAGGCTGGTAGCTAAACCTGTCATCCTGAACCAATAACTTTGGGGCCAAGCCTGCCGGGTCAGGATCCATAACCAGGCAGGATCCATGTGATGAGCAGCCATGGCAAAGTGTGATAAACACCACAACTGTTTGCCCTACATGTAATGCATCTCATGGTCTTTTTCATATCTTACAGACAGTGGAGTATCTTTTAAGAACATTTCTGTCCCACTAACAACAAGAACCCTTAATTCTGGACTGGAGTCAGGGTGGGCACAAAAGTAAGGGTATAAGAATGATGGGAGGTTCAAGAAAGGCAGATATAAATTCAGCCGAGTAGGAACGAGTGGACCTGAGATACATCTACGAATGCAACGCTGAAAGGGAGAGGGGGAAAGAAGGATGGCAGCAATGGAATTAAGAGTATATGGAAAATAAAACTGTGGGGTAGAATTAAAAGAACAAGGAAAGGAGACTGGAGGGGATTTTAACCACTTCCATTGGTATACTGCAATTTATTACGCTAGCTATGCCCAAACTTCTGTTTACTCATGTTATTAATTCAGGTTCTTGCCAGTTTCCCAAAGTGCCTCCTTAATTTAATAAAATGTTTTACTTGCAGTCTCAAAATTGCAGTTCTAAAATGAGCAACTAATATGGAGGAGGACTCTCTTAAGATGATCCCGAACACCTGTTTCTGATCTGTTCTTTGAGCCAACAAACTGATTTTTTGAAGGCTCTTTGACCACGGATGTCCTTCTGAAATGCTGTGTTTGTTGTGGCCACCTTATTCCCTGAAACTTTTAACATGCTTGCAGATTTATAACTTTTCAGGAACAGGCACAGCAAATTAGGAAGTGGAGGCAGAGAGAGAACCCATGTCCTATATGTCTATGTTCTCGGGCCCCTATTTCACACAGTACAGTACATGATACAACTTTGTCACAAGAGCCTGGGTTATAAAAATGTGGCATCTTCCTTAATTACGCAGTTATCCTATACTTTTATTTTGGACAGTAATAAGATGTTATTCATAGACTGACATTCTGTAGATCAGAATGGCTCCTTGTACAGATATTTTTCTGCAACCATTCTCAGCCTTCAAAGGCACAAATATACACACTTCTTATTTGTTGACATCCTACTGATATCATAGTAACTGCAGTCTTGTTCATCTGAACAATCTGGGTAGGCTATATATCAAAGCACTGCTCTCCAACAATCTACGTTGATCTAGTCCATACACAGGACAGCTTCTTTTTAAACAGTATAAGAGATGTGGAGAACAGACCTGAAAAAGGGGAAGGGAAATGCAGAGAATGTAGTATTTGAAATTATGAAAAACTTACCTTTGCTATTTTCACAAAATGGCTCAGTATTTCTGCTCTTATTTTTAGGGTCTGCGCTGTTAAAATTTCTCTTACAACCCAGAAACTGACCTATAAATAATATATATGCAAGCTTTAATTTTTTTGAATGAAATACGGCTCACTCTTATCCATCAAAGAGAACAAAGTGCACAACAATACAGACTACAATTCATGAAAGCGTGTACATTCCATCAAGTCACATCGAACTAACGGCAACCTTAATAGGCTTTCAGAGGAACGAGAGAAATTTAACAAGCGCGTTTATCAGTGCAAGCTCAGTACTGCACACCATTTTGAAGATACAATAAGGTTGGTATGTTATTGTTCATACTATGCAGATATCTATATATTTTCTTTCCCTAGTTTGGCACAGTTCTGCATTTTATGAAGATTATATGCACTTTCTTGGCATTTCTAGACAGTTTAATAACTCGGGTACTTTTTATTAGAGTAAGAATTCTAATATTGGTAGTGTTGTTGTCTTTTTGAGGTCCAAGTATCCATTACTTGGCTTTCAAAAATAATCATAATCTGGCAGGCAGAAATGATGATGACAACAAAGAAGAATAAGCAATCACACACTTCAGAAAGGAACAAAAGAGTAAACAAAGGGAGAATAAATACACTGTGGCAGCTTAAAGTGTAACTGTTATATCTGGCAAAGCGTGGATGCTCAACAAAAGCTTAGGTTAAAATATAGCAGTCTTTAAAGTGCCACAATGTTACTTTTTTTGCTTTTGCTTTATGTTTCTTGCTGCAATGGTTGCAAAACCTCACATGGCTACAGCTTCAAGCGCTCATCACAGATGTTGATACTGACTTTCTAGATCAGTAACTAATTATAGAAACACGGCTTCTGAAAAATTGCTTCCGACATTTTACAGCTAACTGCGTCAGAATTGCCAAATGCAACTGAGACACTGTTTATTTTCTCTCCAAATTGAAACACCCTGTTGGCCGGGGTGGGGTGGGGGTGGACAACAGTGCGATCTGGATTTACTGGTGTATTTCTGGGTGATCTGATGCAATGCTAAAGATCTCTGGCTCTCAGTTATTTAACAAGAGTGACAACAATCGGACACCAAAATGATCCAGCTTGCCCTTAAGTACACTGTCATGATGAAGAAAGTTTAGAGAAGGTGGGAGAAAATTTTTATTGGGAACAGCTGTAATCCCCACTTATTCCTAGTACTCTAAACTAATTCCTGGCTGGGAAATCTTTCATTCTCAGCAAATGACTTAAGCGCTAAGCTCTCATTGGTACACCTCAAGATTCTATGAAAAATGACCAGTAGATCCTGCTTCCTTGCAAGACTGATACACGTCAAACATTGCTGCAGGAAGCAAAATAGAGTCTCTGCTATTTGTTAGCCCATCAGATACCGCTATAGCCAAAAACCACTGTATGCTACAGATACACATTCAATTCTCATGGATTCCTGACAGGCCGCATTTATTTAGCAGCTTTAATTATACTTTTTTTTTTACCTGATTAAACCTTCTCGTAAAGGCAACAACATTAGGAGCAAGGATGTGTTTTTCTTTCTTATTCCATCCACAGCTTGCTAGTTCCTAGAAAACACAACAGAGCACCACTTGAAAAATTCTATTTCTCTTACATTGCTTTGTTTTAAGGAAAAGAGTGGCATTCCCCATAAAGACATGTTACTGAAGAATCATGCTGTTTACAACGTACATTTCATGATACACCAAGGGAATGGAAAGCAGAGTTAGGGGGAGACAGGAAAAAAGGGGGTTCTAATAATGATCCTGGTCAAGAAGTATGTTACACCAGCCCCCCCCCCAATGCCTCCAGGCTGAGATCACAATGATAGTTTGCTTCTTGGGGTCAAAGCCAAGTAGCTAGAAATTTGTTGGTGCATTTTTCCATTTGGTTTGAAAATAAAACAAAGGTGTTCTTTGTGTTTTTATAAACAGAATCCTGTTTATCCTGAAGGAAGGTGTGTGTGTGTGTGTGTGTGTGTGTGTGTGTGTGTGTGTGTGTGTGTGTGTGTGTGTGTGTGTGTGTGTGTGTGTGTGTGTGTGATGTCGTTACAGTCGTGACCGACTCTTTGTGACCCCATGTCCATGGAGTTTTCCTGGCAGGAACACTGGAGTGGTTTGCCAGTTCCTACTCCAGGCTCCAGGCGCCTACAGCACCTGGTATTCCCTGGTGGTCTCCCTTCCAAGTACTAACCAGGGCCGACCTTGCTTAGCTTCTGAAATCAGGCAAGATCGGATGTCCTTAGGACATCTAGGCAGCCTCGTGCGAAGGAATAGGTGCTTTAATTCTTCTAGAAAGACAGCGTGACAACCCAGTGTAGCATCAGGGAAAAAGAAAGACCAATTACGAGGTGGACAGGATCCCTAAAAGAGACCACTGGCTGGAGTTTGCAAGAGCTGAGCGATGGAATTGAGGATGGGACATTTTGGAGGTCACTCATTCATAGAGTCTTAATGAATCAGAGGTGACTTGGCAGCACACGTACAGCAATCTTGTCCATCTGAGAGAGAAAAATGTTCCCATGACCGGGCAAGGATTTACTTGTTGCAGAACAAAATTCCCCTTTTATGAAAGGAAACTCTGAAGTAAAATAAAAATGTATTGAATACTCCCAATTCTATGGTGATTATTCTGTGTTTGCTTTTCTCTATTAGGCTACTCAAATGCTGGCACAACTTTATAGTTGTTCTGTGTATCATCAGGCCCCTTATAAGAAGATAGCTGATGCATATTCTGCTGCAGAGGACCTGCTACATAATTCATGCAATTCTTTCAACCATTCTGATGATAATAAATTTTCTAAGATTTGGATAGCTTAAAATGACCCAGCTGAAAAAAAGTAAGCAGCTGTAAAGCTCAGTGTCATTAATTTTCTCTGTATTATTAGGGAATGTCAGTGAATACCGTCTCAATGCCATATCTAGAGCCACTCAGGTGATGAGAGGGAAATCCTCAGAAAGGCCAAAAAGGTTTTATTTGACTCAAGGCGGTGGTATTACAGCAGTGGCAGTGCGATGAATGTCTGTATTCAGCCTCACTGCCAAGGGAAGGCTTTTGCCCATCACGACCCATCAATAGCTCTCTATGATGCTGCCAGTTTCTCCCCAAATGGAAATCTACTGACAGGACGTGCCTGGGAAATATAAGAAATAATGTCTCTGGGTAGGAGGCATTGCCACCATAGGCAACAACACAAGATCAACTTTACTGTAGGCAATATAATCTCCAGACATGTATTTCAATACACAAAATATTTCTTTCATCTCCTTAATGTACTACAGATTATTCTTCTTCTTCTTCTTCTTCTTCTTCTTCTTCTTCTTCTTCTTCTTCTTCTTCTTCTTCTTCTTCTTCTTCTTCTTCTTCATCATCATCATCATCATCATCATCATTAGTGGCCTATAAAGGCATCCACTATCTCCTGAAAGCCTCTGCCCCAGAGCAGAAGGGATCGTGCATTTTAGGTGCCTTCATGCAGATCTCTGGAAACCACATGCCTTACATATGCAGAGACCCAACGTCTTGGATGTGTTTGACCGATTTTGTTTTAAACTGAATGGAGAAGAGAGTCTAGAACCTGTGCATTAAAATGGCGTAATTCAAAACAGAAACAGTTACTTTATCATTGCCAGGGGGGAAATGATGGCTAATTTCACGTTGTTATTTTTTTTTGTTCGAAACACAAAAGCTCAGCTCTTCAATTGCTAGCTCAGGTTACCACAAATCTATATAGCATTTATAGTCAGACTTAACCAACTATGTACACAGACGGCGTTCTGGAAATGAGTTAACCAGAGCACGCACGCTAAATAACTCATTTCTGTTCTTTTTATAACCGCAGGACTTTTAAAATGGTCTCTCGGGGATGTTATCCCAACATGAGCACGGCAGACACAGAGTTGCCCAAAGCGGAAAAAACGACCAAAAAGGTAGATATCTGCTCCAAAAGAACTGGGTGCGCACGTTATAAATGGAAATGTCCTGCAGAGATCCAAAAGACCACATGTTGGGAACATGAGAATGCACCTCCAGGCTCCACCCACGCGTGCCGTGGTCCAGCATATATTTACTGTTGCTAATGGTAGCGGTCCTCCCATCAAGACTCGTGCCGATGCGATAAGCACGCATCTGGTGGATTAAAGGCCTGGAGAGCCTTGGTTCATGTGGCAATTGGTATTCAAGACCCTGTGTGATATCCACCTCTGGTGTGTGTGCCATCACAACCGAAATCAAATTAAAAGGTGTGTGTGTGGGGGAGGGGGAATTGGTTTTAAAAACAGCAAAGACACACCGGTAAATATCAACAGGAACAATTATTATTCCTGCAAGCACAAGCCAGGAAAATAAGTGCCCCGGTGCCTGGCAAATCCATTTGACGTTTATGCTTGATTATTTAGCAGCAGATTTTAACGGAACAGCTCTTTTGCAACAGAGACATTTCCCTGGCGCTGCCTGGCGCACACACCACCAACCTTATGCTAAAAAAGAGAACTTCCGAATTATGTGGTATTCTCATTAACCTTCCAATCTGTTTTGTGTTTTTCAGTAGGCAATTTCCCAGTTGATCGTGAGAGAATACAATCTACATATACAGTACCCCCATATGGTCATTAAAAGAGATGATGGAAAGAAGGGGGAGGCAACAAAAATGTCATTTTTACATGAGCAACATCGGAAATGCCTATATTTGTATACCACCAAACTCCTGGCTTAGTACCAGGAAAACAAATTATTGTGTGTACACCTGCATGTGCATACAACCACCTCAATGTAATCCTTATTAAGTGAGTTTAACTGGATGCACCGAAAAACACAACCGAATACCAACCCTATTTTGACTTTTATTTCACTCTGTCCTGATGCAGTTGAATAAGGGGAAATAAAATACTGCAATATGATTACAGATGCTTTAAATCAATGGCTGTTTGGTCTCTATAATGCATATACTTTTAACAATTATTTTCCCAAAAGTCTTCTGCTCTCTCTCTCTCTATATATATATATCCTCCATCTTTGGCAGGTTTTATATCTGGATTTCCTCCAGCTGCACTGTGTTTCAGATAAATAGAATAGAATAGAATACTTTTATTGGCCAAGTGTGGTTAGACACACCCAGAATTTGTTTTGGTAAAAATGCTCTCTCTATATAAAAGGAAATATAAGAATCATATAGTCAACAATAAAAACACAGTACAATACTACAATATAACCTATTATTTAAAAAGGAAGAAGAAATGTAAAAATTAATTATTCAACAGTTTGATAGCACTTGGAAAGAAACTCTCTCTATATCTAGTTGTCCTAGTATGCAATGCCCTAAAACGTCGCCCTGAGGGTAACAACTGAAACAGATTATGTCCAGGATGTGTGGAATCTGTATATATTTTCATCGCCCTCTTTTTAGCTTGTTTGGTATACAATTCCACAATAGATGGCAAATTAGTAGCAATAATTTTTTCTGCAGTTCCAATTATCCTTTGAAGTCTGTATCTGCCATGCCTAGTCGCAGAGCTAAACCAGACAGTTATAGAGGAACAGATAGCAGATTCAATAACACCTCTATAGAATTGAATCAACAGTTCTTTTGGCAGCCTAAACTTCCTAAGTTGACGCAGCTATGCAATAATGTTCCTGTTCCTATTTATTCTATAACCGCGATTATCTTTTCTATTTGAATGGCAACAGAGAGTTACTAGAGAAGGGACAGCAGGAGACCTCAACAAAAAGCAAGTGAGTCCATTTAAAGAGACATTGATTTTTCAATTGGTTCTAGCTAACTTGGATTTGTTGGTTCATATTTCTTTTATGGAGTGTAAATCACACATGTTTCAAAGCCAGCACAGGAACTAAACCTGGGACGTTTCCCTTAGAAGGTTACTGAAAAGTTAAATTAAGAGGCTGAATTCGCAGAAGGGTTTGTTTTTGCAATGTCGTGCCATGTATTTAAAAAAATCAAATCCGTCTATATACTGCCTTTTTCTATTTAGAAGGAAAAACTGTTCAAGGCGTTATGTAAATGTACCAACACATTTCTGACTGGGTTATATATTTCTTTTACTTTTTTTAAAAGGAAAGAAGTGTCAGCCAGCACCACTATGGTGTATGTGAAAACCAGCTGCCCCATTACATAACCTAATTTGCAAGGAGTTCAAAATTCTCCTGTAAAATATTCCATCCAACATCACTCTAGACACTTGGGATTTCAAACCAATTTATCTTAAAAGGGTCCGCTAAATCTATAAATTATGTTGAACTGTCATACTAGAAATCAAAACAGAAACAGTTCACCAAAGAAGTTGCTGTGTTTTTTTTTTTTCAGGCTTATCAAAAGAAATTGGATATCTTCTGTTTCTCTTTAAATATTGCGAGAAGGGGGAGAAAGAGAGAGATGCCAGGAAGGTGGTGGTGATGGTGGGAGTGCCAGTTGGTTAGAACAATTAGGGCCTGTCAAGTCATTTCTGACATTTAAGCAGAGGCTGGATGGCCATCTGCCGTGAGCACTGTGATGGGGGTTCCTGCATGGCAGGGGGTGGGACTAGATGGCCCTTGAGGTCTCTTCCAACTCTATGGTTCTATGAACTCGTTTTTCCAGGTCTTTCGAGGTAGCAAGTACTCCGCAGCGGTTGCCCTCTGCCTTCCTCTGGGATCATCCTGGGACTGTGCAGCTTTGGCCAAAGCCACCCAGGCTGCTTTTTCTCCTGGGAGGCACACGGTGGGAAATTGAACCTCTGGTTCTGCAGCCAGGTATCCAACCTACTGAGCGATCCAGCCAGCTGCAAACTGGTTAGCACAGTTTAACCTGCTAACAGCAGGCATGGCCAAACTTTGGCCCTCCAGATGTTTTGGACAGCAACTCCCACACTCCTTTGCCATTGGCAATCTAAGCTTAGGATTCCGGGAGTTGTGGTCCAAAACATCAGGAGGGCCGAAGTTTGGACATGCCTGTGCTACAGCCTCGACTGTTTTTTTTTTAACCCAGGCTCTTCAGAATGAACGGTGAAGCGGTGACGTGTAAGTACACAACCTGCTAATATTCCAGTTGCACAAACCAGGAGGTATATTAAGTAGCTGGCAGGCTGCAGATGTAATCCACGTTCTTTACGTGGCCTGGGATGCCTCAAATCCAGCTAGCCTAATGCGGTTCGTGTTCTTCTTTTAAAAGAAAATGCCTCGATATCTACAAACAGCCGGCATTCATTATTGTTTTGTAAAACATCCAACACTTCGCTTTGTCCTCTGGAATGCCAGTGCTTTCAAGCTCGCGATGGAGCTGACATCAGAAAAAGGTCAAGCGCCGTGCGGAAGGCTGCTCATATTGAGTCCTCCTTAAACTTCACGGCACGAGTGCCGCGTGGAAAAGTGGCCATGGACCAATGGATGACAACATTACTATTCCGTTCCCTCGAGCCAAACGATAGGTCGTCTTTGCCACTTTGTTAACAGGTTTTTGGATGAAAAAGCCCTGGCTGGTTTGGAGCTCCAGTTTCTCGGAACCAAAGTTCATGCCCTTCTGCAACTTTTTATGTTGTGTGCAGAGATGGGCACGAATCAAAAAAATGGCATTTCGTTTGTCGTTTAGGGGGTCCGTTTCGGTTCGTTTCTGTTTTTCGTGAATTTTTGCAAAAAAATCATTTTCGTTTTTGTTCGTTTCATTACCATTTCGTTACCATTTATTTCAATTTTTTGTGATTTTTTTTAGCATTTAAAGCAGTTCAATGTATTGCCGTAACGAAAACAAAACGGACGACAAAATTTCTGGTGTTTCTGTTCGTTTCGTTTCATTTTAGAGACAAAATTCGTTTGTCGTTTTGTTGCGTAACGAAAACAAAAAACAAAAACGGAAATGAAAAATTGTTCAGTTTCGTGCCCATCTCTAGTTGTGTGTTGTTTCATTACCTGTGATAATTTGAAAAAGAGAAAGCTTTTCATCTCGGTGCCTGAGTAAACAGGCTTGGGTGCCAAGAGGTTTTTTTTTTTTTTTTTTTTGCTTTCTGCCGCAACATGTCAAGAGAAACATTTGATTCACAAAGTCACTGATTGAACCTGCTTCACTCAGGGATAAGAATGAAGACAGAAAGAGACAGCACTCATCTGATTTTTTTATCTGTGACTTGGAATGCATAGAACACAGTATATGCTTTTTTCCTCTTTCCCAAAATTTAGCAAGCAAATGTATTCCTTAATTATGCAGCTATACGCAAACAGAGGAGGAGAGGGAGAACCCCAATGGGTCGCTCATGGGTGAACAGCAATCATGTGTGAAAGCAAAATGTAGATGGTCCTTGCTTCAATCGCTGGCAATCGCTAGGAGAGGGCTGTAACAAACAGTGGTCTGAAGCCTTAGCTGCTGCCTGCCAATGAGAACAAGACTAATCGAGAAGGACCAAGGGTATGATTTTGCACGTGTTCCTAATATCCTCCCTCCTTGCGCACCGGTGGAACTTCATTCAACTTCTCTGTATTAAAAGAGGCAGCTGGGGTAAAAAAAAAAACAGAGTAAGCAACGCCGCCAGCCGCATGTCTCGCTGGCCCACCTCACACTTGCTCTGGGTACAGATGTGAGCAATTATATATCGGAGCTCTGACGGCATTCAGAAGACATTTGACAAAATTAGTCACTCCGCAGATCCATCGGGGAGTGGGACGGCTAGAGATTACAACATTCTGGGACCTTCGTGTTTTTCCTTGCTGTCGGCCAAGCTGGAAACCCAGCATCTGCAAGGCTTTCTAGGGAAGGCTTGCAGTTATTTTAACTTTTCAGAAACGAGAGCTTGCTCAGAGCTGCAATTCTTTGGAGCAGTTGGAACAGAACTAGACAGGATTGGTATGGGCTGCCACAAGTGTCTACCATGAGAATTTCCCTCTCCTTGGTTCGAATTCCCCGCTACCTCTCTTTAAACCAGGCATGCCCAAACTTCAGCCCAACCTGATGTTTTGGACCAAAATTCCCAGAATTCTAAGCTTAGATTGCCAATGACAAGGACTGTGGGAGTTGTGGTCCCAAAACATTTTAAATGGGGCTGGTGGGAGGGCAGGAAAGAGCAACTTCCACCCAGCACCCCTTTCTTGATAGAAGTTACGTACTCTCCATCCTGATCCTGAGCGAAGCTGAGTTTTGCCCCTGCAGCTGTTTGCGCGAAACACAGAGCCTTCATTATAAGCCGACAAGGTTGGCATTTTAAGTACGAGTACACCATCGCGGTACAGAAAGAGACAAAGGAGCGGCTAGAGGAGTATCTGTCATTCTGCGATGGGTGTTCATGTTTGCCAAGATGCCAGAGAAAATGTACATTACAGCTCTATTTTAAATTTCCCCCTTCCTGCCATCTTTTTTTTTCCTTTCAAGAAAGGAGAACTATAAGAAAAGATGGGGCTAGACGGGCCTTCTCTTTTGGGGACCAGGTTCCCTTTGCATTGCCCGACCTTGCCTTACGAAAAGATGCACACGTGCAAGTTATTTGTTTACTTTAAAGCATTTGGAGCTATCTTCCAAGTCCCAAGAGAAGGTGTATCTAGGAGAAGGCCTGAGGGCCGCTCCGTGTGTGCTCCAATTTATTTCAGACAGTAGAAAGAAAATGAGTCCCCTGAATGTTTTTTGTTGCAAAAGGAGAACAAATTTCATGGATAAGAGAGAGGTCATATATTTTGAGGGAATCTTTCGTTAATGAGAATGAGTAAAAGAGTTACGGTAGCTGCAGTTACCAAAGCAATTGTAGACAGTAATGTCACCACCTATAACCATCACAGGGAATCCATTCTTCTAAGAAACATGCTTTCCGCAGAGGGCAAATGACCACCAGGATGCATATCCAAATTTAAAAAAAAAAAAAATAAAAAGGCAAAAATGCTGTGGCACCTTTCACTATGTGATACTTCAACATGAGCTTTTAAATGTTCTGAAGGAGTCAACATAACCATAAAAGCTCGTGTTTAAATGCAACATGGCTTAGTCTTTCAGGTCCCTCAATGTTTTTTGTTTTGGACTTTGTCTGCATAACTGCTCTTGTGCAGTCTACTATTTTGATGCAGGCACCCCAACATACAGCACGAGCTATAGTTTGTGACCTACAACAGTAATGCCTCCTTTCTCTTGGAACAGCTATGGTTCTCCACCCGGCTGTTTCTTTTTCTCCAATGTATATTACAGGCAACAACAGTTAAGGGCACATACCTCTGGCTGTATAGCTTTGAACACTGGCACATCCATCAATGTAATTTGACTCTGCAACAAAAGTTTTTTTTGAAAAAGGTTATAATTTACAGAAACCTGAGGTAGTCCAAGGTATTTATGGTTAAGGCAAAAGATTGAATTTTTAACCACGCTCCGGGGGATATGAACATGATCTTCACAAGCTCGCTAAGCTGCCTTTATGGCTTTATAAAAATGGCTTCAACGGCTAAAAAGGAAAGTACATCCAGGAATGGCATACTGCTGACATTTCTCCAATAACTAGGCGAGGTACCCCTCTACCCAATTCCTCTGGGCTGCTATAACTGGAGCTCCATTTCCAGGTGGAAAACTGACCGGAATACAGGTGCTGTGGCTGGAACATGGGAGACAGGATCATACCCCACGGAACCCCAAAGTAGTTGCCCAGCGACTGGGAATTAATTTATTGATGCGCAGTCCCAAAAAGCTCTTGTGAAACTTGTTGAAAGCCCGTTTATTATTACAGGAACAGGAATAAAAATTATATTTTTAACTATACTATTATTATGCAAACACAGTGAAAACCAGTAATGTTACTTACTGCAAATTCCTCAGGTGTTACTTTCAACACATCAAAGACAACTGCATCATAGCTTTTATGGGCATAATCTGAACTCCGTCCTTCCAGAGAGTCAGAACTGCTGCTGCCCTGTGGGAAGAGAGGACAGGTTGGAAACGAAATGTTCTCATACCTTGGCAGTTTAGCTCTTCTCTAGATTTCAGAAGACAGAGATAGGCTATAAATAGTACCTTAATTTTTACTCATCCTTCTGTGTGCTTGTTTCTCTGTGTGTGTGTGTGTGTGGTTTTAAATGAAGACAGAGGAACTTCAAGCGGATTTTTCTTAGGTGAGACACATTGCTGATATTGGTGAATATAAGGAAAAATATGTGTAGTTTCCAATTTAAAGATTAAGTTATACACTCACATCAGCTGCTACAGTAGATGCTCTGCACAGTTCTTTTTTTTAGGGGGTGGGGTGGGAATTAATGCCCACTTCTGTTACTTGTTGCCACATTTTTCCACAGCTGAAAGGAAGGCCCACTAGGACATTACTCAACTTGTCCGTCCTCATTATTCTTTACTTTGAGAGACACAGAAGTGATAATTTTGTAACCCCTTCTCTATAATTTTTCTTGAATGATAATGTTTCCATGGCAAAATACTTCACACAAAGCTAGCGTGTCTGAAAAGGGTTGCAAGGATCAAGGGTGCCTGGCAAAAAATGGTGTACGACATCAAGCGTCATGTGCGACCAAAAAACATCAGCGGCCATTTAAAGTCAAAGATCTGTTGCATCGTTGTCCAACCTGTTGCACTCTACAGTGTAGAAGTCACTAAAGACTTCTAACGTTTTTAGTGCAGAAGTGACTAAAGAAGTCAAATGTCGCCTTGATGTTATGGAGGCAAAGATGCTGCGATGGACCTCCTGCCTTATGGGAAAGGATGACCTCAAGATACGGCATCGCACGAGTCGCTGACAAGATGCATGAAGTCTTGACTATGGTGGTATGGGCATGTCTTGCCTGCCGATGAGGAAACTCTGGCCAAAAGGGGTCTCACCCTGGAGGTCAGCGGATCCTGACCGAGGGGGCGACCAAAGCAGCGCTGGATGAAAACCCTGGATAGTGACATGAAGTTGCCCCAGGTTCACCTGGACATAACCCATGACTGTACCAAGTGGAAACACCCCCCCCCCAAAAAAAACCAGAATAGTGGACCGCACCGCCGAGTGGGACAAACGCTAAGAAAACAAGAGAGAAGAAGTGACTGAAAAGGGTTGAGAGAGGGACCTGCCTAGATAGTGAGCATGACAGAGTAGTGACTACAAGGGGTGCAGGTAGGGTCGAGGGGTAATTGGAGGAGCCCAGCTATTGGCCAAAGTGGTTGAGGTGAAGGCAGACTGGAACAAAGGATCTTTTCGCTGCTGGATTCAGTTCAGAAAGCTAAGTCTGAACTCTTACTAAGAACTCGGTTAACCTGCTTATGGCTGTTCTGTAAATGAGTGAAACATTTGTGAGAACAAACATTTAGAAAATGTATACTCAAGGGGAGGGGGCGACACTGTTTTTAATACGGCAAATGCTGGGAAG
Source organism: Phrynocephalus forsythii (assembly GCA_029282475.1). Lineage (NCBI taxonomy): Eukaryota > Metazoa > Chordata > Lepidosauria > Squamata > Agamidae > Phrynocephalus > Phrynocephalus forsythii. The sequence continues at coordinate 4,239,513 of JAPFRF010000018.1, forward strand.
GGCATCGCTCACTCTCTGTCATGCACAAGAAAAAAGTCCTCCCGGTCTCAGCTTGTCCTTGAGGCTCCGGGGGCGCTGATTATTTACTGCAAGCTATTCAAAGCACACAGGCGGTGGGAGCGGGGAGGGGATTAAGGCAGAATCAAAATCGTACTTCAGATCTGCTGAATCTGAACTTAGAGGCTCCCTCATGAAGGCAACGTTTTTCAGACGTTAGCACGCTGGTTTCTGCAAGCCGGGCATTACAGATTTACTGTAACTTCTCAATACAGCGATTATGTCAGATGCCAAAGAAAGCAGGTGAGGCTCTTGGAGTTTTCAGTCATGGTTGAAATCCTGACCACAAAGGCTGCCAGTCTCGATTTCTTACCTATTTCTAACATTTTCAGTACAGCAACTGTTTTTCATCACCCATCGGGATAGCGCTGGGTTGCTAAAACCAAACTGACTACCCAAAATTTCACCTGTACAGGGGCCTTACTGCTTGCTGATCAGGCAGAAAATTACTTTAAGCTACAAGTGGACACATGGTTACTTGTAGGTAAGAGTGATTAAATGCAGTAGAAATTACTTTGGAGTAAACATGAATAGGATTATCTTGTTAGTCTGAGAAAATATGAAAGGGAAATTATTTCCACCTGCAACATGCTAAGCGCTGCGACTCAAGTATGTAAAAGTAGCAGTAAATTTCCCTATAGTAAGTTCCAGCTTGGGGATTTGATGCCATGTGACCAGGAGTCACTGCAAAATATTTTCTTTACAGAAGAGAGTAAGAAAAGATGAAGGCAACAGGACTTTTGCCTCTATAACAAGACCTCACAAAAATGCACCAAAAACAGGTTAATATTTTAAAACAAACAAACACCATCCCACATTTTAAGTTAGAAGAACAAACAGATTAAACAACAATCTTTATTTACAATGTTTTTGCTCATGAACTTTGCATCCCTTTCACTTTCAAAGCCACTTCGAGGGAAGTTCTGCGTTGCTTTTCAAGTGGAAGCAGCTTGGAGTGGAGGAGTGCGAGAGAGCTCTCAGATGCCTTTTTTTTTAAAAAGAAAGACAGGAATCTATTTAAGAACAGAGCTCATGCAACGGCTTAGGACCTAGATCCCTGAAGGACTGCCTCCTTCCATATGAACCTACCCGGCAATTAAGATCCAGCCAGGGAGCCCTCCTGAAAGAGCCATCCCTCAAGGAGGTGAAAGGTACAGGGCCTTTTCAGCAACTGCCCCCAGACTATGGAATACCCTCCCAAGTGAGACCCGCCTAGTGCCAATGTTAATAACATTTCGGCACCAGGTAAAAACCTTCCTGTTCCAGAAGTTTTTTTAACTGAGAAGTTTTTTAATTGATACAATATAGACTGTGGGCCCTCTGATGACAATTTTAGTGTAATTATTTTAGTGTAAGGTTTTTATTGTCGTTTTGATTATTTATTGATATCCTTTTTTAAACTGTTTTAATTCTTTTGATTGTAAGCCACGCAGAGACCATTGGGGAGTGGGCGGCATATAAGTCATAAAAATAAATAAATACAATAAAATAAACATTCCCTTTTTACAGATGGCAGTACCTTACTGAGCTGCTGTGGACCAGAAAGCGCCCCTAGTGTAGAACGCGGGGGTTGTGTCCACCTCTGCAAGCTTTACCACTGGCAAGCAAAGGCCAGGCTTCCTTCTCAGAAACCCCCACTGATGCAAGTAGTGTGATCTCATGATACAACGCAGGACAGACCTTCTCCGCAGAAGGAATGTTAAGATTCTGCCCATTGCATTGAGCTCATTCCATTTAACAGACAGTGCCCTGCAAGTGGTCACCGGCATGATCTGGAACAATAAAATATGGTGTCATTTGGATCCATCGATTGGAGTCCTAGGTGCAGCTACAAGCAGGCATCTTTAAGGCACTGCAGATAAACATTCGTGATTGTCTGCCTTGTCTCTAAGGGGCTCCTGAAAGAGTTGGAGTCATCCACAGTTTGTTTTTCAGAAAGAGGATGGGGATCGCAAGGACGATGGCCGTTATCAAGTACAGAATGTGAATGAGAAGACAATGGCAATGCTCAATTGTCTGTTTGCTGTTGCAGTAATTAAGCAGAGACAAAAACAGAAAGGGTACCTCTGGAGTGGCGGAGGTCACTGTCACGTTGGCCATGAGGCCATTCCTTTTATACATACTCTCTTTAAGATGCTGGAAAATTCAGCTCAGCCACCACTGGTGATGCAACAGGATGAAAGAGCATCGCTGCAAGGGAAATGCAGATGATGAGAAACTGGCTTAAGAAAGGCTGCAGACAACTGAAGAGAGGCTGTCATTAGGGAACACAAAAATCATTACTGAGGAGAGCTGAAGAACATAAATTGCCAAGTATACCATCTACCGTACCAGCTTACCAACATGCCATGCTTTACTGACAATATGAATTGGATGCATAGCTACGCTGACCCACAACAGGATACACAACTTAGTCAAGAGGCCACTGGCTTCTTTGTGTGCCTCCTTTGCCCTCCTCAGGTTGGGCTGAGCAAACTCTGTTGCTTCCATCTGTTTGTGGAAGGAGGTCCCTCCCTCACTGAAGACTCTCCTTTGTGGCCTCAGGGGACTCAGTCATTTTCTGTAAACAATGTATTGTGTATGATGGCACAGTTTTAAGCAGGTGTGTTTACCGATTTCAGAACACTATGTCCACTTGGGGGTGGTGACTGGAAGAAAACCAAGTGGCGAATGTTATTTGTCCCAAACTTCACAATTCACATCATCTTCCTCTTAGTACAAACCTAGTGTGGACAAGTATCCATGTAATGTTGGCCCTCTGAAGCATCTTAAGCTCTTAGAAGTTATACTGTATATTCCACAAACTCCTCCCCAAGCCTAAATTTTTGTTTCGCCACACAACTGATCTTCTACAATAAGCACTTGCCGTTGGACATTTTTAACTCACCAAGTAAAGTTATCACATTTCTTGGGCAGCTGCTTCCACCAACTGAAATACCAATACTAATCCTTGGCACTCATGGAGGATACCCGGCCTAAAGATATAGCATTTCACGGTGTTTTTGGCTGGGCAGATTAAGACACTCACCATGAATGGCCGTGTTGCAAAAACAGTTGCAGTTCTGTGAAATGCCAGAGATCTCTCCCATTTGCCACAGCTGTTGCAGTTGGAAAGCCAAAGGCATATGTTCCTAAATTCATTTAGACTCTGGCCACGGACAACAGGCAATTCATTAATGACTAACGACTCATGCCCAATATGCCAGAAGTACATAAATAAATAAATAAATAAACAAACAAAAACACCACCAGGAAGACAAAATATTATTTCTAAAGACTTATAAATGTCTCCCATATTGATCTGGCTAACAATTAATGAAGGCATCTTTGTTTCATTGAGAGAGAAGACCAGATCGCGAGCAGGCGCTGCTCTTTTCCTGAAGATCTATTGTTAAGATGGAAGGCAACTGTTGATGGAAATTTTATCCTGGAAAACCAGGGATGGAGTAACCTAGCTTCCCTATCAAGCACAGCACAGCAAAGCAATACAAAATCCAAACCAAAAACACACAAACCATCTTAGTCCTGCCAAGCTCGTAGAGATGTGCCATACAAGTTAATCACAAGACTGCTCCTTTTCATATGTATCTGGTCACCGAAAATAACTGTATATCGATTATCATGAAGACACACATGGGTGATGAGAATCATAAGTTTCCAATTGTTCTCTGTGCTACTCTGGCGATTTTAATTCCACCCTCATTGCTTGTGTTTAAATATACAGAAGGTGTGAAGAGCAAAGACACAAGATTTCTGAGTTTGCAATATTTCATTCCTCACACCCCATCCTCACACTTACTCTTGCCTCTCTAAGAAGAATAGCTATCCACACGGAAAAAGTGGTTTACTGTTGGCCCTTCATGTCTAACCCCAAGTAGATTTTAAGGTCAATCAACTTCTTTCCTGTCCTGTCCCATCTCAGCCTTTCAAATGCTCGTATGCACCTCAAATACATTTTGTCTTTTTGTTCAAACATTATTGAGGTGGTACTATTGGAATTAGTTGCCCAGATGCCCTAAGCACCTCCAATCTTGCCTGATTTCGGAAGCTAAGCAGGGTCGGCCCTGGTTAGTACTTGGATGGGAGACCACCAGGGAATACCAGGTGCTGTAGGTGCCTGGAGCAGGAACTGGTAAGCCACTGCAGTATTCCTTGCCAAGAAAACTCCATGGACATGGGGTTACGAAGAGTCGGTCATGACTGTAACGACACAACACACACACACACACTATTAGAATTCTCTTTTCTGAGGAACTTTTAGCTTACTTTAAAAAAAGACCTGTATAATAGGTGTTTGTAATTTCTATACTACCCAGAAAACTAATGCTTCACGTCAGTATAGAAAAATTGAAACAAATAACTAAAATTCTGCACAGGAGAAAGACACTGGGATTGGGGAAAGTGGAAAGGGAGCCACGTATATTTTAAGATTCCTTAAAGGAGAACGTGGAGCAAAAAGGCTGTGCCAAAGAATTCATGGAAAATGCGGGTGCTATGGAAAGATATGACCTCATGCATGCAATTTCAGCAGGCTGTTTCAGGCATAAAGGGCCGCAAGGGAGAACCAGTGGAGCAGACTGAGGAAGCAAGAGACCTTCAGGTGACTTGGTGAGATGAGGCTGGAGGAGTTGACGGTATCAGCAGAGATATACCGGGATGTAAAAACTAAAGGGAGGGTAACAAGTATATTGAGGCCTTTAATTACATTTAGCTCGATATATGAGACAGCCCTTGCAAGTGAGCTAGTGAACTGGGAGAACTTAAAAACATGGCTTTCACATCAGGCCCACTAAATACTCCCTCGACTCTCTCCTGTCTGCCTCCTGACTGCATTTTTTTTTTTGTGCGTGAGGACACAAATAATGCTCTCAGGAAAGTAGAAGAAAATTCCATATGTGACCTTGTACCTAATCCAGCTCCAGTGCTGGCTTTCGGTGATAAAAGTAAGCCAAGGAAATGATATAAGGAAGCATCAAGGAAGCCTTAACGACTGCTCCAGTTGGAAAAAAAAGAACCAATATAATTTTCCCTCTCACTCGGCACACTGTTTCAAGAGATTTCAGCTCTTGCCATATCAAGAGGTATAAAAAAAATGGGTTTGCATAAAGCAGTGGTAGAATAATATTGCCGTCTTGGGTCCTTTTGGGGAGAAAGGCGGGATAAAAATATTTTAAATAATATAAAGAAATAGATAGGGAAAATAGTATATATATACTAATCTACCATTTCTCAGCAGCTACCAGCACTGCTTTAGTCACTCATTTTTCTTTTCTGTAATAAAAAATAAGTGCCAGAATCTTATTGACGTTCACGTAAGGTGTGCCTAATTTGACACAGCTAACTGATGAATTACTGGCCTGCCTCTTGGTTGTGCAATCAGGTGTGTGACCAGACATATTATCAAGACATGTCCCAGCACCGTGTCAGTTATTTATTCATGGCAAGTTATGCAGAGCTGGGAGGAACATCAATAGGTCACTCTCAGCCTACTTTCTTAAAATGGAGGGGCAGCAAACTCAAGGAAAACTGAGAAATAGATCAATTTAGGTAGATCAGACATTGCTTTTTGCTTCAAAATAGAAGCTTGATGAAGATGTGCAATATCTGAGACTCACTCTTCCTGGACGACTGGAAATGTTTCTGATGAAATGGCCTATATAACAAATAAATTTTTCAAAATAACATTATCAATTTCATTAGGCTCTTCCAACATTGTTCAAAATTTAGCATCGCCTTGAGCGAAAGTAAGGAATCAGTGAAAAGCAGGAAGCAGTAAATATTTATATACCAATGAAAAAGAGCAATTTTACATTTAAAAGCCCCCTCCCATGAATGCTTCTGCAGACATCCATTTTCCTTCTGAAAACCTGACTTTCAAATGCCAGACGGTTCAAACTGAAACCAGTTTGCTAACATTATATCTTGTTAAGCAGTGCCGCCTAGCGGCCAAACCACAGAAATGCTGGAACTCAAATGATGGCAAATAATGCGGTAATGCATACCACACCAAATTAAAGGCAGCCTAGGGCCACTATTTAGAATAGATCATCGACTCATAATAAATAGAGGGTGTGGGCAATGCTTCCCTCCCTTACGGTCCCATCTTTAAAGCTGTTGGGGTTGGTTTCACTTGTTCTCCTAATTGAGGCCATCCAAAGGTGGTTCCAGATTTAACACAGCTCAACAGCAGGTGAAATGCAAAACAGTTGGCTAGTTCTCCATCGTTCCCCAAAGGTAATGAGCTTAAAAATCATCTCAAATTTGACAAAAGAATAAAAAACCTATATATTTCCCAGGAAGACTGCTTTAATATGTTACATCTCAATCAGATGTTTACCATGTAATGACATTTCAGGCCTCAAAGCATTTGGTTCAGTGTCATACTCTGCACCCCTCACTACCATGCTATCACTCTTCTATACATCTTTCCTTTTGTTTCTCTCTCTCTAATAATGTGGAGGCAGATTAACTTACCCATAACGTATTTCTGTTCCAGTTTTAAAGACAGAAAAACACAACTGAGGCATTGCAGCGCATTTCTTGAAAACGGATGTATCTGGGGGGGGGGGAATAAAAACACAACACATAAGTATTCTTGCTGATCATCATGAATTGCTCTAATGCTGGACTCTTCTCACTGGTAAAAGTGCTATCTGAGCCACTGTATAGAGCAGTGTTCTATTGCTTAATTAAGTGAGTATGCTAAGAATCAAATATTACTGGTGTATAACCATGGCAAAAGCATTTATTGATAATAGACGCAGCACAAATAAACAACCCGAGACATAATACACACAGCGATGTGCAATATTTACGGAGTCACAAGACAGACGCAATGGGCTCCAAGCTCCTGTCCTGCTCTGCATGTCGGCCAAGAGGAACTGAGATATGAAGCAGGGTCAGACAAAGGCAGTGAAACCAGTTGGAAGATGACGGGAGTGGGAGTGGCGCGAGGCTCACGGTGAAGCTGGCCAAACACGCCACAGCATGCGCTTGTGCTTGTTGTGTCGCAGCGAGGACAGCAAGAGGAGGCATCCATAACAGCTCTTGTGAATGATCAGGCATTATTATTAACGCCCATTGGTGAATGGGGTTTGGGGTCTTTCAGAGGCCACGGCGTCCTTTCATTCAGAACAACGAGGATAACATTTATTTATTTATTTATTTATTTATTTATTTATTTATTTATTTATTTTTGAATTTCTACCCCGCCCATCTTCCCGCAGGAACTCTGGGCGGCTTACAATAGGCTGACATGTTCAGCTGATATACAATTCAATAAGCAAAAACAAAAATTAGACCAATATAACAGACATAATTAAAAAGGCACCCTTGTCATAAAAGTGTACGAGGCTCGACAGCAATCACCTCACTAACTAGAATTAAAAACACAGATGGCGGGAGGGAAAAAAAACTGAAACTAAACATTGCCGCTGTGACCTTGGCGCAGTTTTTGTGGCAGGGCCGACCAATTTGTTCAAGACTGCATCTCGCCCAGCTGTCTGGACTTGGTACCCCAGAGATTGAGCAACGGTGCTAGCAACTACGGACCTGCCATGGGCTCACCGTATTCTTATCGGTTGTGGGGAGGAAACCACAACTGAGAGGTTTGCCTTGGGGACCCCACGGTGTGGTGCAAGCCTCTTGGCGTGCCGGAGTGCTGCCTGCTGCCCTTAAAGAGGCCATGGTGCAAGTGTTTCTGAAGAATCCCCTTCCAGAATTCCTAGGGTTCTGAGAAATGGCTGTCTGATCACAAATGCAACCTTCGCGGGGTGGGGGGTGGGGTGGAATCCTTGAGCGAATTCAGAGGCTACAATTACAGACACGGTATGGATGGTGCTGATTATCCCAGACACACTTCAATCCAGGTTGAGGCTTGCATCTGGGACTCAATCAACCTTCCTTATCCACTGTATCAATAAATAATTGCGGGATGACAATCCTTATCTTGCACGATTTTGCAATGGCTCTTGAGACCTCTGACCTTGAAATGGCTTAATAGGTTGGGGTCTGGGAGCATTACCTACCACTCCTTCTGCCCTTATTGACAGTTCCAAAAGGTGGCATCTGTGCTATCAGATGCCTCTAGACATCCTATTCCCCATACACGAAGCCTCTGGAGCGGTCATTGAGAGATGTAGCGCAACGGGTCCTCAGCACACTGATGGCCTCTAAATCTTGTTTCTGCATCACATCTGAAGCAAGAGGAACAATGCTGATTGTGCATTAGTGGCTGGATGCAGAGGGAGCCTGGGTGAAGACCAATAAACCCAAGCGGAATTCTACCAAGAGAGAAGCCACGTGGTGACTGAATACCCTGTCTGGGCGAATTTGCATGCCTAGATGTTCCTGCAGTCCCTCTGGAGATTCAAGTCCTCATGCTTGCGTATTCTCCATTCCTCTCATTGAACTCATTTTGGCTTCAATCCTATCAGCAGTCACCACCTGACTCTGGTATTAGTGAAAGCGATTAGGCTATTTGAGGCAGTGATCATGCACATACTTCCTAGGAGTAAGTGTTGTTGCCTACAGGGGGACTTACTTCCCCCAAAAATCTTTCTTTAAGTCCCTTTCTCCTTCCATTAGCGGAAGACTCACCTTTACAGGCAGGATTTTAGCAATCATGACCGAGTCCCTGAATGCCGTTTGTAAAACTATGATAGCTTTCAATGTTTTACCTGCTTTAAATTATTCACTTGCATTTAATTCACTTTCATAGTTTAATCATTTTTAATCTCTAATTTATTGTGTTTTTAATTCTGTTCTTCTTAGTACTGTGTCAGGAGAAAGGCAGTCTATGAATAAGACTAATAAATAAATACTGTAAATCTTGTTATATGTGGTGGCTCATCAGTAAACTACAATGTTGCCAAAGCAAATGCTCCAGTCACCACTTTCATAAAGATACAGTGTTATAGTTAGAAAAAGAGTTATTTTTTGTTATTTTAAAATTGTAAGCTATAGTGTTACAGTTACAAAAGTTTAAACAGAGATATACACGTTTTTGAAAACAACTTTGAATAATGTGTCATTTGATTTCTTCTCTAAAAGAGATTCCAATAAGATCAATAATGAATTATCTATATGCCACAAATGAATGCGAAATTAAAACCTTGGATTAAAGCCTTTTCATGTAATAATGTTTAATTGGGTTAACTAACAACAGCACACAGAGAGATCTTCTCTTCTCCTGTCATATATACTGTATTGGCAAAACTAAATACAGTGACTCATTAATCAGAATAAACTCTCTCTTCCAGTTAGAGCTCTTCCTGGAAAATTAATTTACAGGGAGCAATGACCATGCAGAGAGTTCAGGGCTGCTCAGGAACCTTTTACTTTCATTTAAATGAACCTGGTGCGAACTGGGCGATATTTCATCGTCCAAGGCACAAAGCACAATTGGTGACTATTCAGAGTGCAATAAAGGGAGAGAGTCGTGGGTGAAGGCTCTCTGAATCAGCTCAACTATAGATGGTATGTTTGAGCTTACAATGTTCTCAGGATACTGATTCTCAGCAGTACTGATTCCAATAATACCTCAAGCTATAAATATAAGATGTCACATATGGAAACACTAAGATTAACGGCAGGCTTCCTTGGTTTACCCAAGTACATGCACCCTGACTCTGCAAGCATTTTTATGATTTCTCTTTTAAAAACCTTCAGACACACACAAAAAAGCCCAGACACCTGACTCTCCAAGCTCCTAGAAACGTGATATCAATGCCTACAAATGCCTAGGAACTATTAATTCCCATTTTTTTCCTGCAGGCAATGAGTGATTATATTATCATTTAGCACCATCTTTTCCGTTAGGGAAATCTATTTCCCTCCACATATATTTCAGTTTTAATCTCTTCAGTTGTTACTGGGGGCCACACAGAGAGATTGGCTGAAGAAAAAGTGGTAGAAGTTCTCCAGGAGGTACATCGTTGTTGAAAAGAAGTCCCCGAAAACATTGGACCCATCGTTGTGGGGATATTGCACCTGGATTCCACAGCTAGAAGCAAAACTAGCAAATATGGGAGTTCTCTTTTAAAAACTGTTCCCACTCAGCCACCTGAAAAAGTCACTCTCGTATTCTTTCTATCAAGGTGGACATATTCACAAAATGGCACCAATGGCAGCCTGGCCTCAGACACATCATAAACAATTCATTTTTCATAAGGTTCCACCCTTCATGCTCCTACAGCGAAGTGTACAGAACTCCCACAAATCCTGGCCAGCCTAGGTGGCATGGAAGCTTTGAGGAGTTTTGACCACAAGAGCATCTGGGGACCTGATCCATCTCCATCAAATTAACTGCTGAATAATAAATTAACATTCTATAAACCCCTGTGGATCAGTGGATCTGCTCTAGATGGGCCAAGTGACAGCATATTGACTGTCAAGGCTAGTTCCAGACTAAGATACCATTCGGTAACTGGACAGGGCAAAACCTCTACCTTGGTTCTCAAAACTAAGGGCTGATAATTTGAAAGGACAGATTATTATCAAATAATAACTGCATTTCAATTGTTAATTGTTAGAGCTTTGCAGATATGACCACAAACATTAAAAAAGATTGGCCCAGTTCAGTTCTAAATTAGATAGCTCAGTAATCATTTTAACTGCTCTCTCTCTCTCTCTCTCTCTCTCTCTCTCTCTCTCTCTCTCTCTCTCTCTCTCTGTGTGTGTGTGTGTGTGTGTGTGTGTGTGTCTGAATGATACTGAAGATATTGAAGCCCTTTTTCTTAGATTTATCCCACAGAAATCCAGAGTATGTATATGGCAAAAAGTTCTATATTGCACCTATGTCAAGCATCAGGTATCTATAAACAGTAACTACAAGCTGTTGCCACATTCACTGTTGCCATGGCAGCCCCAAGTAATAACTAAAAATAAACAGAAGGCATCTATACATGTTTCTTTGAAGGAAGGAGACTTCTGGAAAGAAAAAAATAGGCTTATACCTGCAAGAAATCAAGTAAAAAAATTGCCTAAATATCCAGCACATCCCTCAACTGCCAGCTGGAGGGATGACCAGGTAGGCCACTAAAAATATCTTTAAGTGAAAGCAAATATGGATAGCAAAATTTGCTAAATGCAAGAATGAACAAAGCTATAGAATGATCATGATTCAATCAGTTGGAACTGGTTTGACAGACAGTTAATTGAAAATATATGCCATCTGCTTTAAAGGTGAAACTATGTTTGCTGTCCTCATTCTTATAATGGGGTGGGGTGGGGTTTAGAATGTGATATCCCAAGGATCTGTACTGGGACCAGCACTTTTTCCTTAAAACAATCTGGACTTCTGGTTGAATGTGGTGACCAATTTTTGTTAGCATCATATTACTTACTTATGTGACAAAAGAGAATTCCAGAAGGATCGCTTCAAACTGTGGAAGATTGTGTGTGTGTGTGTGTGTGTGTGTGTGTGTGTGTGTGTGTGTGTGTGTGTGTGTGTGTGTGTGTGTGGAGAGAGAGAGAGAGAGAGAGAGAGAGAGAGAGAGAGAGAGAGAGAGAGAATGTTAAATGTAATTCTATGCCATTAAGTGTGAAGGGAGTGTGGATAGCTGGATGAAAATGTCAACAGTGAAATATATGCCAACTCGGTGTTGGGAGTGTATAAAAAACCCAAAGAAAATCCAATACATAATTGCCAATATCATAATGCCTTTAAATCAGTGATGGCGAACCTTTTGGAGACCGAGTGCCCAAACTGCAATTCAAAACCCACTAACTTCTTTTCAAAGTGCCAATACAGTAATTTAACCTGTATACAGGTGGCTGTGAAGGGGCGGTGTCGGGTGCCCACAGAAAGGGCTCCGAGGGCCACCTTTGGCACCCGTGCCATAGGTTCGCCGTCACTGCTTTATATAAATGCATGGTGCAATTATACCTGTGGGATCTGAGCTCTGCAAAGTCCCTTTTTGCAGCCCTACCCAAGACTGACAGGCATAATGGTTGGGGAGATGAGAGGGCCCCTCAGTGGGCTGCTTCCTGTCACTGCAATCCCTCCAAGGGGAGTCCAAGGTGACCACTCTCTGCTCTCCTTCCACTGACTTGCAAAGATGGTTCTTCCTGGCAGCCTTTCAGCAGCGGATGGGTCGTTGAAGGGAAACCTTTTGCTGAACATGTTGTGCGACGAATGGCATGTGAGTTGTTTTTAATTTGATATTTAAAACATGGTCAATGTTCTAATACTTGAATTATTTCAGCTGCTGGTAAGCGGTTGCTTTAACCGAGCATGTTAAACACCTGCATGCTTCTAACTGTACCTGCTTTAATCTTGCGGCTTGTCTTAAGACCCGCATCAGCAGAGAAGTCGGATATAAATCAAATAAACCAGGCACCTAGGAATGTGAAACACTGATTCATCCTCTAACTTGTCTGCTCTTTTATGACATTAAGAAGAAAAATATGAGAAAGGCAGGGCTCAAAGAAGTTTTTCCAGTCATGTAACTGATGAGCAAAATACAACAGCACATTCAAGTGACCAAAAAATGTGAACTATAGAGGTCCAGCCCTTCTCAAGGATGTACAGAAAGCAAACAAACTCCCAGCTGCCAGATACCTAAACCACTGAGCTATCCAAGAGTTCTAAGATTGCTGTTGCTGTTAAATGATTCTCTGCTTTTTAAGTCTTTTATGATTGCCATAAGAACATAAGAACATAAGAAGAGCCATGCTGGATCAGGCCAAAGGCCCATCTAGTCCAGCTTCCTGTATCTCACAGTGGCCCCAACAGATGCCTCTGGGAGTGCACAAGACAAGATCTCGGTCTCCTGATACCACTCCCCTGCATTTGGCCCTTGAAGGACCCTGGTTTTAAGCCTGGAGACGACACATCTCCATCCTGGTTTGTCACCTGTGATGATGGACTTTTCCCCCAGGAATCTGTCCAATCCCCTTTTGAAGGCACCCAAGCCAGATGCCATCGCCACCTCCTGTGGCAGGGAGTTCCAAGACTAACAACGCGCTGGGTGAAAAAAATATTTTTTACACTCTGCAAAATCTATTATTATATGCTGTCCACCAAACACATTTGAACCCAGAAGTCTTTAATACTAGTCCAATACTCTTTCCATCACACCACACAGGCTATCATCCTCCTAACTGACAGACAAATATTTCCCTTAACATACATTTTTCCCTCTCTCTCAGCAGGAACATAGATGCAGAGCCGGAACCCTCCCCAAACCCTCAAATTCAGCTTCACCAGAAGTACTGGGTAACGGAAGAGAGTAAAGCCAAATTGCTGGCTGTTGGTGCCAAATGTCTGGAGTTCATCCCTGAGACGGTCGATTATTATGACACGGCTTTGGATGAATTAGCAGCAGCTCAGCTGTGGCTCAGTAAAAGGAATCAACAGTGGTGTCTTATACTAGAATCTCGGAAGCAACCGGCTGAAAAGAATGCTGCCGGATCTGTTCCTGAAATACGGGAACCTCTGTGCCAGGGCAGAACGGAAAATACTGCCACCTGCAGAAGCTCGCGTGAAAGGAAACCTGCAGAAATGGCATGCTTTAATGAGCGCAATCAGCAGCAGCAGAATTTGGAAGAAAAAGAAGAAGAGAAGGCAAATGTATGTGCAACGCCTAATTCCTCATATGCTGAGCTGTTAGAAGAGAGTGAGATAATCGCTTCTCTGGCAAAAGTTTTACACATAGATTTAAAAACAGAGACAGAAAGAAACGAGAGCATGGAAGACTTTCTGCAAAAGGCCGGGATCCAACATTATGCAAGCAATCACACTGTGCGTCAGGGAAAATATATGCTGGGCAACCGGTACACAATAATCATTCAAAGGACTGAAAGCGCTTGCAAGGAGACGGCTACTGTACTCTTAGATGTAGATATTTCAGATATCTGTCAAGGTTTAGAGGAAATGGAAAAGTTAGCAAATTACCTGGGGTTTGTTCAGAGCGAAGGAGGACTCACCATGGAGCACATCCAAAACAGACCATATGGCCACGCCCCTTTTCAGTTTCCATAGAGCTTCGAGAAGAGGATATTTAAAGAGAGGACCGGAAGAGCCTTTTATTTGCCCCTTGCAATATTTAAACCCAGGACCCTTGCATGGCTTGAAAAAAATATGCAGATTTATGGCAACGGGCAGCAGCAGCGCAGCTAGTGTCAGCTCAGCGGTGATCTATGAATAGCACACTGAACAGCTGCCAGGGGAGGGAGACATTGTGGAAGAGAGCTCCCTCTCAAATGAATTGCTTGAGAAGTCTTCTTCCTTTCAAAAGCACACAGGTGGCTGCATGTTCACTCGGTTATATAAATCCTTCAACCAACCAACCTTAATCTTCTCATTCAACAGTGGGGGAAACCATGCTGCATATGGGACGCATCGGATCCCTGTGGCAAGCTGGGATCCAAGCAGCCATAAGCAAATGGCTTAAAATTCAGTGTCTTATAATTCATTGTACAAGTTCTGCACCCATTCATCAACATCGTCATCAAAACTCAAGGGAAGAGGCGGTGTTGGGGGTGCTATGTCAATAGCCTGGAGACCAAGGCAATTTTTATGACTCTGACTTCAAGAGCTGTTACCCACTCACCCTTAATAAATTCCATCAGATTGTTTTTCTAAAATCAACAGATATACAATGGATCTTCTATGTGCAACAACAAAGATACACTGTGCACCAGTTTGATTTATCTGACAGTGTATGCATTGTTTAATGCCAGCCCAAGGGCTCGTAAAAGCATTGTTTTCCATCTCTCATGCCTAACCAATTCTATGATCAAATGCAAAATCTTGCTGCTAACATATTACTCAAACCTTTAAAGCCATGGCACAATATGAGTGACATTAACCTGAACAAGATTAACCTGCCAATATTCCTACCCTACATACTTCCTCATGATCCTCTATCCAGTGGTGGCGAACCTTTAGCATTCAAGATGTTTTGGACCACAACTCCCACAGTGCTTTGTCATTGGCGATACAGGCTTGGAATTCTGGGAGTTGTGGTCCACAACATCTGGAGTGCTAAAGGTTCACCACCACTGCTCTATACAAATGAAATACTCAGTTTTGATGAAATATAGTTCCCACAAGCTGCCAACATAAACTGTATCAGCAATGCACATATACATAATAGCTTCCATTTTTCTTGTAATGATACGAGAGAAAAACCTTTGTTTGGGATAGTCGTGTCAAGATTCCACAACAGAATACACAAAAGGCTTTGAAAATTCTAAATCACTCCTCGCTCTGTTACTTCAACCTTTGCCTTGACATGGCCTGATATATTAACCTGAATTGCATTTCCGCTGACTGCATCTTCCCTTGGTGCACAATGTAGCCGGTCAAGGCCAGGCCATCTGCCAAGTCAGGCGCATGAAACAAAATGCATAAATGCAGGGACAGGAACGGGTGCAACACAAGAAAGCATGTAGTGGGAGGAAGGAGTCAAGCAGGACAAGGTGGGCTGCAGAAGAAAGGTGAGGAGAAGACAAGGCTAAATACAATGCAAAGAAAAAGCCCATAGATGCCTCCCCTCCCCCAAAATTATTTATGCGGGAGGATTAAACGAGATTGGGATAAATTGCGGGAGGCAAGGAGTTTCAATTCATTGCTTCATGTTTTAATCCAAGCTGGGCTCCCTGCACTTTTTCATTTCCTTGCCTGCTTTTTCAGGGTGAAAATGCGCCTTGGCATGAACGGGAAATTTTTCCCAATGCAAACAACAAAAGCAAGGGGGTTGGAAGATCCACTTGGATCAGGCTCCTGCCATTTATATCACATGAAATGCATGTCATTTACTTTCATTTTAAGAATAGACCCTGACCCCAGCAGGAGGGCAAAAAATGGTGTCCTCATTCTTGTGAGATAGACATGTGGTATGCAGATTATTTGGGGGAAGATGCAATAAAAAATAAGGCTGGAGAAGACTTTGTGACTTCTTATCTAGACAAAAAATGGAGGCCAATATTGGAAATGAAACAGGATCTGGCAAACAGTCTACCAATCTAATTATCATGAAGGCACAAAAGAAAACTTAATTACTTTTCTGCCTAAGTTTATAACTGTAAAACACTAAAACAAGCTTTTTTTAAAAAAAAATGCTAGGTTTGTTGGGATGGGTATTGGTTGAAAGACATCAAAACTGGGCATAAACGCATATTTTATTGGCAATTTCCTGCAAAAATCAACCAAAAAACAAAAACAAACCCCTGCAAGGTGCCAAGCAGAGAGTAATTTTAGCAGCAGTGTAGTCAAGACTCTTACATCTGGTTGCAAGACATTTGATGTAATTCAATCATTCCAGTCCATACTGTAGACAATATTCAAACACTTAAATCTAAGGTGCCTTTATAGACCTTGTGGATACTTCTATTTCCCATTAGAAGTGCCCTGGCCTTTTTCTGGTGGCCATTTTCCCCTGTACTTTGACGGAAGTATGAAAACTCCTTTCAGAGCACAAGGCTCTGTAGAAAGGGCTCTGCAGCATGGCGGAACAAGATGAAAAGTGATTAAGCTAAGGATGTAAGTGTCTGGGTCAAGTGGAGGAGGGAACCCTACTGCTTCAATGTTGAAAAACACAAAAGGGAATTTGTAGGAACACCTACAGTCTTCTAGAGTGGCAGGGTCATTTTAATGGAGCATCCTTGGTGTTCCTTAGAAAAGTAAGTGCCTGTTGGGAGGAATGATGCAGTACTACTTGCCGCCCTGTTTCAAGCCACACAGATGCCCAGTGGATAGAGAACAAGGCGGCCATCAACACTGCCCTGCAGCTGGTGGCAGCTCCTTACTCTTGGCAGCCAACACCTCCATGATGGGGCAGGCCAACATGGCTGAGTTGGAGGATGACATGGACATAAAAAAGAGAAAGACCACAAGATAGGCTTCACGTGGGACCCAACATAGAAAGCAGGAAAGAAAACCTAAGCCCTTTAGTGTGGGAAGAAGTGCCTGGCATGAAACAAACTTCACCTTTTCACCCTAAGGCTGCTAACATTGGTATGCAAAGAACCAGAAACATCCAGGAAACCAGCTGTGTCATTTACAGGACACCTCCCTAACCACACATCAACCAAGCAGAAGGTAAGGCATAATCCCTGAAGACTTAAGTCATCTCCCAAAAAACTCAAGTAGGACTTAGTAGTGGGAAAGCATTGAATGAAAACTAGGACTTCCTGCACTGAAATCCAGGAGGAGGGTTGTTTAAATATACAAGGACCAAAATCTTAAAGCAATATTACTCTGTGGGAAATGAAATGAGTGGCAAACTGCAACAGTGATTGCTATTTTTAGCTTTTTAAGTTGTCGCTAGTCCTTTTTAAAGAGAAAAACGAGGTAAGAACATTTTAAATAATGAATAAATAGTACGAGAAGGAGCTCAATCTAACAACAGATGGGGGGTGATGAACCTGCGGCCCTCCTGATGCTGATTAACTTCTGTTCCTTGTTGTTTCATCTTTAGCCAGACTTGCCGCAGCTGATGGCTGCTTGAAAAGCTTTCTCAGAATAATACATGGACAAAGGAATGCATATACTGTACAGTCTTTCAGCCATTCCTGTACAGGTGAATCATTATTTTCACCTGTACAGGAACCGAAGAAAATCAGGAGGGCTACATTTCCCTGTTCAACCAGGTGCATGAACAACAATGGGTCTCTCTCTACATGAGATACCAAGTTTTGTTTGCTGCTGTTGCTGCAAAGTGGAAAGATGGAAAGCAAATTAAAAAGAGCTGGTCTCTTGGCTGGAAAGAGGACTGAGATACAAAGGTTAAAATAACAGCATTGCTATGAGCCAGTCAATACAGGCAACAGACTTTTTGGTACTTTGGCAGGAAGCAAACTGTTAGTTACTTATTATGAAAGGTTACCCTTTAGGTACCATGAAGGAGCTAAAGAAGATATGGAAAAGAAAATGATTGTTTTAAAATTAGTACTTAGTGGTTCTTTGTGTTACTATACATACTATAAGCAGGACAGTATTAGGAAGATTTTTTTAAATGTCTCAAGATGCAGCAAATGCACATTTATAGCAAAATGCCCAGATTAGGCCTATTAAAATATAGTGGTGACAGAATTGTAATTGTTTGGGAGATGCAGTCTGCCACTGATGGGGATCCATATGTCCAGAGAGCTCTCCAGATGCTCTGCATTCTGAAATAGCCTGAAAGGATCAAGTAGGTGTATAATGGATAGGTTGCCCCCCCCCCCCGCAATCTAGCAGTGTTCAGTTTGGAAAATCGAGGCTGCCTTGTGCTGGGGAAAGAAATAACCACCTGTATATGTGAATGGTTGGATCCAGGGAACAGCACTCTGATGGCTGAGGCAATTTGGGGCAGACAGTAGTTGATACAGACTGGCTGTGACTAATTGGATAGGGAATATCCTTCTTTTGAAAAATGATGATTCCCCTGACCAGGAAGGGTTGAAAGACTGCATATGTATACTTTGTCTCTTCATGGGTAGTGGGCGGCATACAAGCTATATGAATAAATAAATAAATAAATAAATAAATAAATAAATAAATAAATAAATAAATGTATTATTAAAAAGTTTTTTTAAAAAAGAGGTCAAGGGTTCTAATATAGCACCCAAATGCTAAGCATCTTATAATTATCTTCAAAGTGTGACACAGGGACCGGATAAATTCATGGTGAAAGACAATGGGAGGAGGGAAGGTGCCAAAAGGCAAAACATGTTGTCTTAACGCTCTGTGGACCTTCTAAACGCATCTGGCAGTGAAATTTGGGAGGCAAATGTTTAGACTAGATGTCTGATTCCACAAGGCCATTTGCACATTCTTATTATCTTCCTAAGAACAAATACAGGTCAACAATAACGGCTTTTATATATCACTATTCTAACGGTAAACATGCCACATGTGTATAAACACATATATAAAACTGGCATTTGGGTGTGCCCACATAAACTTGCCTCTGACCTCAGGGTGGCTATCCTTGAACAGAAAAACTCCAAGGGCAGCTTCCGAAGGAATACAGCTGAGCAAGAATACATCAAGAGATTTAACTCTATCTGTTGGCTGGACAAGGACTTTTAATTTCATTACATTTATTGATCAGCTCATCCACACAGATTAGCTTCCCCTATTCCATATTGCTTAAATCTCTCAAACAGGACAATGAGACAAAACAGATGGCCTCTCCGCTGAAACACTCTGCTAAAAGCAGAAATCATAGCTTCAAGCATCTCAGATGTAATTGACTTGTGAAACTGATTGTATTACAATGTTTATGCTAACCAGCTCTTTGAAAATTTGTAACCAATGTGAATAACACAATTGCCATTTCACTTCACTTTATTCCCTTCTTCCCTGCCTTCCATAATCAGAATTGCTCTGCAAATAAAGCTGAGACATGAATATGGTCCTCTCCAAATCTAAAGAAGGTAACTAACTAAAGGAATAAAATGTTGACCTTAAAGGTTATTTGGCTGCAAAAAACTAACTAACTTATGGGAAGAGATATTTTATATACACGTCCCAAATTAAAATATGGTAGTTCTGTGTCTATATAGGCACAGTTGTATACGTACAGCTTTCATACCCACTTTGCCAGTTATGCATAAACAAAGACATGTACACAAATGCATACACACATACATATATATTCCAAAAGAAGTGCATATACAATTATATATCTCTTCAAACATGCCTGTATATAAATATATATACATATACCAACAGAGACACATAACATGTGCTTATCTTTGCATTTAAGCATTCCTAATGCACATGGATTTATTTATAGTGTATATAACTTTTAAAGTCTACATCTCCTCAAATACCTGTGCGTGCTTTTACGCACACATTTACACACATATGGAGATAATAATGTATAACCATATCAGCACCTATCTGTGAATACACACACACATCTATATTTGTGTATACATGTCTACACATAAGTATAGAAAGAAGTGCATTTGTTTAAAAATACATATCCATGAATCTATACTTGCAGGCCTATGTTCGTGTGCATGAGTACCCTTGCATATGCATACAACATGTGGACATGCATGCATATATCTTCACTTATCTAATCACCCACATTTCTCTCAATATTTGGATTGAAGCCTACTACAGATTTACTATGTATTCATGTGTATATATACACGCACAGACACCCCCCTCTCTCTTGATATATATAGAGAAATACAGATGCACACACACACATACACACACACACATGCATATAAAAGTGATTTGCAAACAAGAATATTTTAGCAGTTATTTTCCCCAAGACTGTATGTGTATATAGATACACAAACACACATGTAATATATGTATATACACATGTACAAACACATGCAATCATCATCATCATTATTATTATTATTATTATTATTATTATTATTATTATTATTATTATTATTATTATTATTATTATTATTATTATTATTATTAAACAACCCAGCATTATAGTTACAGATCTCCGAAATAAATAAAATCAAAACTAACCTGGCAGTATTAGGAACAGCTCAGACACTGCACCAGTATTTAACAGATACTTATGTTTCTGGCTAACACTTGTACCTGTTAGATACACTGTATATACACTGCTCTTCTGTTTTGTATACAGTACCATTCATTGTAACCACCCAGCGGTGCTTACAATCCTGGAAGCCGGATATAGATGGAAGAAAGAACAATAAAAAGCATTTCGATTGCCTGAGCCTGTTACTTTTGAATCACCCCACTCATCATCCTCAAGAACTCACGCACACCCCATCATAGGATGCATCTGGATATCCCCTGGGAGCTCAAACCGGCCCAAGAGAGAAGAAGGCTGCCATTCTCCAGCCAGTGGGGCACGCAGGTGCCGACCTCGGAGCGCACAGGTGCGCGCGCCCACCGCCCCACAGCAACGTGCATGCATGTGTGTGGGGGGGGGAGAGAACACACACCTGAGATGCATGGGTGTGTGGATCCCTACACAGGCAGGCAGGCAGATCCATAGATAGATAGATAGATAGATAGATAGATAGATAGATAGATAGATAGGGTGATGTGGATAGATAGAAGGAAGGAAGGAAGGAAGGGATAGATTGATAAATAGATAGATAGATAGGTAGGTAGGTAGGTAAGAAAGCAAGGGATAGGTAGATAGATGGATAGATAGATAGATAAGGAAGGATGGGATAGATAGATAGATAGATAGATAGATAGATAGATAGATAGATAGATAGATAGATAGATAGATAGATAGGTAAGAAAGCAAGGGATAGGTAGATAGATGGATAGATAAATAGAATGGAAGGAAGAAAGGAAGGAAGAAAGGAAGGAAGGTAGATAGAGGGATAGATAGATAGAATAAGGAAGGATGGGATAGATAGATAGGTAGATAGATAGTAGGTAGGTAGAAGATAGAAGATAGATAGGATAGGTAGATAGATGGATAGATAAATAGAATGGAAGGAAGGAAGGAAGATATAGATAGATAGATAGATAGATAGATAGATAGATAGATAGATAGATAGATAGATAGATAGATAGATAGATAGATAGATAGATAGATATCCCAGAAAGAAGGGAGAAGGAATGGATGGAGATTGATAGAAGGAAGAAGGAAGATATGCATTAGATAGATCCAGGGCTGCTTAGAGAGACAGATATGCACACATCCAGGGCTGCTTCCCGTTCCCCCCTTCCTCGTCCTCCTCCTCCTCTCTTCCCTCCCTCCCTCCTTCCAAGGCCAGCAGGTGCGCCCCAAATCCTCCCCTCTGGGTCCTGGGGGGCCCTCCCCCTCCCTCACCACAGTCGCGGGGGGGGGGAGGCGGCGCCCTCCACCCCCCCTCTCTCTCTCTCTCTCTCTGGGGTGAGGGGAAAGCGCAGGGGCGGCCCCCCCTCCCAAAACAATCCCCTTCTCAAGGGAGGGGGGCAATAAATAAGAAACGCAGGCCTCTTGAGGGGAAGGGAAGGGAAGGGGAAGGGGGTTTCCCTTGAAACACGAAAAAAAAACCCAACAACCTGGCTGGCCGTAATAGAGATAGGCACCCCCCCTACAAACACACACACACTACACACACACACACACAAACACACACACAAACACACACACAAACACACACACACACACACACAGAGAGAAAACCCCCAATAAACTGGGCTGTAGCGATAGACACCTACCTCCTCAGGCCCTCACAAAAACATATATTTCACACACACACACACACACGTCTAGGGGCGGCCGGCCGGGCGGGTGGGTGTTTGCTGACTAAAAAAACAAATAAAACCGGTGTGTGTGTGTGCGTGCGTGCGTGTCTCTGTGTGTGTGTGTGTGTGTCTGAGGGGGCGTCGCCGCTCCCGGTGTGTGCGTCTTTTGTGCGTGTTTGTGTGCGTGTGTGTGCGCGTGCGTGTGTGCGGGGGTGTTGCGTTGCCCTTTTATTATTATTATTATTATTATTATTATTATTATTATTATTATTATTATTATTATTATTATTATTATTATTATTATTATTATTATTATTATTAATTAGCCTCACCTGCTGAGGGGAGCCGTATGTCTGTGTGGGGGGCGGGGGAGGGCGCGCGGTGTGTGTGTGTGTGGGGGGGTCGCCCCTCCCCCACCTTCCTCCTCCTTCCTCCTTCCTCCTCCTCCTCCTCCTCCTCCTCCTCAGGGGCGCCCGTGGTTCCTCCGCCGGGCCGGGCCCCTCCCTCGGTGGCGGCGGCGTCGGTGGTGGTGCTGCTGGTGCTGAGGGAGGAGGAGGAGCCGCCCCCCCCGCCGCCGCCTCCTCCTCCTCCTCCTCCTCCTCCTCCTCCTCCTCCCTCAGAGGACCAGGCGGCGGTTGGCGGTTGGCGGTTGGCGCGGCCGGGAGGGGGGGGCGGCGGCGGCGGCGGCGGCGGCGGCTCCTCCCTCCCGAGGGAGGCTTTGAGGGGGGCGCGCGCGAGCGGCGGGGGAGGAAGATGATTGGCCGAAGGACGAGCCTTCCCCCCTCCTCCCTCCTGCCAATCAGCGCGGGCGCTGGCCCTTTTACCTCTCTTTTGCCCCACCCCCTCTCTCTCTCTCTCTCTCCCCCGTCCAGCCGCCAATCGCCAATCGCCGAAGGGCCAGGAGGCGGGGATAGGCAAATGAGGGCCGACTGCGCAGCAGGACGACGATGACGACGAGGAGGAGACCTTGAGAACGGACGAGGAAGAGGAGGAGGGAGGGGGGCTTGGAATGGAGCGGCGGAGGGCCGGGCGGTCGCGCAGGCGCAGAGGCGAGGAGGAGGAGGAGGAGGAGAGAGAGAGATGGGGCCAAGGGCCCGGCCAGGCAGGCGAGGCTGCTAGTGGCCAACCTCCTCCTCCTCGTCGTCCTTGGATGGGGCTTGGGTGGTTGGTGGAAATGACGTTGGGTAGCGCACATGGCGCAGCGGCATGGAAAAACCAAGTTGGGACCCTGTTTTTCTAAACTGGTATTTCTGTGAAGATTCTCAGTCATCCAGGTGCGTTTATCTGGAAGTTGGTTGAGTCATGGCTAAGGGATGATGAAGCTGTTTGGAGGATGAGCAGCGAAACGTTTCTATCTTTCAAAAAGAAATCCGGGAGCCATGACTCAACTTCCAGCTAAACTGGTATTATTCTATTGTTCTTTTTCACTTCTGATTTTGTTCTTGTTTGGATTAGCAGGCACTGATTTGGGATTTTATTTTTGTTTTCTTTCACTACAATGATTTGTTGGTGTCTTATTGTGGCATTGCTTTATGGTAAACCACCCAGGCTGGCCTATTACCCAGAGGGGCATTAGACAGAGAGACATATTTTGACCCCAAATGCTCTTAAAGAATTCCAGTGATAAACATTCTACATAGTTTTTATGTTGTTGATGCTTTGCTACCGAATATTCCAGGGCGGATGGTCGCTGGCAAAAAAAAAAAAAAAACCACCTTGGATTTCATTAAACAAACAAACAAACAAACAATAAATAAAATTTTGTTCTGGACATCTCTCCCCCACCCCAAATTGAAAAAGGTCTGGGAAACCGAGCCAGTTCAAGTGTGCAAACATGTACCAAAAAGAAGACCGGAAGCAGCTCAATTGGAAAAAACGAGGCAAGCCTTGGTGGCCTCAAAATCTCTTTATTCCTCACACTGTTCCTCCCTGTGTATGGTGTTGAAGTGAGGACACACACAGCTGTGGAACTGGAGGGGTGGGGGCTCCTCTCCAACAAACAGGTTGATTTTATGGGGGATTCCGGTGGATGGCACACCCCTGCTTCAGAATCGCTCCTTGCCTGTTGGAACTGGGCCATGATCCATGAACAATGTTGCCATTGCTAAATGGCCACAAGCTTCCTCTTTTTCCTAATGTTTTGAAACAAATTAACTCATCTTTGGAAACAGAGACACAGAGAGGGATGAAACAATCCAGCATCTCTTTCCCCAGAGGGCTGCAACATAGTTGCTAAATATTGATTGGGGGTTGAAACTAACGAACCTATCTTTCAAAAAAATCTCCCTACCTTTTTGGAAAAGCATGCTCCTTGTAGCAAAATGATCCAGCGGGGTTAAAAAAAATGCGCCATTGGAAACAGATAGATATCTAGTTGGAAAAACAAAGATCTAAAGTTTACATACTTTTGTTCATTAAGGTCACTGGTAACACAGGTGGGAGCTGCTCAATTGTATTTTTTTTAATTATTTTTACAGCTTATATGCCGCCCACTACCCAAGGTCTCTGGGCGGCTTACAACAAGGAATTAAAACAGTTAAGATATCAAATATCAATAAATAATTAAAACAACAGTAAAACCTTATACCTGACGGCATGCTAGAAAAACACCCTAAAACAGTGTTGGCGAACCTATGGCACAGGTGCACTCAGAGCCCTTTCTGTGGACACCGGAGTACGACATTGGAAATCGATACCCCCGGCATGCACATACAAACCTGTACTCACGCGTGTTAGGCCATTCATTCAGCAGCAACCTTAAATTCGCACGGGTTTCAGCTTGTTCTGGACAAGGCTAAACTAGCCCAAGGCTCACACAGTTGGCTACAGCAAGCCAGAATTAAGACGCCTAGCTCCAGTCAAAGGCATCAAGTCATTCCTTATTCAGCTTCCAAATAAAAACAGAGGGAAGCAACCTTTGAGCTGTCTGCTACACGGACAGCGTAGTTCAGTGTTATGTCCCGGGCGCGTAGAACATGACCTCCAGGACGGCGGGGAAAGCTTTCTTGTTTCTTGTCCCTTGGTCACCCGTCTGGAGCCGAGAGTCTGCGGGGAAATGGCGTTTTGAAAGCACGGAAGAAACAGGATCGTTTAATGCCACATCACAAAGAGAAGAATTGAGAAAGACCAATCCAGAGAAAAAGCTGAAAGCTGATGCAAGCAAACACTCGTTTAAGTTAGTTAGCTTGTAGCTTATGCCAAGGGTGTATACCATGTTTTTAAATTGTTTGCGGTTTGTCTATGTTATTTGTATTCCCGGCTGAATTTTCAGCACATTGTTAACCGCCCAGAGTTCCTATGGGAAGATGGGCGGGATAGAAATCCAATAAATAAATAAATAAATAAATAAGGCAAACTTCAACCATAATCTAGCATAAATAAAACTACGGTGAAAGAAAGTGACAGGAAGGTGCAACGCTAGAGGGAAACCACCTTCTAAATGCAAAAAATAGACGATATAGTACCTTTATACACCTCTTGCCGGGGAATAAACCTCTTGCCATGTCTGTTTGGACTTGTAGTTCTTCAGACTGGTACAAACCTGAGACGCTGGAGTTTAATCCACAAGTGTGTGTTTCTTGTACTCTGATGTTTTCCAGCCATTTATAAATGCATCCCTTATTTTTGTGTTTGTATTTTATTTTTTTGGCGCCCCACGGTTACTCTTAACTTCAACGGAACTACCTTCCAAATACTGGTGTAAAAGGATTTAAAAGAAACATCAACACGTTAAAGCAGAAACATAACTTGTGTCTAATTCCGTGCAACAAAAACCCGGCCACTACTTGATCGACATCAAGAATTGAGGAGCCAGCCTCCTTGAAAAATAACGGATTTTCGTTACATGTTGACGTGTCATTGAGTTACCTGCCCCGGGCGGTTTTGGAAGAGTACATAACAAGAGTGGTTAGCATGTCACTGTTAGTATAAATAGACTGAAAGAGGATCTCGGAGGATCCATAAGAATTCCCTGGCAGGACCTCGACACAGAATCCCACCGTGGAAATAAGGATCCCAGTACAAAAAAAAAGAGCCAGAAAAAATGGCTTTTTCTTTGTGCTCCAAATGAAATAAATTTGAAACAGAAATGATACACCCCCCAAAATGGAAGGGTGGCCTTAACTAGAAAATGTTCAGGAGCTACTGAGTTATTTCTTGTCTCCTTTCTTTCTCACTCCCTGTATTAAAGGTCAGAAAAAACAGGAAGAACGATAAGCAGTATGAAACAGAAGTTTTCATAAAAAACAGCCCTCGGCTTGAAACTGTACTGAAGTTATGCGTGCCCTCATTTTGCAAACGAGAGAACTGAAATAACAGAGCTTAACAGAATCTACTACTAGACTGTCCATCGAACATGTATACCTTTGCCTTTCTCCTAAAAAGGCCAAAGTGGAGTCAAACCTTCATGGATTTATTTCCTTTTCAAAATGGCTGCCAATTTATCTTCATGTTTTGGGTCTCTGGCTGTGGATGCAGTAGTTGGGGGTTTGATTCCCCCACGGTGCCTCCCGGGAAAAGAACTAGCCTGGGTGGCCTTGGGTAAGTTGCACAGTCCCAAGGGCACCCCCCCCCCCCAGAAGAAGGGAATGTTCAATCACGTCCGAATATTCCCCACCTGGAAAACCTGTGAAAGAGTTGCATGTCAGGATCGCCTTGATGATACATGATGACTAGAGGCTCCGAAGGTGATAACCTTCCGGAATGAACCGAAGGCATTTACTTCTTGATCTTCCTGCACCCTCTGGTGGCCACATACAAGTCCGTCTACCAATGTACAGTATAGGTTTTTTTCTATCAGAGAGAGGCGTTGAGGTGCCATGGCTTCCTCTCTGTAGACCAGGGGAGGTGCCAGATGGTCCTTCCTGCTTTCTCTGCTGTGAGGCAGCTCAAAGCATGGCAACCCTGATCAGCAAATCTACTAGGAAGGAAGTCCAATCGCCCACTGTTTGAAAACTTTTACACGGCAACCCTGTGCAAATCTACTAGGAAGGAAGTCCAATCGACTTTCGTGAGATTTCTACAAGGGCTGCCATTTAGATGCTCTAAAATCTAGATATCATCGAACAGTGAAGCTGGAAAGGGTCTTTTATACCCATCAACGCCAAGCCCTTGCTCCATGCAGGAATACAAACCAAAGGTGATCTGCCAAGTGGTTGTCTCGATTTCGTTTGAAGGCCTCCAGCATCGGAGCGTTCACGGTTTCTTGAGGTTATCGGTTCTGTTGTTGTACTACTCGAACCGTTAGGAAGTTTTTCCTGATATTCAGCCAACAGCTGTCACGTGAGCCCGTTGTTGTGTGTCCTGCACACAATGGTGATCAGGAGCCTTCCCCTCCAGGTAATAATGCAGTGTAGTCACAAGTCAGTCACACATAGGAGCTAAGAGACAACTTCTGGACACCACCAAGATTTTCCAATTGCTGACCTATATGGTTTGGGTCCAACCTTATTTTAACTTGAATCCATGTTAGGAGTAGCCTTTAAAAAAGCATTAAAGACTTGGCTTTTTAAGGAGACATACGACGGTTGTTAATTTGTCGTGTGTTTTCCCTGTTTATTGTTTCTCCCCCCCCCTTTTAGTATTTTTAGGGTTTATTATTATTATTTTTGCCTCTTGCCTGGTTCTTGCATTGTATGTTTATTTGCTTATTTTACTTGTTTATTTGGCTGTTTATTTAATTTGCATTGATGTTTGTTTCTTATTTGCATTTATGCAAGCCGCCCAGAGTCTCTTCTGGGAAATTGGTGCAGTATAAAAATTGCAATAAATAAATAAATAAATAAATAATAGATAAATGCTATTGGCCGCATCAAACTAACAAACAAACTCAGAAGCCAGAGACCAATTGTGTGCTTTGCAAGCATTTTAATTTATAAACAGCAAACCCCCATTAACTTTATTTATACCATATAAAAGGGCAATTTACAAGCAAGGAACAAGAAGTCCATCCGAATAAAATAAAGCAGCACTGAAATATTCATGTCACAAAATCTAGAAACAACAACCAAAAAAAAATTCTGAGTACAAGAGTAAAATATCATTTGAATAAATATTCTAAAATATTTCATGCTATAAAATAATCCTTAATGGCAAGTTAGTTGCTTTTAACAGCATCCGCTTTAGCTAGCTTCATTTACTTCATATGGTGATGAAGTGTGGAGTTTGTGAGGTTACCGGTTTTTCTTTTTTTTTTAAATATTGCAAGGTAGTGACATTGAGGTAAGTCATTCAAAGTGTCCAAATAGTCATGAGGAAAACAAAGGCTATTCAGAAATGATAAGAAGTTGGCTTAAAAATACAACTTTCTGGTAAAGCAAACACAGCCGTGTCACGCCCGCCCGCCATGAGCGTCTCTTCCAATCAAACAATGCGTAAACAAGCCTTCGGCAAAGTCCCAGCATGCCAGTGGTTTTCAACCTCTCTAACCCCGAGGCCTGTTCTTCCACATCAGACTCGGATTGTGGGGCTTGCTGGGGAAATGAGAAGGGCAAATCAAGGTCTGTTGGGTGACCCTTGGCCATTTCCGGAAGGCCAAAGAAGGGCTCTCATCTCTCCATAGAGAAGAATCTTCATTATGTGCCATCAAGTCAGTTCTGACTTATGGCGACCCGCTCCAGAGAATCCTCAGACCGCTCCCTTCTTCTGGAGACCCCCTGGGACTGTCGAGCCGGCCTAAGGACCCCCTGTTGGTCTTCTTTCCAGGAGGCACCATGGGGGAATCGAACCCTCAACCGTGGGCTTCACAGCTAGAAACCTAACCCGCCGAGCTATCCAGCCAACCAGAGAGGAACGCCAAGAGTGGAAATACTGAAAAGGCGATGCCCTCTCCCCAAACACACCAGCGCCAGGAGATTGGACACAGGACTAGGGCTCAGCCCTGTCATCGCACCCAGAGTCCTCAGCTTTGCGCATGCTCAAAGGGACCCTTGACTATGCCCACTGGGCTGGCCCAAGAAAGCTCGCCGGGATCAAGATGGGGAAGGCAGGGTCTCTTTCCATTCCAAGCACAGAAGCTGCCCAACGTCAACCCAACGTCAACATCAGGCCCCTCGCTCAGATCCGAGAGTAGACCAGCCTCGAGGGCAGAATGGCTGTGGGGCAGAAACACAGTTCTGTTTTCAAGAGAAGAGAACGGGGGGAGGTCTCAGAAAGGGTAGCTGAGAGGCTTCCACCACCTCAGCTACACCACCCACCCAAGGCAGTGGCTTCACGCTTCCCCATGGCTATCCATCCCGAACTCTTCTATGGACACCTCAGGCTAGTTCCAGCTTCTTTTCTTTTTAAGCAAGTTTGTGCAACTAGGACAGCGACGGCGAACCTTTTAGAAGCCGAGTGCCCAAACTGCGATTCAAAACCGGCTAATTTTTCGCAAAGGGCCAATGCAGCAATTTAAACTGGACCCAGGTGGCTGTGAAGGGACGATGTCAGGTGCCCACAGAAAGGGCTCCGAAGGCCACCTTTGGCCACCCGTGCCATACAGGTGCGCCAATACTGAACTAGGACCATAAACCTGAGATCTGGCTGTGGCTGCTTTGGGACACCCCAAAAAGATCCAGGCGGGTGCTGGCAAAGATCACAGCCTGGAATCAGCCCCTTTCATGGCCACCGCCCTGGTCCTCCGGGTTGGAGAGAGAGGAGGGATATCTCTCAATGCCATTTGCGGAGAATCGTAAGCAGGGGAAGACCTCTGCTGGGGAATACCCTGAAGCAAACGGTGAGCCGCTGTGTGAGACAGAACGCTGGACTGGACGGGCAGTGTGGCCTGTTCCAGCAAGGCTGTTCTTATGTTAAGCTTCTATGGATTACCTCTAGGGCAGAGTGTTGAAAACCACTGGTGGCAAGGCAAAATGGCCAGTCAGGCTCTGTGTCTTTTAAGCGGGCGATCAACCCAACACCCTGCCACTGATTCTGGACTGTGTGCACCCAGCCCAAAGAAGGGCACCTAAGGACATTCTCAGGCCTGATGGGAGGTCTACCATCGTTTGGCCCAACAGGCTTAAAACAGCGCCCGTGTTTTGAGCGGAAGACTGCGTCTTAGTCAGTACGCCTGTGATAACATTTGTAGGATGCGGCATGGCATGACGGCTCAATTCGGAACATTCTGAATGACCGCGCTGAACTTTTTAGGGTTCAGAGGCTGAGTATTATTGTTGCTTACAATTCATGAACTAAATAGATTCATATATATATATTTATATTTATATAAAGGATTTTACACAATTTCCAAATACTTTAAAATATATAAAAAATTTAATAAATAACCCTGACCAGTCTAAAAGCACCATTTCAAGGGTAAAATTCCCCTCAGAAAATACATTAGGCATTGCATATTTGAGTCTCTTTGCAGTGGCTTCAATGCGAAACCCCCCTTCAGATGATGACCAAAAAAAAAAGAAAGAAAGAAAGAAAGCCGTCACAGTAAAATAAACGCACATTATTTCAAATAATACACATTTCTGGAAAGGTAAAGTTCAGTCACATCATCTTTTCCCATGCCCTAGCATTAAAAAAAAGTCTATTTTCCCCCTTGTACGTTTGCTCGTAACAGCTACTACTTCAGAGAACAACTTAATCGTAGGCGGGAATATAGGAAATATTTTGCATCGTTCTTATCTAAACTGATAAACTTAAGCAACATCTTGAAAATTCAATTTAGGCCAGGAATCTTCAAATTCAGAGATGGCTTATGGCCTTCCCGGTAGCCCTTCATGGTAGCGTTCGGGCTTCTGCCCATAAACTTGGGCGGGTGTGAAAATAAAGCTAAAATTTTAACAGTCCTGGCTGTCCTCCGTTCCCACTTGAACCATGGAGAAACTCATATACTTTGCCGTGATTCTAAATCCAGAATTTTCAAACTGACTTGGGAATAAATTGTTAAAGAAAGGAAGGACGCGGAGGTAGTGGCGAAGGGATTTCCTAAACTGGTGGATTACAGCACCTCACCAGAAGGCTCCAAAAGTCCTCCTCAGAGAGGTAAATCAAGTTCAGACGTGCTAAATTTATTTTAACAAATTTCAGACCAGAGCAGAGAAGATGCGGGGAAATGCGGAGGTTGGAGCGACAAGGGATGATGGGTTTTGGAGCATGTGTTGTGTGTGTGTTTTTAACAGCTTTGCTGGACTGAGCCTCATCTACAAAGATCAACGCACCCATAATCCTTTGCAACTCCCAACGAGACTTGCCCCGGTTCCTCATTTCCCTTCTTCTCTTCAAAAATGGCAGCCGGGTATCTGAATTCATTGACAGGTTTCTCCATTAACGTCTGGTTAAGGGGAATTCCTGCAGAGGTTGTGTGTGTGTGTGTGTGGTTCTCAAATTCCCCGAATCCCATACCTGATAGGTCAGCTAAAAGGCAGTCATAGCAGCGATATTAATCACAGATAAGGATTTGCACCAGGGAAGCAAGATACTGTTCTACAGTTGCTCATTAGAGAATGATGATTTGCAGACCGCACGACAATCCGTGACAGTGCGGATTCTTGGCATCCGTTCTGTGACTGCAGAAGCCCAACCACGGTAGCCAACCTCAATCCATAGCCTGAAGCTGTCTCTGGCTTCAGAACGCGAGCTTGTTTAAAATTTATGGCCTTATCGTGATGCCTAAATTTGCACCTGTCCCTTGCTTCTCCACACGAAATCGGGAGGACAAAAGGGGGTCGGGAAGACAAATAAACCAGAAACCGAGGAAGAGGAGAAGAGGCGGAACCATCGTGTCTCTGCATCAGCGCCGCAGTTTGCAGCTGAAGCCACAAACCAAGGTTAACGCAAACCGTGGCTTAACGTGATGTACGGATATGACCACAATCACGTCAATTATGCCCAAAAGCAACCCTAATCAAGACTCATCAAATCTAGAAATCTCCCGTGCGGGAAAGCATAGGAATGAAGGGTGGAACAAAGGAAATTCCACGTGTCTCATCTTCAGAGGAGCAACCCTGATATCAGCGTACAGTAAAAATTGCCAAACAGAGACAGAAAGCAGAGTCCTTCCTGTCCCTCAAAGCATTCACACTCAAATGCAGAACCAACCGCGAGGCGCTTCTGTTGCTTAGCTAGTTAGAAACTCCACCATATTTACAAGGCTTATTTTCTGAGCTTATTTACAACTTCAAATAGAAACTTTAATGGAAGATAAATCGATTAGGGAGAGAAAAACCAACAGCTGCTGGAAAAAAAAACCTGAAACGTTAGCAAAAAGTAGAAAAAATTGTCTTCACAGTTTGTAGATAGGTTAAAACATCTAAGGGGGCGGGGAAGGATGCTGTCATAGTTTATTCTCTCTTCACATTGTCTCTGTAACTAAAAGGCAGATCAAGAGACTCAATTATGAACTGACCTGTATAATTTCACATACTTTCACCCTCGGGTTTCATGTTATCTCGCTGATTTCCTCCACGTCTGCGTTTATCGTTACGGGAAAATGCATTTCGCTCGGACCCGTACAACAATCGAGACTGCGCAGCCCCGGAGCCCGCTCGGAATAATTCTTTGAAAACAGTTCACTTCTGTGTTGCACCTGGTTGGACCTTAGATATGAACTTCAGATGGATAAGATGATTACCACGGAACCACGAAAAGAGAAGGCACGCTTTTGGGATGGGGTGGCATCCAAATTTGAAGCTTTATTGTCCTGCCAAGCCTCCGGGGCAACGTGTCTGTGGAAGCAATCTAGGGCAAACAAATAATTTAAAAAATCAAAAATCCAAGGAAGACGAGTAAGGCCGGCTTCACACAAGATGGTCTATCCCAAGGGAGAGGTCTTCTCCTCACCCACCCCTGGGTACGTTTGCATGCCCTGCTGCAAGACCAAAGCTGCTACTCCAGCAATTCCTCCATTAAAGCGAAGTGTGCAACTTATATACCGTCCTAGAGCAGGCATGTCCAAACTTCAGCCCGCCAGATGTTTTGGACCACAACTCCCACAGTCCTTTGCCACTGGAAATATAGGCTTAGACTTCTGGGAGTTGTGGTTCAAAACATCAGGAGGGCCGAAGTTTGGACATGCCTGAAGTAGAGCAATTAAAGCACACCTGGGGCAGTTTGCAATTTAATTATGCAGGCAACACATTGCGCCCCTCACTCCGGCGAGCTGGCCGCGACTTTTATGGACCTCGGCGGGGCGGAAAGCAATCAACCTCGAGGCGGCTACTTGAGCTGGGGGAATTCGAATTCAGACTGTGGGCAGAGTCTTGGCTGCAGTGTTGCAGTTGAAACTCCGTGCCAGAAGGCTCTTTCTGCTATTGCTAAGCCTTGGAAGGGGGGGGGTGTGCATTAGGGATGTAACGGCCAGCGCCAAAGTGCGCTCTTCCACAGAGGAATGCTTGTGAGGAGAATGTGAAATGGGGCTGTGATTGACAATGGAAATAAACTCCCCATGTCCATCATTCTCTAATCTTTTCTGCAACTGCCTGGTCTAAGAGTTGCTGGGTTGAGATATCAACCTGCACCTAAGGTTGGGTGGAAAGGCGATTGATTTCTAACAAGTTCGTCACATCCTGCCACCAAACAGCGCTTGTGGAGAACTGCGCCTTGTGTGAACTGGCTTGTAGATATGCTTCATTTTCACAGAACATGAAGTGAGAGAAGCGCATTGACAATTCTCTCAAGGAGATCCCCTGAGCTGCCTGCCCATTCTAGTACGAAGTTCTCCGATCTTTACAGTACTGTAGTATGGCTTGATCGTTTTTTAACGTGTCAGCAGTAGGGAAGGATGAATAAAAACACTGACAGAAGTGAACATACATGGATTTTTAAAAAAAAAAAACCAAAGAAACAAAAATAAAAATAAAACAACCCCCCCCCCAAACCTCGTGAAGACGATAACCTCCGAGCGATTAACTCCTAGGCTGTTTAACAGTCCCGTCCCTAGGTTTGAAACCTGAAAGGCGGCGCCAGAAACCTGTACAATCAAAACGATGTAGGATTTTGGATAAGTCACTCTTTGGTAAACTCAAACCAGCTCGAACGAGTCGACAGATTAAAGAACCTTATTGGGAAACAACATTTAAGACAGAGGTGGGGGCAAAAAGCCACGAAACACAACATGAATCGACACTCCATTCGGTCGCTAATCCCTACCACCCTGGGGTTGGGTTGGGGGGAGCTGGTGGGGGCGAAAAAAGCACCATGGCGTAGCTCCACCAGCCAGAACCCAACTTAACTCTCTGCACCCGGGGCGTTCGTTGGGAAGGGTTCTCGAAAAAGCGCGCGAAACGGCTTCACTACTTCAGCAAAACGATGACAACAAAAAACTCAACGGGTACTCAAGGAAGTCGAGTCAACAAGAGAGGCAGCTTCCCTCTCCTTTGATACCCGCAGACGGGCAAGGAGCCAAAGAGGTCTATGGATCTGCCCCGCCACCCCACCCACCCACCCCGTGCATGGCGGAAGGGTACTATCCTGCCCCTGCCGGCCCACCTGTGCCCGTTGTAGGCGGCACTGCACACCACCCGGGTGAGGACTTTGGGCCTCCTGGATCAGATCGGGGTGGTGGCGGTCGTGGTGATGGGTAGGATCCTTCCTGTGTACACGGAGCATTGTTGGAGTTTTGTTTGTTTTTTCACAGCAGAAAACGGCAACTCTCCAAGTGGCTTGGAGGACGCAGAAGGGATCTCTTAGGCCAGGCATGTCCAAACTTCGGCCCTCCTGATGTTTTGGACCCCCCAACTCCCAGAATTCCAAGCCTGTATTCCCAATGGCAAAGGACTGTGGAAGCTGTGGTCCAAAACATCTGGAGGGCCGAAGTTTGGACATGCCATCTTAGGCAGCTTGAGGAGGAAAAGGGGGATTGCACACCCGGTTTTAGCTAAGCCCTGAACGACGGAGGAAACCTGCTTTCCCGTAAACGAGGCAACACGGCGGGCTTTTGTCACAGAAACAAACAAACAAACAAAAAATGCCGCAAACATCTATCTCTAGGATGACGAGCACCGCCAACACGTCCAGCCAAACTCTCTTTCAGAACCACCAGCAGCCTAAGAGCACACATCTCTGCCAATGGTTCGGGGAAGGGAAACAGGAGATTGCACACCCCCCCCCCGAATACTTCATACTGACGTCCCCAAGCTCTTGCTAGCCCAAATAAGCCGCCCGCCTGCAGTAGAACCACAGCTGTTTTCAGTGTTCACGGACCCAGAAGCGCCGACGAAAGGGAAGGAGGGTCCCGGCGAAAGCCTGGTAACCCCCCCTGCAGAAGAATCACGAGGCGCTTCCCGGTTAAATTTCACAGTCGTGAGAATCTTAGGGAATCATCGCGCGAATTAACGCCAAGGCTCAGATTCAAAAGGTGAGGACTGCAACGTGTATAAATTAATCAGTGGGGGATGTCCGCAGAACATCCCACTCGCTGGGCAGAGATTTCGACGGATTCCCAGGCTGTCCGTCCTCTCACAGGGCAAAGAAGGTCTTGCTGAAGAAAATCTGGATTTCCCAAGGCTCTGCATCCAGCCAATAAAGCCAAGCAGACAGAATCCAGACGACGACAACAACAACAACAACAAAAACAACACACCCTGTGCCCGCTGCCATTTCTCTGCCCAGTGTCTGCACCGTTCGGCTTGTTCCTATTGGCCAAGAAATCCTATTGCCGCGACAAGAGTGTCAGGCTCAGGACATCTACGCAGGAATCAAAACGGGACAATTTGTGAGTGCAGTTGAGAAGATTCACAGCATCTGCCTCTCTCTGAGCAAACGATGTATGATATTTGCAAAAATACTCGCGCCACTCCACGCCTCCCACCCCGGCGATCACATTCACTCACCAAGCCTAAATCTATCGTCTAAGAAGAATATGCCTGAAAACAAAAGGGAAATAAAATGATAGGAAGTAGAGTT
This sequence comes from Phrynocephalus forsythii, assembly GCA_029282475.1. Taxonomy (NCBI): domain Eukaryota; kingdom Metazoa; phylum Chordata; class Lepidosauria; order Squamata; family Agamidae; genus Phrynocephalus; species Phrynocephalus forsythii. The sequence goes on from JAPFRF010000018.1 coordinate 4,275,538, forward strand.
TTTATACAGTAAGGTTTGCCAGTTCACACTTTCTGAGGTTCTGTTCTTGGCAAATAAAAAGTCGCGACTGGAAGGATATGGGATCTACACCCCCCCCAAGTTAGGTTTCCTGTGCTATCACGACCTAAGAGGGGGGAAAAGTTAGCACCATATTAGAAAAGATCAAATATTTGGAGGAGAGTAAACATGGTTCTACGTGAAGACGTTTGTTGGCATTTGAACAAACAAACAAAAAATACTGAATAACCACTGAGTTGTGGACAAAGCCAAAAAAAATTACATAACAAAAAGCTTCACTAACAGGATAGGAGATATTGCTCATAATTCCTATATAGTATCATTACAAAAAGTAAAAACGCAAGTGCTTCAGCTTCACTGGAAAATGGTAACTAGGAAGTTACGATGCACCTGAAAACGGCTCTCTGGAAGAGACTCACTGGATTTAGTAGAATACTGTCCTGAAGTATTGTAGACCTGGCTACAAAATCCCTTTTTGTTTACTATTAAATCATATATATATCTTCCGAGTGATTAGAGTAAGATTTACCTGGCATGTTTCTACAGTACGATATGAAAGGTAGATTCTGAGGCCAAGCAAAACATTTAAAACAACAATGGTACTTTTGAATTGGCGCATATGACACAATTTTTTTTAAAACTAGGAAATAACAAGAAGGTCAGCACCATGTTACCCAGTTTGCCTTATAGAGAAAACGGGGAGGGAGGGGGAACAGAACACAAAATCCCAAAAGAATCCCTAACTATAACTGAATACTCTACATGTATGGCATTTGGTTTATGTATGTTACAGAGCAGAAATTATTTCAAAATAAGCTCTGCTCCCGTTTGGACACAAAAATCCGAACAAGGAGGAAAAGCAGCAAAATTGTGTGAAACGCCCCCAAAACCAACAAAAAAAAAGAGGATTATGAGTTGAAAGCCTTGTAGAGAAGTTGTTTTCTTCTTCTTCTTCTTTCCACTTAAGGTATTTCTACATTCACCCTCAACCAGAAGAGAAAAAGTGAGCATTTTATATAGGTTTATATATATAATATATATTATAAAATTCAAGGATATCAAAATAGTTACTTCAAAATTCAAAACAAACAAAAACAAACAAAAACCCATTCGAACCCATCACTTAGCATGACACACGAAGGAGGGCAGCTGGGAAGTGTATAAAGGAGGACCCCTGTATCTGTGGCGTCACTTATCCACAGTCTGAAAATATTAAAAGGAAAAAAAAAAAGGAAATTATTTTCACATGAATTAACAGAACCGACCACTAGGGGGAAGAGGCCATGCCACAAATACTTATTAGGGAAGAATACACAGAATGGACTCTGGGTCCCCCAAGTGTCCAGTTCTGGTTATGCACATGAAAATAATTTCGCCACTTTTATCACGATATATAGAGATATATCATGTGCAGTATTATCCGAGGTTTTCAGTATCTGCATGTGGGGGATTGGAACCAATCCCCAGCGGATATGGGGGCCTGGCTGTATAACCTCCCAACGCCATCTTTCCACCATCAGAGCCCCCGCCACGCCCCTTTGAAGTGCATCGTTTCTAGAATATCCGGCCTTTGATAGAAAGATCTTTCAAGAGCAATGCTAAACCCTACTTCCTTCAAAACAAAGCTGCAGCCTTCAATCCAGAAACAACATCCACAAGATTTGAAGAAAAAAAGAAGAGATAATCAACACTTCCCACTTGCCCCAGAAAAAAAAAATCACAATTACAAACTCTTGCCTCCCACCCACCCACCCCCCATCCTGAAACAAGATAGAAAGAAATAGGGAGGAAATGCATTGATCGGTGTGCTTTGTTTTAGGTTGCACGGAGGAGCTTTTTAATCGGACGTGTGCACATCCATGCTGTAATCCAGGGTTTCCGATGCCAAGGCATCGTCTTCTCTCTGTTCCATATAGGCGTCTGTTCTTTCCGGCGACTCCGCCCTGCTTCGTATTTCTGCCACCCCGGGGTGATTCTTCCTCAGGTGCTGGTTCAAAGTGCCCTGGAAAGGGAAGCACTTCCCACAGACCTCGCAACGGAAAGGCTTGTCGTCGGTGTGGCCACGGATGTGGTACTCCAGCTGGTCCTTACGGGTGTATTTCTTCCCGCAGTACTTGCACACAAAAGGGGTGATCCCCATGTGTAGCCTCATGTGACGGTCGAGGCTCCCTTTCTGGTTGAACGACTTCCCGCAGTAGATACAGATCAACCTCTCGGTGTAGGCGTACCAGTGGCCTCTGGAACCCCTCTCCCGGCTCTCGTACCCCGCGTGGCCGCCGGCGGGCTCGGCCTCAGCGCCTCGCATCAGGCCCGGCAGGTCGCCGTGCAGGTGGCTGGCAGAGACTCGCTTCTGGCGGCCCCGGCCTCGGTACGAACCCAGGATGGATCGCGAAGAACCGGAGTTCCTCAAGTTCCCCAAGGATTCGGAGAGGGCTGCCGACTGGGGTGCGCCCTGGGAATAGGAGAAGGCATTCTGCAGCACGGAGCCGTAGGATCCGACGTTCACGGCCACCACTTGCTCGCCGTCGACCATCTCTGTGTGGTAACCGTCGTCGCCGAGGGAAGAACTGTCCGAGCAACTGGGCCGGTCAGATTTTTCCATTTTCACTTTCACCTCTGCCGCCGGGCTCTCTCGGACGCCCAAGTCTGCTGGGTCGTGCTCGCCTTCGATTTGAACCTCGTATTCTGAAACGCTCCCGCTGCTGCCCCGGTCCGAGTGCCCTTCCTCCAGCAGACGGCCACGCAGAGCCTTGGCCGGTGTCGCCTCCATCCGCAGGTCACCAGCCGAAGCGGGCGCCCGCCCCTGAGAGCCGTAAGGAGGGGAGATCTCCACCGGGTTGGCAAAATAGCCGTCGTCTTTCACCCCGTTGTGGTTTTCGGGAGCGTCGTCGCCGCCGCCGCCGCCGACGGTGACCGAGTCGACCTTGCCGATCTTTGTGTGGATGCTCTCCAGGATCTGGGTGCACCGGTCGATGATGCACTGCATTTGCAGAAAGCTGGCAGCCGTTAAGAAGCTGACAACGTCCTTCAGCTGCAGGGACATCCTTCCGGTGTAACAAAAGGAGAGCAGCTGCTCAAAGACGCTGGGGTTTTTGATGACGGAGATGGACAGGCCGCTCATGGTGCTCAGTGCCGAATGGTCGCGGAAATACGGAGAACTGGCGGCGAGAACGGCTTTGTGGGCCCGGAACGGCTGGCCTTGAATATGGACGATGATGTCACACAGCTTCCCTTGCAGGCGAAGCTCGTTCAGCTGGCTCAGGACGGTGCTGCTGTACTCGGGAACGTCAAACTGGATGAAACCGCTGCTGTCCATGACTTCTGCTGGGAAGCTGAACCTGCAATGGGGGCAGACAAGTAAAGTGGGAGGTTGCATTGCTTTTTCCTTTATAAAATTACATTAGGACTCGAAATGCTGGACTCGGCTTCGGAAATAGAAATGGACACAAACACAGCTTGGAAATCTACACTGCGTATAAGCTGCACATCAATGAGAACAAACATGCAAGGGGTAGAGAGCAACTATCAAACAGCAGCAGCAACCTTGCTTTTGAAAACATCTGAAATTGCAAACCATGTTCTAGTAACAGGGGGATGTGGCATTATTTATATCTTTCTATCTTTCATCTCACATCTGCTTTCCCTACAATTAGCTACCGGACTTTCCTATCTATAGGACACCCCATGTATAAGATGCCCCCCTTACTGGGTATGTGTGTCTTATACATGGGGTTGTCCTATAGACAGGAAAGTTCGGTCGCTAAATGCGGGGAAACCCTAAATTACAGTTTTGCAACTGTGCGGTTTTCTCCTAAGCTTGCTTCTGTGTCAGATGACCCACATTTTTAAAACTTAAAATTTTTGGACAAATATACAGTCTTATCCAGGGGGAAATATGGTATCCCTCCTCTCCACCTGATGCTCCTAACAACCTTGTGAGGCAGCCACTTGGCTCAGGGAGGACTAGAAACTGAATCTCCCAAATCTTAATCCAACACCCTAACCATGACACTACCCTGATTCACTTCTATGAGCAAACCCAGATATCTGGTGGACTGACATGGCAGCTTGGTGGCTATCCAAAATAAGATAGCAAAGACGCCATGGGGGGAAATATTAAAGAGTTAGTTGTTCCAGGTGATCCAGAACTACTAACACTGGAGCTGATCCGCTAAGTGATGCCTCTTGTCTGAACGGCTTAGGAGTAAAGCCTCCGAAAACCCCATGGGAAACCTAAGTGCACAGAGTGGAGCCTGCCAGTAAACAGAATCTTGAGCAAGAGTTCTGATCCCAAGCGATGCTGATGTAAACCAGCATGCCCTGCGACACGAACAGGCAGGAGATTACGGGCGGGTCTATCAACACACCGAGGTTCCTGCTTTTTGTGGCACGGAGACAGGGATGTCCCAACTGTTTCTTAGCGAAGCTTGTTAGGTATGACGCAATGCATGACTTGACATGTAAAATATCCATCTCAGAGGAAGAGCTATAAAAACGGCCTGCCCGACAGAGCCATTGCAACTCTTTGTTGCAGGGAAGAATTACATCGTACGTGACATCAACGGTTGCATACTCTTATACTTCAGGATGTGTCGGCAGCTTTGCATGTCTGATTCAGAATCCCAGGGGAACTGGCCCCCTCTCTCTTTGACCCTATGGCAGGCATGTCCAAACTTTAGCCCTCCCGATGTTTTGGAACACAACTCCCAGAAGTCTAAGCTTAGATTGCCAATGACAAAGGACTGCCCTATGGTGTGCCAAAGGTTTGGTTGCTACCGTTTCTCCTCTCAGCTGCTGAATACATCTCCTCACACAACTCCTTAGGGAATGTTGTTGTTGTTGTTGTTAAAACTTCCATTATCCCGTGACATCCTGTTTGCTTCTCTGGGACATTAGGCTTCCCCTGTTGCTCCTGTCCAGGTATTCTTGGCACCAACTCGGTATGTCCCAGCCACCAAGCTAGTGCTCAGGAATGCTGGGAGGTGTAGTCCAAGACACCTCAGAGGCTCGCCCATTAAGGGAGAGCTGTGATAAGCTATGTGTGTGTGTGTGTGTTGCATCGTTACAGCCGTGGCCGACTCTTCGTGACCCCATGTCCATGGAGTTTTCTTGGCAGGAATACTGGAGTGGTTTGCCAGTTCCCCCACACACACACACACATTATAAGCTATCAGTGACTCAGGTGGATCAATTTCTTCCTTCTTTTCTCCCCCCCTCCCCTTCCTTCCTCAACTCCTTTTAACTGACTGCCTTAATAAAACACAGATCCTGACCAGGAAGTTTCACAAATATCAGAGGCTGATAGGAGGCCCTTGTGAGACACCATGTGAACCTGGTGGGCTTGACCGCTTTACGACAGTCACTCCCAATCTTGGCTTCCCCAGATATTTTGGGGCTAAAAACCTCCCAAAAGCCTTCACTGCCAGCTGTGCTGGGCAAGGTTTCTGGGAACTGTAGTCCAAGAACATCTGAGGAAATATTTTTTCACCCAGCGCATAGTCTGTGGAAGTCCCTACCACAGGAGGTGGTGATGACCTCTGGCCTGGATGCCTTCAAAAGGGGATTGGACAGATTCCTGGAGGAAAAAGACCATCCCAGGTGACAAACCATGATGGAGATGTGTCATCTCCAGGCTTAAAACCGGGGTACTTCAAGGGCCAGATGCAGGGGAGTGGTATCTGGAGACAGAGATCTAGTCTCATGCCCTCCCAGAGGCATCTGTTGGGGCCACTGTGAGATCCAGGAAGCTGGACTAGATGGGCCTTTGGCCTGATCCAGCAGGGCTCTTCTTATGCTCTTATGAGGAACCCAATGTTGAGAGCCTCTGGTCTATGATGGTATAGGCCGGCAGTATTAGAACCAGGGCAGAAAGAACGCTGGAAGACATGTGATATAATCAAACTGCCAAGCTGGGGCAGGCCAAAAGCGTTGGGAAACCTAGTTTACGTCCACAGATGCCGGTTCCCAGCCTTTGATCTCCAGAGGCTGCTACCGCTACGATACTGATGCGGAGCACTGGAGTCTATCTACATGTGGAAATCAGGGTCACACACCAAGGGGCAGAAGCTTAAAAACGAGGTTGATAAAAAATCTGGCAAGGGGGGGTAGGAGGTGGAAGGGAGGATAGGAAACGACACACAACAAGTCTTACATACATTGTTGCAGGAAGGCTCTGACTGCAAAACAAACAGAACAGAAATAAACATTTTATAAGTAATAAGCTTTCTTTTCCAGCCAAACAGACTGCGGCTACAATGTGTCCTGGCTTCCCCTGGACTTGGCAGATCCACAACATCAACAGCTTTTTCACTGAGTTCTGCTGCAGGAGAGCTGGGGGAAAAAATCACCCCAAACAGCAAAAGGGAAGATATTGGTAGATATCAGTAAAAACACAGCCACCTTCGCATACGGATTAACTGAACTGTCGGAAACCCTCCCCCCCCTGCAACTGCTCTGTATTCTGAGAAAGCTCAAAGATGGTGCTATAAAACCTATTCTACTATACATGCACAATGTTCTCTCTCTCTTACTAATGGCAAAAATTAAATCAATGGCGTCCCAAGTTGGATCTTCCTGGGAAGGAACCAGCCTCTGGTCGCTCTGTACAATTCTGGCCCCTCCAATCAGTGGGGAGAGCATTGTTTCTCCAATCAGTGGGGAGAGCATTGTTCTTATATCTTATAATGCTTATTAGAGTGTTTTTTTGGGATATCTTAGAGGGCAGTGGTGGCGAACCTGTGGCACTCCAGATGTTCTGGATCACAAATCCCAGAATCCTAAGCCAGTACTGTCTTGCCAATGACAAAGGACTGGGGGAGCTGTGGTCCAAAACATCTGGAGTGCTGAAGGTTCACCACCCCTGTTATAGGGTGAGTCCATACGGGGCATTAAAAAACCAATCATCCACAGAAAGAAGAGGGAGGAAGAGGCCGAGAAGTTCCAAATGCAAGTCAAAAAGATTTATAGGACGGATGCATCCGTATTCTTTTGCACACACAGCTACCGTCCCCTCGCAAAGCTGCGTGGTATCAGAACCATCGGGCTGCCTAGGACGGTGGTGGCGAACCTTTTAGAGACCGAGTGCCCAAACTGCAATTCAAAACCCATTAATTTTTTTTTTTTTTGCAAAGTGCCAATACAGTAATGTAACCTGTATACAGGTGGCTATGAAGGGGAGATGTCGGGTGCCCACAGAAAGGGCTCCGAGGGCCACCTTTGGCACCCGTGCCATAGGTTCGCCACCATTGGCCTAGGAGTTAAGAGGCAAGGATACACACACTCCTCAAAGGTCTATAACGGATTCACGACAGAGGCAGAAAGGCCTGAGTTATGCATGCCAGCTGGGACGGCAAAAAAGGCTGAATTATTATACAAAAATGGCCACTTTTTTTTTTAAAAAAGCACATTCCATACTTAATCCTCAGAAATGCAAACTGCGCAACAGGAATTAAATTATGCAAATGTCCTTGTGTAGGAATATGCTCAATATGCAAGGGATTTACCCCCCCCCCCTCCAGGGAGTGTGTGTTTGATTTGTATTCTTCTTGCAATATGCAATGCGACAGATTCAGCGGATCTGAACCCGGACTAAGCTCTTCATTTCTGTTATTGTGGTGAGAGAAGCGCTCTGCCCGGGACAGATTTCTCCGCCCACATCTGGCATCTTGAGAAAGCAAACCAAACCAAAAGTGTTCTGCTTATATACCGCCCCGTACCACTTCAAGTAGTCTCTGGGCGGTTTACAGTTTTACTGACAGTATGCAGGCTATATACACTGACCCCAACCAGCAATCTGGGTACTCATTTTACCGACCTCGGAAGGATGGAAGGCTGAGTCAACCTTGAGCCTGCTACCTGGGATTGAACCCCTGGTCATGAGCACAGTTTTACCTGCAGGACAGGCATTTAACCACTGCGCCACGGGGCAACTTGATTCCCATTGACAGGAAGCCTCTTCAAGAACCTGGCTGGTCCCGACCACTCTCCTATTTTCCAAATATTATGACCCTGCAAGTAGCAATCCACTCTAAGCGATGGCGAGGCGTGCTAGGTGGTTGGGGTCCAACAACCATCATAGAGTGACATATTCCCTGCCCCACAGTACATCTTAGCAGGAACAGCAGAGAAAGCTATAAGCGATCAGAAGTCGCAAAGCACAGCTAGGGCAGTAGAAAAATGGATCAAATTCATCACACACAACTACATGCATTGGCTGTAACATAGAGAATATAAATGTATTTTTATCAGCATTCACTACCTTGAGGGCCAGCGGCTCAGGTTTTACTACAGCTTTACAACTGCTTTTTAAAGGTAGCTTTGGGGCAGGTTGGTTTTACTTGTGCAGCCTGCACCGTCCTCTGACTTCATCAAGACATCAACACCACCGTTTAGAAAGAGGTCTTCGGAGGCAGAGGGGGAGACTATTTTTAGACCTTACCATGACTAAAAAGAAAGATAATTTTCAAGCTTAGCTGAAGCCACAGAGGATTAAGGATTTAGACGGTTTGCAGTTTTCTACTTTATTACGAAAACTTCGACAGAGGACGAAAACCGGGCGGGTCCATTTGAAGACCAGGAATGTGCCAAGCAAGGGTGGAAGACTCCCTTGAGGGCTAAAGGGGTTATGAGCTCTCAGTTTTCCAAATCAGATCATTAGAAATGAAATGATTAGCTCATTTAGCAGTTTGTTTGAAGAGTGACAGGAAGGGGCAAATATCTCCCAAGTCTCCTCGTTCATAAAAGAAAGAATAACAACTGCCCTTTGAAAAAAAACTAACACTCTTTCAGTTTTTAAGAAACTGGCAGGCTGTGAAAGCCATGAAAACAGAAGCATGGGAACTGAGACAAAATGTTGCCGCATACAATGCTGCGAACGCTCCCACATGGGGAGAAGCGCCCCTCCATAGAGACTTCACCCAGTTCTGCATCCTGCCAGAAATCTCTCACCACCCCATCTCTCTCAACAAACCAAGTATCATCTTATGGGTGTTATGACACACGTATGCAATGCGGCCGTTGGGCAACGCTCACTCCCGATGGTGGGCTCTTAAGTTCACTTGCTGTGCTTATCCCCTGTGCCTACAGTTAACCAGTTCAATCCACATCAATGACCATCTCCGGTCATTCTTCCTTTGGGGACGGGATGAGAGGAGGCAAGGAAGCCACGTCTTGAAAATGGATCCCGCACCTTGCTGCACTGAACATCACTCTCTTTCTCTTAGTTTGTGCGGCTTTGGCTTCTGTGATATGAACTGTTATTTCGAACCCTCATTCTGGCTATCTTGTGTACCAAAGGCACGCATTACAGTTATGCCAATCTTATCCCCGCAAAAGGACTTCCTATTCTGGGCGGAGATTGAGCAGGCTGTGCTCAAAACAGTCCATTTCGGTCTTGCAGGGCCAATATGAACAAACATACACCCAGCCGATAAAGCAGCCTTGAACGTATGCACTCTGGTTCTATTTAACAGCTCACCTTTTACCAAAGAACAAACATAACTGGCAAAGAAAACGGTACACAAAATCTGAACCAGTTTCGATGATTGAGACGTACAAAATAATGCAGGGCATGAGTAAAGTGGAGAGAGGGACGCTCTTCTCCCTCTCACAAAATACCAGAACTAGGGGGCATCCACTCAAATTGGGGGCTGGGAGAGTAAGAACAGACAAAAGAAAATATTTTTCACCCAGCGCGTTGTTAGTCTGTCTAACTCCCTGACACAGGAGGTGGGGATGGCATCTGGCCTGGGCGCCTTCCAAAGGGGATTGGACAGATTCCTGGAGGGAAAGTCCATCCCAGGTGACCAACCATGGTGATGTGTCATCTCCAGGCTCAAAACCAGGGTACTGCAAGGACCAGATGCAGGGGAGTGATATCAAGAGACAGATACTGGATCTATTCTTTTGTGCTCCCAGACGCATCTGGTGGGGCCACTGTGAGATACAGGAAGTTGGACTCGATGGGCCTTTGGCCTGATCCAGCATGGCTCTTCTTATGTTCTTATGATACCAGGACCTTGAAGTCTGCCATCTGGGCCTGGATGTAAAAAAAGTTGCTCAGGGGGAATAAGTCTTTTTAGTTTTGACCTGTTAAGCATTTGTAAGAAGTCAGAAACCTTCCACACCCCACTGCATATCATCTACCAGTAGATCCTATTTTACCTTTGACCAAGCTCCAATCTAATCTATTGGGTTCCAACATATCAGCAAGAGAGAGAGAGAGAGACCATAAACTTATGGCAGTGGGGTCCCCCAGATGTTCTTGGACTACAATTCCCAGAAGCCTTTGCCGCTCGCTGTGCTGGCCAGGATTTTTGGCAATGGTAGTCCAAGAACATCTGGGGATCACACGGTTGGAAACCATTGGACCAGGGAATCACTCCTCATTTTTGCTTTTTGAGTGCCTTAAGACAGATAAGAATTGTAACCCAACAAAATCTGAAGGGCTCTTCCACACACATCTCGCAAACCGAACCTCACTTAAACATTCATTCCAGACAACCAAGCAGAGTGATGTGTCATCAACTATATCTTCCTTTTAAGCTATCATATGGAACAGATTATTACCATAGATATGCAAAGTCAGGGCAGGTAAGGGCCTTTTTGTGTGTGTGGATTTACAGGGATTTATAAAGCCTGTGATAAACTAAAAGGAGATGCACAATTTAAACAAGACTGGCCACCTCAGGGCAGGGATATTTCCCCCATATAAAAAAAAATTGTCTCTTCAGCCGCTGGGAGAAAAAAAAACAGGTCAAACAAATCTGACTGACTGCAGCTTTACCTGCTTCCTGGCATGACCGACCCATTCTGGGTATGCCATGAGACATTATGGTCGGAGGAGACGGAGCCATAAGTGTGTTGTTAATGCTAAAAAATATACTAAAAAAAGCAAGCACTGTAAACTTTGGGTTGCTATAAAAGTGAGGAATCTCATCTTGGGATGCACCATGAAAATAACGGACAGACTCCCACTCAAAGGCCTGCTATTTATAAACGGGGTTTTGTTTTTCAACCCGCCACCCTACCCACTTGAGAGGCTAAAATTATGCTAAGTACACAAAATGAAATTATAGGCCGAAATGTTTCGGTCGGAGCGCGGAACGAAGACTCGAGGGGAGATTCAGCCCAAGACACACGGTGGAAGGGGACACGTGAGGTCAGCAGCCAGGGGAGCAAAATTAATTGCACTGTTGCCAGCTGCCTCTCAAACCCATTTGATCGTTCATTTGGCAGGACCAGCCCAGGGATTTACACCTACCACGTGCCTGCGCCACCGCCTGTCTGTAACCCTCAGCTCACTCTACATTTTAGGCATTGCCCAGCAACTAGAGAACATGACAGTATGTATGTAGCCTCTCCCCAACAGCTTGCAAAACCTAAGACTGTATAAATAAGGCATGCCCAAACTTCGGCCCTCCAGATGTTTTGGACTGCAACTCCCACTGTCCTTTGCCATTGGAAATACAGACTTGGGATTCTGGGAGTTGTGGTCCAAAACATCAGGAGGGCCGAAGTTTGGACATGCCTGGTATAAATCAAGGATGATGTCCAGTGGTTCAGTAGACAGCAGCGGTCCTGGGGATATTTCTGGTGATCGTAACCAAAACTCTGGCTAAAAATATCCAGGATTGAACACACTAACTATGTTTACATTCAATGACTATGACGGCTAATGCTTGGCTTAAAAAGCCTTAAAAGGGACGCCTTAAACTAAAGCATCTCTAGCTGTCTATTTAACAACAGTTTCCTTTGCCTCAGAGGCTTCTAAAAAGACTAAACCAAAGCTCACATATGCACCCAGTGACTGAAATCCTGTTGCTATAACATCAGCAGTATAAGCTGATGATGTCATTAGCAGTGATTTTTTTGAAAATGTATGCATGCATGCATGCATGCATGTGTGTATATGTATGTACAGTATCTATCTACCTATCCCTTACTTATCTCTCTCTACCTGTCTTACTTCCCTATCTATCTATCTATCTATCTATCTATCTATCTATCTATCTATCTATCTATCTATCTATCTATCTTCCTTTATCTATCTATCTATCTATCTATCTATCTATCTATCTATCTATCTACCTTTATCCATCCATCATTTAGTCAGCTCCCCTCAATGGACCACCTTTTTGTAGGTTTTGCCTTGTGTGCATAGGCACATAGTGCTATATACCAACAATTTATTTCTGATTTATGTTGACCTTAATGAGGCATTGAGAGACATTGCCTTATTGCTGTCCCACCCATGAGTGTCCATAGCCAAGGGAGGAGCTGAACTCAGGTCTCCTCGAGAGACACCCAGTCCTCTCCATCACTCTTAGAGGCTCCTATAGAGACCTGCCCGCCCCACACGTTTACTCAAGGCAACACGTGTGGCTGTCTTGCCCCCTTCCCCCCCCCGCCACACACACACACAAATCCACCCCTACACAACAGCTTTGTCTCACAGCCAAGGTCACCCAGGGAGTTTCACAATCCCTGCCCCAAAGTCCGTCTCCCACAGAGGCCGGCCGTGTGGCAAGGAAATGGGCCATCGCCGCCTCTGGACATCTCTTGCCCAAGGCAGGGCTGAGCCCCCTCATTAACCCCCAACCCACCCACCCCTCCCAAAACAGACCCACCTTAGACATTGGGGTGGGGGTGGGGGGTGGGGGAGAGGGAAAATCCATCCCAAGCCCAAAAAGGAGCCTCCCTCCCTCCCCACCACCTCACCAGCACCCCTGTGGGAGGCAAGTCCTTCTATATCGGGCAGCCTCAGGCCCCAGCCCTGAGAGAAACCCCCAGCCCTTAAGAAAAAAAAATTTAAAAACCCTCCCACATTATAGGGTTTGCTTTTTTTGAGGGGGGGGGGAGGAATCCCTCCCACAGTGACACACAAAACAAAGGGCTCTCATTCTCTCTCTCTCTCTTCCCCCAATTCCCTATAGAGAGGGACCCCCCGCATGCCAGCGCCTCCTTGGCCCCATTCTTCCCCTAGGAAGGAAGGAAACCCCCCCTCGACCCTCTCAGCCCTGGAAAGGGTTCAGCCCCCCACCGCCCCTCCTTTGTGGGGAGGGGAGGGGTCGAGGCTGAAGGAAGACGACGCACCCCCCCCCGCCCCCGCCCCTTTCTCCCCCTCCCTCTCCCTCGTTCGCACCTGAGGGGGGGGCGGGCGGTCCTGCGCGCCGTGGGGGGGGGACAGGCGGGCGGGCGGGCGGGAGGTCTCCTCACATGGCGGGGGCCACCCTTTCCCCCGGCCGACGCCGCGTCGCCGCTCTGGCCCCCCCCCCCGTTCGCCAGCAGCAGCACCAGCAGCAGCAGCAGCAGCAGCAGCAGCCGGAAGCGACTCCTTCCTCTTCCCTTTTTCCCCCTCTTCCTTTCCTTTCCCCCTTCTTCAGAGGGGCACTTCCGCTTCCGGGTCGCACCCCCCCACACACCCACACACACCGGGGACCGGCGGGCGGAGAGACCCAGAACCCCCCGCGGAAGGCCCGGAGGAGGAGGGGGGCGTGGCTGGGAAGGGCGGGACACGCCCCCTTTGCGCGCCCGCTCGCCGCCGGGACACGCCCCCCTTTTTTTTTTCGCGCCCTAACGCGCGCGGCCACCGGCCGTTCGGCGCAGGCGCAGTCCGGCTCCCGCGCCCCTTTCCCAGCCCGTGACGAGAAGAGCCCTCCGAGGGACTGTGCGGTCCTGAGGGCGAGGCGGGCGGGGATGGATCAATCGCTCCGCCCATCTAAATAAATAAATAAATAAATAAATAAATAAATAAATAAATTGATAGTTCCTGAGAGTGACGCAATCCATCTAACCATCCATCTAAATAAATAAATAAATAAATAAATAAATAAATAAATAAATAAATAAATAAATAAATAAATAGTTCCTGAGAGTGACGCAATCCATCTAACCATCCATCTAAATAAATAAATAAATAAATAAATAAATCCTGAGAGTGACACAACCAATCAATGCATCCATCTAAATAAACAGATACATAAATAAACTGATAGTTCCTGGGAGTGACAAAATTAATCGGTCCATCTAAATGAATAAATAGATGGATAGATAGTTCCTGAGAGTGACACAAGCATAAGATTAACCCACCACAAACCCAGGGAGGGGCGGTTAAATAAATAATGTATAGTATTAAGCATTGCTAGTGCTGCATTTAGTAGGATTTAAAAAGCTTTTATTTCTCTCGCTGAAGTCAGTTTGTGACTTTAAAGGCATCTCATGAGATTCCTTCCCCATGCACACAATCAGGACACAGAAACTGGCTGTCACGTAAACTAATAAAGTGGTACCTTGTATAAAGGAATTAATTCGTTCCAAATGAAATTATGTTAAGCAAATTTTCCTTTATACAAATTCCCAATAGGAATGCATTGAAAACGGAGTAATCCCATTTTCATGTTGTACGGATTCTCCCCATAGGCGATTATGTTAAGCAAATGTCCCCTATCTCCAAATTTTTTTATTGTTGTACAATTTTTATGTTATACAAGCTGTTTGTTATACAGGGTCCACTGTACTGTATTCAGATGCCCTACTGAAAGTTTCAATCAACTTTCCAATGCTTCCCTTTCCATGAGTCTGCCTGTATTCCCTGTAATCAGAATAATAACCACAATGAATAGGCAGTTTTTTTCATGTCTATTACCAACACATCATCTTTTCTCTTCTCCCATAGCCTGAATGTTACCTGGCGTGTAGCCCGGCTCATCATGTGTTGCAAATTTAAAACATCTAATCTACGACCCTCTTATCCTGTGTGAAAAGGACGTTAATGGAAATAGTTTCCTCTTTTTGAGGTCCAAAAGTTTACGGCCTGTTTCAGCCGAGTGTCAGATTCTTATAATCACAGACTCTTCGTGATTCTTTGGTTCCCCGGGGGAGAGAGAGAGGTTAGCAAGATCAAGACTTACTGTGACTTAGTGTGTACTTTAAAAATGAACCATTCAGTGGTGTTTACATTGCAGGTCTCTCTGTGTTGATTCTTTCTAATCTTTTGGAAGAGGGCAATCAAATATTCCGCATTCCTATTAAAACCAGCATGTCTTACCGTGGGCTCAGAAATCCTTCTCCGTGGAAGCTGTAGAATGTGAAAAGAAATTTTAAAAAATATCCCTATAGATCACTGCCCATGGAGAGATTTTACAGTGCTCAGAATTAATGATATAGGTAAGGGCGTATTTAAAAAAATATCTTTAATGTATCAGAGTAAACTCATGGAGTTCATGAGTTTAGATTTAGATTTTACAGTTGTAAAATTCTCTCTGGTTTATGCCTTCTCTATGGCCATGTTTCTATTTCCCCTTTGAGTGTTGACGAAACAAAGTCTTCCAATTTACATCATTTTCTAAAAAAATATAAAAAGCAAACACCAGTACTGTATTCTATAATCCAGATCGTTCCCCTTCCGTTTTCTGGGTGGTACGGCCACTTAAGCACCTATGTATATGATTTTTTGGAATACTTACTGTCTTCTGTTTATACTTCCTCTCTGGAGGGGTTTTCATGTTTTTTTAAAAGAAGTATCATCCTGAAAAAAGGATTTCTGCGCACCTTGATTCTTATTTCTTCACTTTTACAATGTGTTTATTTGCTGATTTCCTCTCAAAACTGGAATTCAAGACAATATCCTTAAAAACAGTTAAGACAAAAACACAACAATTTGCTGTTCCTTCCTATCTTTTTTTTTGGGGGGGGCACGACAATCCCAGGAAAACAAATGGATCAATGGGTTCAAGCATTTGTAAACTATGAAGCAGAGCGGGGACGTTTGTATGCACGAATATCGAATTTTCGGGGGATTTAGAAAAATGACCGGGTTTAAGTTAAAGTGTGTTTGGAAAGTAAACATTCTCATGTCCATAGCTAGAAATGTCAGTTGTGACAGCTGTAGGGAGGCCAAATATGTTGAGAATGGATAGATTTTGTTTAATGTTTTGAAAATAAATGTCTGAATGGATACTCTGGTAGAAGGGGAGATTAAATTCCATCTGGTGTGATTACAGGGTTAAGTTACATGTCGTTCACACTCTAATAGGAGACTGGATTCTGAATATCCAGTGTTTTTCTTGCATTAATTTGAACATTGCATTGAACTGCCCCCCCCCCAATTATCTTGCACAAAGTCTAAAAAAGTTTGAAGTGTGATTGTTTCAGAGTTGTCCACCTTGGCCTCTCTGAAACATATCTCCCCTTTTTGTTCCTCAACGACATTTGATGCTTCACTGCCAACACCCAGAACCTTTAAACCCTCCTGGTGCAGTGGTTAAATGCCTGTCCTGCAGCTAAAAGCGTGCTCACGACCTGGGGTTCAATCCCAGGTAGCAGGCTCAAGGCTGACTCAGGCTTCCATCCTTTCGAGGTCAGTAAAATGAGTACCCAGCTTGCTGGATGGGGCAAGGTGTAGCCTGCATATTGTAATTAAACTGTAAGCCGCCCAGAGACTACTTGAAGTGGTACGGGGTGGTATATAAGCAGAACACTTTGCTAGGGTAAGGAAGCTATATTTTGTCTGCTTATTTAAAGTATTCCTTAACCACCTTCCTGTCCTCCAGGGCCGCCAATAAAAAATAAAAAGAAATACATTCGGGGGGGAAGGTGACATTTATTAAAAACATGTTATACAAAAGAGCAACAAACTCTTCTATAAGAAGAAAACGGCAAAACAGTAATATCACATAAAGTCATGCTGTACATTGTTAGGACAGCAGTATTATAGAGATATCAAATTATAGGTAGAACAACTCACAAGTGGTCAACAGGGCATGGATTTTTAATATTAAAAAGTGACAATGCACATCAGGGGAAAGTTTTGTTGGTGAACAAGAATGGATTCCCAAATAAGGAGATACGATGGAACTCAAATGTTTCGCGCCAATGAAGGCACGGGGATGCAAGCTTCAAGCAAAACAGAAGGTTGACAAACTCATCACACCCCAAAATATTAACACACAAAGTCTTTGATCCTCTTAAGGCTCCAACATCTAAGCCTGACAAGTCTAAGTCCTTCAATGAAATAAAATTATCTCCTTAAAAAAATGTGTGGACGTGTACAGAAAACGTTAACATTCCACTACCCTAGATCAGTGGCGGTGAACCTTCGGCGCTCCAGATGTTTTGGACCACAACTCCCCCACAGTCCTTTGTCCTTGGCAATACGGGCTTGCAATTCTGGAGTTGTGGTTCAAAACATCTGGCGTGCCGAAGGGTCGCCACCACTGCCCTAGATCGTCTTTGCTTGAAAACAGAGACTCTTGAGTTTAGAAATAGCATCTCCACTGGGCCTCAGAGAAGAACCAACCTGGGTGGCCCATCAGCAAAGATGACCTGTCCCAACAAGGCAACTTCAGAAGACTGGGAAACCATCTTTCATTCACCTCTACCTGGAATAACCTGAAGAGGGCTACTAGATGTCAGAAATGACTTGGGGACACAGACGACGGTGTCTGTTAGTCTTTTTGCTCAACAACCAGTACTTAGGGATTGGATGTTGCGTTACCAAATGGAAGGAAATATACTTGAACCTCTTCCGCTCCCCTACCAAGCTGTGTTTCAAAACTCCCTTTCATAGCTGCTATGACGGGCGTGCTCGACTATCGGTCACGAATTTCGCCACTCGTCAAACAGTCGGGATCGAGCTGGAAGGGATCCAGCCCGATCTCTTCCCGGACAAGCCCCCAATGCGTTTTCTGCTCCTTTCCTCGGCGCTTGTATCAACGGAGGTCCCAACGGATGAAAAAGACCCCCAAAAAAAACCCCAACCTCAACTGGCCTGGAAGAACGCCAAACTGGAAAGGAGTTTTTCTCTGCAGGTTGCAACGGCGTGGCATGCAGACTCCACCCCAGGGCCCGTTCGTTGAGAAAGTTAACTAGATCTGCTGCAGTCCTGCGACCGCCAGAAAGCAACCGAAGAAACGAAAGGTGGAGTAGTAGAAAAGAAGTTGTGATCCCAATAGCTACAGACCCCCCCCCACCTCGTTAAAACGAACCAACTCTCTCTTCCTTCTGCAGCAGTGCTGATGGGCCCCATGGAGGAACAGCATGGAAGATTGGAGCTACAGATGAAAACATTCCAGACATTTTGAAGCCATGAGTGAGGGGGGGGGGACGGGACACCCTTCAGAGAAAAAAAAAAAGGGGGGGGGAATAAAAATGGGGAAAAATAAAGTTCCTGGAAAGTTTACAGCTCTAATTGGAGCAAGAGGGAATTTGAAAACATACAAAAATTAAATTTAAAAAAAAAAAAGCAGAGCCCTGCCTTTCCAAACAAAGCCCACAAAAATTTGCCTAAAATGTTAAAAAAACATTAAAAATAAAAATAGCTTTCTGGGTATTCTAAGGCAGTAAGGGTTTTCCCCCCCAAAAGACATAAAACCGAAAGCTGACTATCAGGACCATGCTTTTCGCCACACAAATCCCAGTATGCAGGTTTCTGTAAACAAACAAACAACCCCCCCACCTGCAAACCCAAGTTTCTCGCCTTTATAGAAATCCCCACGTTAAAAATAAACAAGACAATCCAGACAAACAAAGAAGAAACAAACTGGAAAGAATATATACCTTTTCCCCCATTAGTTCTCTCTCTCTCTATATATATATATTTAAAAAACATTTTATAAAGGGTATTTTTCTTTTTCTTTGTCTTTTAAATACAAAGTGCTTCTATACATTTAGCAGGTTTCAGTGTTATTAGCAAAGAGATCCCTGCTGAACTACCTTGTTTAGTTTGGGGAGGGGGACATCAGGTCAGTCACAGTCTCGGCCAAGGTCTGACGCTGCTAAAACCGAAGGACATAAAGGAAACAGTCGGTGTTTGAAGGCAGGACGGGTACCAGTGGCCAGCAGTAGATCTGCATTACCCACAAATACAGCACAAAATCTGAAAGGTTGTCTAAGGGGAGAGAGACTATTAAGGACGAGACATCGGGATAGGTTGAGACAATTTGTCAATCGTTATTTTCCACCCCGTTCCAAATGTCTAAGAGGAATTCGCAACGCGACCTCCCTCAACAGCCAAAAACCAGGTTCTGTTCCAGCCTAACTCCACACAAAGCCTGTCGTCTGAAAAAGCCACCATACGATGCGTGAGCTTTCACGGATTCAAACGCCACTGCGTCCGGTTTGTGGTACTAGCGCGAAGGGGCCAAAGGTTACGTTTTCACTGGTACAAAGTGAATATGCTTCAATACACTTCCGTATTAATACAGAAGCGGCGTTTTAATCCGGGAAAGCTAAGGTACTGTATGAGGCCTTTTTTTTAAAAAAAGTGGCCTATAAAGGTATGTTCTGTTTTTAAATTTGGATTTTATTTGGTTTTGACCACACGGCTCCTCCTTTGCGTCTTCCGAACAGGCTGTGGTGTCCAAACTTCGGCCCTCCAGATGTTTTGGACCACAACTCCCACAGTCCCTTGCCATCGGAAATACAGGCTTGGAATTCTGGGAGCTGTGGTCCAAAACATCTGGAGGGCTGAAGTTTTGGACAGCCCTGGCTTAAGGGATGCCTTCAGGAATAATCCACTCCCCTCGGGTTACACGCAAAGGTTGGAAATACAAGCTCTGCTGACTCTTCCGTGCTGCCGTGGGGAAATAAGGGCGGGGGGAGACCTTAGAAGTGCCCCTTGGTGCAACCTCACTGCCCTAGGCTGCTTGTACGATCGTAAGCCCCACAGGCATTAACAGGGACCACCTTTACCCTCTTATCTAAATAGCAGTACCGAGGCTTCCGTCGACTCTCACACGCCTCCGTCTTGTGCATTCACCCTATAGCAGTGGTGGCGAACCTTTGGCATTCCAGATGTTTTGGACTACAACTCCCACAGTCCTTTGTCATTAGCAATACAGACTTGGAATTCTGGGAGTTGCGGTCCAAAACATCTGGAGTGCCAAAAGTTTGCCACCACTGCCCTATAGCCAAGGGGAGGAAAGGAGGGTTAGGTGGGGAAAAGAAGAGATGGAGATCTTAACATCAAATTAAACACAAAGTGTCACCTCTGCCGGTTACAGAAAAGAATCCAGTGTTTCAAAAAAAGTCATCCCGGCAGAGATCCAGCGTCCGAATCAGGCGTCCAGAAGGTGCTTCACGTCGGGAGACGTCCGTGCGGCGCGGCCGGGACGCCATCGGCCAAAGAGGTCCCCTGATTTTTGCTTCCTTGCGGAATAGCTTTCTTAGAGAGAGAAACCCAGCACCCGGCTGCGTTATTTTTGTTTTTGTTTGCAGACGGGTTCACCGGAAGCAGCCTCCCAGCTGTGTTTTAACAGAGGTCAACACCATAAGCTTACTCGGTGAACCCTGAAGTGGAGGGAAATAAATCAGTAGATGGCGTGGTGTAGACACAGTGCAAGTTTCCTCGTCGAAGGCGGGACACAGGTCCACTCGGAGCTGCAAAGGGCTGGCCGAGAAGGGGGTTCAGGATGGACTGAGGAGGAAACCAAAGGTTCCCCCAAAGGGAAGTCTGGCACAACCAGGGTGCGGTGGGTGGGGGGATAAGGTTATACTATATCTCTAAAGCGTTGGTCACAACACAGCCAAGTGCTTTTACCAAAAGTGAAAAACAAGCATAAAGCTGAGGTTCTCGGCCAAACCAGACAGAAACTGCCTGTGGAGCTCAAACTTGGATGGAACAAAACCAAAACCAAACAAAAACCCAGCTGCCCGTTAAAGCTGCCAGCACCCTGAAAACTGATGAACTGCTGGTGCTTTGAAACCTTGCCTCCCCGTTCCCCACTTTTGGTTGCGGAGAAAGAACCTATCATGCCTCTGTCCGACCATTTTAAGGACAAGTCCTGCTGAACTGAGCCACGCAGTGGCAGGGCGCAGCTGGCCGAAGGGAGGAAGGGCGGATGTTTAGGTGGACATGGCTCACTCAAACTGAAGTAATTAGCCAGGGGCGGGCGGGGGGGGAGGAAGTTACTGAGATGAACGGAAAGCGGGGACAATCCCTCGGCGTCGCTCCGACGAGATTCCCAAGTGCTATCAAAACACACGCACAAACACTATAAATAAATAAAAGCAATTGGATTCATACAACAGAAGAGCCGTTCTAACTATTTCTATTTCCCTTGCTTCACAATCTCGGCAGCCCAATCATATCCTGGGGAGATCAGCCGTCTTCTGGAATCCATGTAGAGCGCCCTCCTCTTTGACCGAATTCGTTTCAAATTCTTCACAGCCCCCAAAAAAAAACCAATAGTAAGAAAGCACGCCTTGTGCAAAGTTATTTCTGTTTCTTCGGCGAAACCGGCCGCGTTGACCTCGTCCGCTCCCACCCCATGAAAAATATCCCTTTCTTTTTCTTTTCTTTTTTTCAGTTCATCTCAGACGTGTTTGGTTCCACCTTACAGGCCTGGTAGGACTTGGAGCAGGAAGTCACGTGTCGGTGGAAACTGTCCCTCCACATGAACCTCTTCCCGCAGATGTTGCACTCGTAGGGTTTGATGCCGGTGTGGATCTTCATGTGCCCTACCAGGTGGTGCTTCATTTTGAACTTCTTGCCACACACCCCGCAGCCGTAAGGCCGGAGGCCCAGGTGCATACCCATGTGCCGGTCCCGCTGGCTTTTGTGGGTGAAGCTCTTGCCGCACTGGCACGGGTACAGCTTGTCGGCCGTCAGAAACCCAGAGAGGGCGTTCTCTTCTTTGATCCCCGACGCCAGCTCCGTGCTTTCCCCGTAGCTGGCCGCATGCTGCCGTGGCAGGCCCAAGGTCCCTTCCGCCCGGTCACCCGAGAACTGTTCCATAGAGGAGCCGTAGAAGTCGACTTGCTCGTCGTAGCTGCTTTCCTGGGCCGTCTCGCCCAGCTCCCTCTCCAGCTTCTTCTCGGCCACGCGGAGGTCTTCCGGGATGGAGATCTGGACAGCGCGGTCTCCCTGCACCACGCTGACGGACTCGGAGACCTGGTGCTCGTCGTAAGGGCCGTGGGCCTCCAGCCCCTCGCAGTCCCGCACAAACCTCTCCGTTTTCACGTGGACCCAGCGCTTGTGCGACATGATGCTGGGCTTGCTGTACAGAGGCCGGGGGTACTGATACTCCGCCCCGTCGCTGGCACCCTCTTCTCCGTCCTGGCTGGTCATGCCGGTGCTCAGCCGGTCGTGCTCCGTCGAGGAGTTGCTAGGGAGATACTCCTGCTCCGTCAGCTGGGACAGGAGCTCGTCTTTAGAGCTTTCCTCCTCGTTCTCCCCGTCCCGCAGCTCCTGAACTTTGTGGAAGTCCGTCGGCCCGGCCGAGCCGAGCTCAAAGCTCTCCACCAGGCCGTTGTAGTTACTGCTGCTGGGAGACTGATGGTCGCTCGCGCGGTTCAGCTTCTGGCAAAGCACGGAGGGGTTGCCTTCTAACACCTCCGTACACTTGTCCACCACGTGCCACATCTGGAGGAAACTGGCGGCCGTGAGGTAGCTGACGATCTCCGGGGCGGGCATCACCAGCCGGCCGGTGTAGGTGGACAGGAGGATGTTCTCAAAGACGCGGGGGTTCATGACGTCGGGCAAGGACGATCCGGGGGCTGTTTTTCAGGAGGACCTGGTCGCAGAAGTAGGGGGAGCTGGCGGCCAGGACGGCCTTGTGGGCTCGGAAGAGGTGGCCCTGGACAATGATGGAGACGTCGCACAGCTGCCCTTGCTGGCGCTGCTGGTTCAGCTTCTGCAGGATGGTGCTGGAGAAATCGGGGAACTCCACCCTGAAGGAACTGGTCCCGGGCTCCATTTCATCAGCCGACTGCAAGAGAAGACGAAAGATTGGTTCCAAAACGAAGACCGCGTTGGCTGCCAACTATTTTCCTTAGCCCAGGGGTGTCCAAACGTTGGCCCTCCAGATGTTTTGGACACAACTCCCAGAATTCCAAGCCTGTACTGCCAATGACAAAGCACTGTGGGAGTTGTGGTCCCAAAACATCTGGAGGGCCAAAGTTTGGACACCACTGCCTTAGCCTATCCTCCCATTTTGTTTGTGTCTGCGCGTGTGTCTGTCACACAGATGCTAGCAGCTGTCGCTGGCCTCCAGGTTTGCTTTTTAAGTCTCCAGTTCAGCTATTCTACTGGCAGCTAAGCTCAAAAGCCCAACTGTTTATGGGCAAGGGAGTCGGAGAATGAGAAAACCAAATATTGCAATGAAAACAATACACAATTACTGTGGGACGGGCTTCTAACCACAAGCAGAAATGTGTGAGATTTGTGCAGCACCGTTCCAGGCATGCATCAGAATGAGCAAAACATCCGTCCAGAATGCAACGCCACGAAAAAAACACCTCACGGACTGTAATCCTCAGGACCCTCCAACTAGCTTGAACATAGGTTGAAACATTTTGGAGATATTGGAATCATAGAAGAATTAAGTTGGGAGGGGGGCCTCTAAGACCAACCCACTGCTCAGTGCAGGAACCCAAATCAAAACAGATCTGACTGATGGTGGTCCCGTTTTCTCCTGACGGCCTCCAGTGTCGGAGTGCTCACCACCTCCCCAAGGCCACTGGTCCCGCTGTCGCACTGCTCTAACAGTTAAGATGCTATGAATCATAGAGTTGGAAGAGACCTCCAGGGGCCATCCAGTCCAACCCCCTGCCATGCAGGAACCCCCATCACAGTATTTCCGACAGATGGCCATCCAGCCTCTGCTTTAAAAACCTCCAAAGAAGGAGACTCCACCACCCTCCTTTGGGGCAGCATCTTCCACTGCCAAACAGCTCTAACTGTCATGAAGTTCTTCCTAATGTTCAAATGGAATCTCTTTTTCTGTAGTTTGAAACCATTGCCCTGAGTCCTAGTCTCTGAAGCCATGGAAAACAAACCTGTTCCCTCTTCAATAGGACATCCTTTCAAATATTTAAACATCGCTATCATATCCCCCCTCAGCCTTCTTTTAGAGAGGCAAAACATTCCCAGTTCCCTAAGCCGTTCCTCATAAGACATTTCCTCCAGACCCTCAACCATCCTGGTCGCCCCTCCTCTGCACATTTCCTCGGGAGTCCCTGAAATGACAGGGACCTCTTGAGAAGGAAGGGTTCTCTGGGAAAAGCCATCAAGCTGGGGAAGGGGGGCGTCAGTAGGGAAAGAGAAAGACCAAAATACAAGATGGACTGACTCACTAAAGGAAGCCACGGGCTTGATTGTGAAGGAGCTGAGTAGGCATGTTTAGGAGAGGACATTTTAGAAAACGCTTGTTCACAGGGTTACCATAAGTTGGAGGAGGTTTGGCGGCACATAACAACCCAAGTCCCCAAAAAATATAATATTTTTTTAAAGACACCACCACTTCACTAGACTCATTTTAGGACTGCTATGTTAGTCCTGCATTTTTATTGGTCGATACACAGCCCGGCCTTTCCTCCGGGTCAGATATACAACTGCCATGTCTTCTCAACATTAAGCAAAACGGCGATATGGCAGCTCAGTCTTGCCATCAGGCAGAAATGCCGGGGAGGAGATACTGACATGGAATAACAGAGCGAGGAAACCCATCACTTACTAAGGCGTCTCAGGGCAGCTTAGTTTGGAACTGGCCAAAGCATCTCTCCGGAAGGAAGAACTTGGAGAATCTCCTGTTCCCACGGCAACGACAACTTGGCTGCATCAGGAAGGAATGCTTTGAAAACCCTTCTCTCCCAGCAAAAGAATCATGAAACATTTTTTTGAAAAGTCCAGATAAAGACAGAAAAAGAGAGAGAACCTCTCGACTTATTAAGACTAAATAAATGTTGCTTTATAAGATGGTATGTGACAAAGTTGAAGCTGCGGTTTCAGAGCCCTGAGGAAGACTCTCTTGACACAACATGCCTTCAGGTTCGGACAGATTAAATTCTTTCGCAACTTCGGCACTGCTTTTCTCTACCGTTTGGCACCTTCGCCGTTAACATGACAACAACAACCGAACACTGACAACAGAACACTCGGCCACATGTAAGAACTATCTGGTGAGTCAAGCCAAGCTCGGCAGGCTGGTAAGCCTGACAGTGTGACGTAGACCAGTGATTGTCCACCGGTGGGTCTCCCAGATGTTCTGGACTGCATCCCCCAGAAATCCTGGCCAGCTCAGCTAGTGATGAAGACTTCTGGGAGTTGCAGTCCAGGAACATCTGGGGAGACCCACCGGTCGAGAACCACTGACGCAGACGAACCTCCGTTGTGGCTTGCATCCTAGCTCTCTGACAGGCTGCTTCACAACACAGAAGGGTTCCGCCCCTCAGGGCCAGCCATTCTGCCTCCCTGCCCTTCCTCGTTGCTGGATAAATCTAGTGCAGCCATGTCCAAACTTCAGCCCTCCAGATGTTTTGGGCCACAACTCCCAGAATTCCAAGCCTGTATTGCCAATGGCAAAGGACTGTGGGAGATGTGGTTCAAAACATCTGGAGGGCCGAAGTTTGGACATGCCTGATCTAGTGGATTTCCACTAGATGGGTGTTGTGTGTGTGTGTGTGTGTGTGTGTGTGTGTGTGTGTGTATCTATATCTATATCTATATCTATCTATCTATCTATCTATCTATCTATCTATCTATCTATCTATCTATCTATCTAGAGAGAGAGAGAGAGAGAGAGAGAGAGAGAGAGAGTATGCCTAGGTGCCCTAAGCACATCCGATCTCGCCTGATTTCGGAAGCTAAGCAGGATCGGCCCTGGTTAGTCTTTGGATGGGAGACCACCAGGGAATACCAGGTGCTGTAGGCGCCTGGAGTAGGAACAGGCAAACCATTCCAGTCTTCCTGCCAAGAAAACCTCATGGACATGGAGTCATGAAGAGTCGGTCACGACTGTAACGACACAACACACAGAGAGAGAGACAGATGCCCTGGAGGGCACACACAGGACAGGCAGCCACAACACGGCCTTAACACAGGTCCTTTTGGAACACTGATTGAGATCACACGGTGGGTACACACCACACACTTAATGCCCCAGACAGCATAGGAAACAGAGACCCAAAAAGTCAATTCCCAAGCTGTACCCACACACAATAAAAACCGAAAGGTGGTGGGTAGACTGCTCCTGCCCAGGGAGGCTCTACAAAGGGGGGAAAAACAGCATCCTCTTTATCTCCTCCCCACTCCTCCTCCTCAAAGCCCCATGTTTCCCATAAAGGGGCTCCCCAGATCTCAAGGCACCCCCCTCCCCCCCCCCCCCTCCCCCTCCCCCTCCCCCGTCTGGCACCCCAAATCCTTAGCCCCCTCCCTCCCTCCCTCCCTCCCCCGAGCAGCCCTAGAAGGGGCGCCCCCTGACCTGTCCGGAAGGACGGAGCCTCAACAAAGGGAGGGGCGGGCGGCCCTTCCCAGGCCCCCCTCACATGGTGGGCCGCCGCCGCCTCCTTCGCCTTCCACCTTCCGCTCGGGCGCTTCTCGCCTCCAACGGGCAGGCGACCCAACCCGGAAGTGCGGCTCGCTTCCTCCTTCCGGCTCGCCGCCGCCGCGCGCGCGCGCGCAGGCGCAGTCCCGCGGGTCTCCGGGTCCCGGGAGAGGAAAGGGATTCAACCATAGAGAGGAAGGAGGGCCGGCAGCGCAGAGAGTCCCCCACAGGGAGGGAGGGTGTGTGTGTGTGTCCCTGGATTTCCCGAGTATTACGACTCCCATAATCCAGTGGCTTCCGCAGCCAGGCGCCCGTGCGGGCTGGGGATTCTGGGAGTTGTAGTCAAGGGGAGAAAATAAGGAAGTTTTCCCCCAAGGTGAGGCTTTACCACCGATTCTCGTTATCTTTATCTGTTTGTGTGTTTAAAACATTTTTCTCCTTTAAAAACGAGCCAAACTCGCTCGTTTGTTTGTTTGTTTGTTTGTTTGTTTGTTTAGTTAGTTAGTTAGGTTAGGTTAGGTTAGGTTAGGTTAGGTTAGGTTAGGTGTTTGCTTTATTTATAGAATTGCCTTTTCCCCCGATAAGGGTCCCGAAAGGGGCTGAAAGTATTAAACAGAACAAAATTTAAAAAGCATCATCCTCATTAAGAAACAGCCACACGATTAAAAGACAATATTTAACGTGAAAACCCATACAGAAGTATTGAAGCAAATCAGCTTCTGACTTTTCCAGTTGCTTGTGTAAAAGAAACATTTCCTTCCTTCCTTCCTTCCTTCCTTCCTTCCTTCCTTCCTTCCTTCCTTCCCCAGTTTCTTTCTTTCTTTCTTTCTTTCTTTCTTTCTTTCTTTCTTTCTTTCTTTCTTTCTTTCTTTCTTTCTTTCTTTCTTTCTTTCTTTCTTTCTTTCTTTCCAGTATTCTCTACATGCCAATAATTACTTTTAATCTCTTTATTTATTAAATTTATATACCCTGCCATCTAGCTACACGGCTACTCTGGGGGGGTTATAAACACTATTCTGAATAAACACTGTTCTGTGCAGTTTACATCCAGTGGGAGAAAAACAGAAAGTAAAACAAACACCATAAATAATCAATACACCATAGTAATCAATCATATCACATACATCAACTGTGTGTGCATTTGTGTAATAATGAATAAGTGCCACTTGGCTGAGGGTGCCTCTTTCTGGGGTTTCCAAGGTAACAGAGTTGACAAAAGGGGTTGACCGTTCCCTTCTATCTAAATTATAGAAATAATTTTTAATTAGACACCTCATTTAAACATCAAATGAGAATTTGTGTTGGTCAGCAATTGGGCACAAAGCAGATCAAAATACATCTCAAAGCTTACACCACAGTGCCACTAAAGGGAAAGTAAAGTGTGTTACTCATAGATACCACCCTGTAGTGCGTAAACCACCCTCTGGGCGGTTTATAATTTAATTATGCAGGGTACACATTACCTACCACCCCAGCCAGCTAGGCAATTGGTCAACCAACCTCAGAAAGAATGGAAGATTGAGTCAATTTCAAGCCGATTTAGACATGGTTCAAATTTAGGTTGAGAGCAGAGTCTTGACTGCAGTGCTGCAGTTGAAACCACGGCACTGCTCGCTAGTTCAACCATTGCACCACTCGGTAAGACATTGAGGAGTTCCTGCACGGCAGCCTTTTGGAAACTGAGGGACATCCGTAGATGGTGTCCCAGGGATGGGGGGGGGGGCATGGCCATGCAGAAGCCCAGACTGTCCTGAGTCTGATCCCACGGCTGAAAGTCCCCCGGGCCTTGCTCAGGATGCGATAAACGCACCCACGAGTTCGCGCCTGCACGCAAAAGACCTATCCTTGGACTTGAGGGTCTCTCGCCTCAGAGCAGGGTGGAACGGAAGCTGCCTGTAGGGCCCGCCGGCCTTCTGTGCTCAGCCCAAGTCCAACGTGATTCATTACAAGACTTGGAAGAGCGTGCTCAAAAAAACCTGGCACGCAGATTAGAAGTGTTCATGATTGCTCCGGGCTTGTTTTCTGTCAAGTTCAAAGCTAGGTCTTGATCTGATTCCAGCGGTGGTGGGGTCCTGTCCGTTGCTGAGAGCGTGCTCGGCAGCTCACTTGCACGGAGGCCAAATCCGCTGCTTAACCCAACAGGTTTCTTGATCGTGTGCGTGAGGAGCACACCATCCAGATACAACCCCTTGCCTTCACCCTCCAGGAACTGGGGTCTCCCGTGTGGCCTGTTCATGACACAGCATGCCGAGACCACAAGGATACAGGCTATAAATCTTGCCTGTCGGCTCATTAATTTCTTTCCCTTAAGTTTCATGAGTCATAACTGCAGGGAAAAAACAGTTGCTTTGAAGTCAAAGACCACACATCGGTCTGGTTCGATGTATCATTTCTTAGCATAGAAAGCTCCCAAGGGATTCCTGGTTGTGGCCGATGAATTGGGTAGCCACCTGTCTGCTTGGCAGAAGGCAGTCCTCTCATTTCAGTAGCCAGTAGATTCCCAGTGGGTTCTTTGAGTGAAACTCCCAGAAGCCTTCGCTAGTAGCTGAAGCTGGCCAGGATTTCAGGGAGCCGTAGTCCAAGAACATCTAAGAAAATAGCCGTGAAGATTCTCAGACCTCCAGGCAAGGTTATCTGGAAGTTGAAAAGAAGTCCAGTGGTCATGACTCAAGTTCAGGACCAAGGTTGGGAACCATTTCTCCATTTAAGAGGCTCTCGGAAGTAGGTGATTGTTGGAATATTTGGCAAGATTTACATTTCAGCCATTACAGGGTTAATGTGAATGTAGAGTATTATGGGATGGATTTAATGTGAAGAGCGAAGCCGATTGGTTGTTGAGATCACACCACTTGGAATGTTCTGGTAGAAGTTAGTGTGTGTGCCTTGTATTCTTACAGAAGAGAAGAGAATCATGTTCCTGGCTTAGCAAGATGGCTGTTAGAATAGTTATAATTAGAAACCTCCTGTGTACCCTTCCCTTCTAGTTAAATAAATAGTTTTTTCATATAGTAACACAAGAGGCGTCTCTCATTAAAGCAACTAAAAATCATCTGCAACCACCGATTCAACAAAGATCCCCAACAGTGATGATGGCATCCGAGATGATATCTGTGAAGATTCTTAGTCATCCAGGCGAGTTTATCTGGAAGTTGAGTCGTGGCTGATGAAGCGGTTTGAATGAGCAGTGAAACGTTTCTGTCTCTCAAGAAAAAGAAGTCCAGTTAGCCATGACTCAACTTCCAGACATCCGAGGTGATGTTCAAGCAACGGTAAACACAGCCTGGCTGCCAGGTGCTTTGTGACCAACAAATCTCAATCCATCTCAAATCCAAGATTTACAAGACGATGGTCTGCCTGGTTCCAGCGTGTTCCACAGAGGGCTAGGCAGCAACAATGATGAGCATAGAGAGCCACAGAGATGCGTAGGCTCTGTTGGATATTGGGTGTCTCTCTATTATTTATTTTTATTTATTTTAGAGTATTTTTACCCCGCCTTTCTCCTTGAAGAAAAGGACCCAAGGCGGCTGGCAGAACGAGGGATAATATCCAGTCCAGTAAATTTAAGATATGTTCAAGGACTTGACTACGATACCAACGATATCTCCCGAGAACGGCTAAGGGTGCTATCAATGAGAAGATTAGAGATCTTCTAATCTGCTGGTGTGGACGTGTCCTCAGAGCCGACCGTTGCCCAAATTGTGCACCACCTGAAAATGAATAGAGAGTGGATGCCAGGCGGGCAACCAACTCAGAGAAGGCAAGACACTCTGAATCAGAACTTGTAGATCCTCAGTGGCCTTTCAGGATCCGAAAAGCTGACCCCCGCACCTGCGGGACAAACACTAGGAATAGTGATACCGTAAATAAACATTTTGCTCTCATATACACAGACTCCATGCAGCAGGTGGCGCTGAAACCTCATCATTGGCATCCTTCAGTTTCGAAAGACTATGGTATCATGCCTGGAGTAGAGATCCTAAAAACAACACCTAGTGTGACTAAATAGACCAATTCGGGAATGGCAGTCTCTACCGCACTGGGGACAGATGTATTCTGTTTCTTGCCCGGTCCTCGAGTTTCGTTCTTTCCGTGCCTGCCTCTTTTCCTCTGCCTGTTGGACAAATGCCTCTTCAAATGTATGTAGACCAGGCTGTATCTCTTGCCTCCAGACAGTGCGATCGGAGGTCAGGGTTTCCCATCTGTTGAGGTCCATTCCCAAGGCCTTCAGGTCCCTCTTACAGATATCCTTATACCGCAGCTGTGGTCTCCCTCTGGGGCACTTTCCCTGCGCTCATTCTCCATATAGAAGATATTTTGGGATCCGGCCGTCATCCATTCTCACAACGTGTCCAAGCCAGCGTAGGCGTCGCTGTTTCAATAAAGTGTACATGCTAGGGATTCCAGCTCGATTCAGGACTTGCTGCATTAGGCGCTGAAACCTAATGCAGCAAGATTCATCTCTAGAAGCTTGCTATCAACCCAAGATGACCAATATTCTTTGAATGCACAGGGCAGCTGAAGATTCACATTCACACTAGCACCGAAAACGGCGAGCAGATCCGACTTTGGACATATTCAAGAATCACTAGGAAAGACTCTTATGTCAGGAGACATAATAGTCAGGAGACATGGAAGGCAACGGGGAAGGAGGACGACCAGATGTGAGATGCCTTGATTTGGCAACTGAAGCCACAGCCTTGATGGGCCCTTTTGGAGGCTGTGTGTTCCTAACATATAACAATGGCCAGGCAATTTGTGCATGAAATCCATATTGGCTCAATCCCTGAGGGCATGGAGTCCCTTCCTAAGTGTCAGCAACACAGCCATTATTACCATGATTAATATAAACAGAACTTGAGAAGTTACTTTCCAAAGACATTAGTTACTGTGACTGATCTAAAGACCCCAAAGTAGCTCTTAGTTACCTTTCTAAATATAATTTAAAAGAAAAGTTACCTTTCTAACTACATTTTCAAAATATTACATTGCTTATTTTCCTAATTTTTAGGCATACATAGACTTGCTCATCTTGAGTTTACTTTTCAAATGATGTTTGAATATTGCGAGCTCTGACCTGATGTGTTACACAGAGTACTTCTATACACCTTGTCACCAGGCCAGCACCTGGAACGCAGCACAAGGCACCGTGCAAAGCTCTGGAACTGATTGATCACATTCACCGGCCATTTTACAGAAAGGAACCGTAAAAGTAACTAAAAAGTGACGCCTACCCCACAAGTGGTTCCTCGTTATTGTTACAACTGCAACGGAATGCAATCCATCCCCTCGTTTGTGGGGACAAGAAGTTTATTTATTTATTTATTGGATTTGTATACCGCTCATCGAGCAACACGACCGCTCTGGACGTATAGAAGTAACAAGTTATTTGGAGTTAGTTAATTCCATCAACAGTGTATGTAGCACTCTGCAAGAGAATGTCTTTTAAAAGTTAACATTGCTTTCAGTTCACGTCAGAAGACCTTCCTTCCTTCCTTCCTTCCTTCCTTCCTTCCTGGTTCATTTCATGATTTAGCTGCAAGAAACAAAACCAGCAACCATCTTCCAGGTTGTACAGCAGGAGAAAAGGAAGCAATAAGAATAAGAATCAAGCCAGCCAGCACGGCAATAGAGAAAGTCAAGTATCTGTGCTGTTGATCGTTAAATTGATTTCTCGCTATGCTTCCTTCCTTCCCGCCTATCCCTCCGAGAACCGTAGATTGAGAACATTACGGCTTTTTCATTTTGTTTTGACACCGCACCTTTAAAATTTCATGCCCGTGCGGGAGAGCTCATCAAAGTGACAGATAAAAGTTGACATTAATCTCCGCGATGTCACTTTGGTGAAGGGCTGTGTTTGATTTTTTCCTATTACCCTATGGAATCATCAGTGACAATACAAGAACACAATTCACGGGAATTTGGTTACCTGGCGCGGGGTGCTGTTCTGACGCGGCTCCCGGGAGTGATATTGTTTCATTTCCTGCAAATTAAGTCAGAAGCATGGCACGGAGTACCACCGGCGGCTCGTGTCTGGCCCACAAATGACTGTAAAAATTAGTGCGCTCAGAGTTTGTAGAGGATCATTTATTTATTTATTTATGGGTGAAATGTTGGGCTCCTTTGGAAGGAGATTTTCATACACTTTGGTCAAACGTGCAACATCTTCAATATGACTACAACAGGATTTTTTTTTTTAGGGGGTTAGGTGTTAGACATAGGCCTCACTCAGGGCTGGCGTGCCCATTACGGCGAACTAGGCAGCTGCCTAGGGTGCCAAAATGGAGAGGGGGGTGCTGGCCAGCCTGGTGCCCCCCCCCCCCGCCGCTGGCCACCACCACCCATCGCCATCTGCCCTCCGCACCCATCACCGTCCCCCCATCATCCACCGCCCCCCGCCGTCCCCGTCCCCGTCCCCCGCCCCGCCCCCGCCACTGCCTCCCGCCACTGCCGCCCCGCCCCTGCCACCGCCCCCCCAGGGTGTAAAAAAAACCTAGCACCAGCCCTGGCCTCACTAAAATAAATATAAAAACATCCCTTATCTTTTAAGATGTAGAAAAGTGGCGAGATATGATTGGAATCTCTTTCTGCTTATTAACTCGGATCAGTTGGTTCATGCGTCGGTGCTCAGTTCCAACATATACTGGCCACATCTCAAAGGACTCGGAAGAATACATGGCTCATAGCCTGGCTAACAAACCACAAGTTCAGTGGTTTGTAACAAGCCACAGTTTGTTTGCAAGTGCTGGGTCCAATGCAGCAGGGTTCTGCCCTTGGTGTCCCAGAGACGTGATTTAGGCAAGGGTTCATGTCCGAGATATTTCATATGGCCACCAGAAAAGCTCCCGTTTGGCTCCAAAAAAGACCCATCTCAAAATGAAACGTTGATTGACCAATGAGGTGCGGCGAGAACAGACCCTACTCTTCGACCGCTGGTAGGTAGGATCTCCTCTTATGAAGAGGGATTCTCTGTCGTGTTTTGGCCTTTTCGTTTTTGCAAAAGAAAGACCGGAAATCCTTGTTGATCCATTGTCTGTATTAAAGAGGCAGCCTTGAATCTCTTTTCAAAAGAATGTGCGAAGCAAGAGGGATCGGTATTAAAACAACTCCCAAACGTTAGGAGTTCGATTCCCCGCTGCCCCTCCTTGAACAGGGGGCTTGGCTTGATGACCTCTAGAGGATCCCTTACAGCATTGCACTTCAAAGATTATGACTCAAACAACGCATCCTGGCTCCTCGTGACCCCTCAAAGCCTCTTCTCGTTTGTAGTCTTCTGTTCCTGGTTTTCTTCTGCCCTTGCCTTCCCGCCGCCCCCCACCACCACTCTCCAAGTCGGGCTTTTTAATTAACTTGTCACATCACACGCTAGAAGGTTACCGGCCGGCAGCTGACAAGTTGGCAAGCCGTCTGGAATATTGGCACTTGCCTGAAAGGACAGGTGGGGAGTCCCGCTGAACACGCAGGTGGGGTGCCCACCTGGATGCGCCCCTGATCGCTAGCCCTGATTTGTTTAAACAGTTCCTTTTGGGACTTGGCTTCAAGGAGGCAGTGCCAGGGTGGAAAGTTTAATAAATAAATAAATAAATAAATAAATAAATAAATAAAATCCAACAAAATTGCCTGCCTGACCTTTCACAGGCGATGCGAGGTATTGATAAGTATTTCAAACGGCTTTCTAATCAAAAGGCTCCCCTGTCATTGCTAGTAATCTTGCTCTCCCCTCCGCCAGGTTTGAAGGTGGCCTTTGTCACTTGCCGAGGGGCTGCTGGCCCCAGAAAAGATGGGGGAGCAGCTGTCTTCTAAACAAACTCACGGGATCAATTGTTTCAGGACAGGCAGCAACACCCCCTTCCCCGCAGCATCAAGGATCTGAACGCATAGGGCTAGAATGCCATTTCAGTTCTATAAAAGGACGCAGGAAGGTTTTGAAGTGAGGAGATATTCAACAACCTATAAATACACACATCCGCACACACACACAAATATATATATGAATTTCTCCTCCATATATATAGGAATTGGAATTGCAACCCGCCGAGCGGAGAGTTGGTTTTCCACCCACAAAAGGCGTGTGCAACATGCCGTGGGGACAACCCCGACAGAAACGGGGCCACAATGATTTCCGTGTGGAATGTGGTGAACAGAAATGGCGATATCCCATTGACCGAACTTGTGGGTAAAACCATCCCATTGGCGGTTGTGACCCAGAAGAAGCTGCGTCTGGAATGCGGCTGTTCAACGTAACGTGCCAGCCCAAGAAACAAGAGGACGTGGTAGAACCACTGGCATGCTAAGCAGTCATCCCAACCCGACCTCTTTGATCAAGCTGGATCCCAGCGTTGATTTCCTGAGTGCAGCCTGCAAACGATTATTGTCACAGCCGATTAAACTCGCATTCCCTTCCTGAAGGAGATTTGTTTTCCTTGGAGGAACCGTTACAACCTCCAGTGCCAGGCGGAGAAAATATTGGCTGCGCCCTCTCGGCCTTGCATGGATCTTTTCTTTAAGTTACACAGGACGGTGTCTTCAGCTATTTTATTTGCCCGGAGTTGGTTACTCTGGCTCGTCAACTCCTCTCCATGACCGGAGGCAGATCCCACCACACCTGACCGAATCCAGAGATTATGACGTCTTGGGTTTTCCATCTCAAGACTCGGGAGGTTGGAACCCCTTCAACCGGTTTCAGCTTTGGGACCTGGAAGCTCAAAGAAATGGATGATGGTGGTCTCCAGAACCTGCTAGGAACTAGCTGCCCTCTGTTTGCAACTGGCTGGGCCTTCTCTGGAGTCCTGAGCCCATGCCTGGGCACCACATTTTAAGAAGGACAAATCGGAAGACGTTCAGAGGAGGGATGACCGGTGGGGCTGGAACCCTGCCCCTTGGAGGAAAGAGGGAAAGAAGCGTGCTTGCTTAGCCTGGAGAATTTTTTCACCTCAAGTGGGGGAGCAAGCGGGGGGTTCTGCAGTGGCAGGCGGGCTGGATTCAGGACACTGACAGGCCGTTTGAGGACCTCTGTGTTAGCGCATTACGATGATGGAAGCGAGCCATCCAACACTGAAGGCATTCAAGGGGAATTTAGACAACCACCGGGCAGATCGCCTTTGATTTGGATTCCTACCTTAAGGAAGGGGTTGGACTCAATGGCGTTGGACTCAATGGACCCTTCCAAGTTCATGATTCTATGATTCTTGGACGAGGATGCCCTAGCAACCCTCGCCCAATCTTTTTAACCAGAAATCAAAATAAAAAAATAAAAAAAATAGAACTTATGTTCCGGTACAACACCTGAACGACTGTTCCTGACATTTGTAGCACGGTTTTTGTTGGGGTGATTCAAGGTCTTCTAGAGCAGGATTTTCGAGAACTATCCAGGGTGCTGAACTCTCTGGGGTGGAACCGAGTTTAGCACCTTCCGTCTCTCTTGTAAAGTTCAGAACACAACTGGTGTGGATCTACTGCTCTGTCAACTCCCTATCGCAAGCTGCCCTCCTCTGCAACCTGGTGCAGTGGAACCGCCTTGCTTCACGGTAGGGCCGGCCGTGACGTGCAGCTAAATCTGTGTCGACAACAGACAGAGTCAACACCAAAGGCCAACCTGAATAAAAAAAGGTATTTCGCTGTGGAAGGGCAGCAAGCTCCTCAGCAGCAGCCGCCCCCCTACAAAAATCTCTAAGGACCCCCCAAAAATATTCCAAAGAAAGCTGCCTGTGTTACATCTATATTTTGTAATGTAGTGCAACCAGAGCAACCAAGACCAAAGATCCACAGCTTTCTGATTAACAAGGACTACGACCACTGACCACCTCTTAATGTCCACGTTTGCTCTGAGATGAGCTACCATCTTTTCCGTAGCTGATAGAAAAACATATTTTTGGGTGTGTGTGTGTGTGTGTGTGTGTCCTGGACTAATGTACTGTTACTAGCTACCTCGGTCGTGGCACAAAGTCTTTGAGGGCGGTTTGGCCTTCCACAGGCAATGAAGAGCCATTGACTTTGCCAAAGACCTGTTCCTCCTTGGTCAGCGTCCAGTTGCTTGCATTTTTGGGACTCATCTCTCTTTGCCATGCCACCTCCGTCTCCCCGATCGGCCGGTAGGTCGAAACCGTTCCTCACAAAGGGAATCCATCTGTTCTGCCATGCCGGCGTGAGACGGTTACATGTTTATTCCTCTTCACCCGTAGGCAGTGCAAAACAAGAAGAGACAACGGCGGTGTGTGTGTGTTTGAGTAGGAGGAGAAACCCAAGGGGATACATTCCCTCCAATTTCCCAATTGAAGAGATAACGCCTCACAAAAGAGAAACGAACAGGCGCTTTGATAAGCCGATACTGAAGTAACAATTCAGCTCTATTTCCAAACACACTGCCAGCAAAGTCACCAAGGGTGTGTGTGTGTGTGTGTGTGTGTGTGTGAGATGGTGGCGGCTGCAAATCGCAGAGCGAAATCTCCCCGCAACCGAGGGGAAACTGTCAGCACCTTCTGACTCCCTGCCTCCCTCCCTCCTTCCCTCTCTCTTTTTTTTTTGTCCTTTATTTTCAAATTAAGTTCATCCTTCATGCCACGTGGAGAGATAAGCTCTCCGAGCCACCTGCCTGCCTTTTTCACAGAGGCAGGCCTCAGCGCCCTCACGCTAGGTCAGATATGTTGTATATCTTTTTTTTTTTTTTTTTTAAGATTGCAGATAAGACCGAGAGGAAAACCAGCTGGGTTTCCTATTGTGCTGCTTCTTTTCTCTCCTTTTTAAATGGAAGGAGCTTTCTTTTCAGTCTCTTTTGGTTTTTATTCGCGTGTCCCCCCCCACACACACGTCAAGGGAAAGGGCGCAAAACACCACACAGTCACCCACAGGTTACGTCGACCCCATGACGGCTTGTTTTCTTCTATTCATTTAAAACATTTTTAAAATCTTCTATTTATGTGTTTTATTTAAAACATTTTTTTACTCTGCCTTAAAAAAAAAAAAAAGGAAACGAGACAGCTTAGATAATGGGGGAAACATATTGAAAGGCAGGATGGAAATGTCCCTAAATAAACTAGTCAAGCCAATGTGCCTGTTGAATGAGGCGCCCTAGAGATACTCAGGAGGGATGGGTGGGTAGAGATGGACACAAATTAAAAACAACAACCAACAAACCAACAAAAAGAAAGAATCATGATAATTTGCCACTTTGTCCATTATTCGACACTTCATATTAGTTGGAAGTGAAGACCCTGACCAATATGAAGCAATGATTATTTTTTTAAAATCGATTTTTGGTGCATCACTTCATTTTTCTTTTGTGGCTTAATTTTTTCTCTTTGGGGATTTTGTGTATGTCTGTGTGTGTGTGTGTGTGTGTGTGTGTGTGTGTGTGTGTGTGTGTGTGTGTGTGTGTGTGTGTGTGTGTGTGTGTGTGAGAGAGAGAGAGAGAGAGAGAGAGAGAGAGAGAGAGAGAGAGAGAGAGTTGGGGACGAACTGATTAATCGGTCCATTGGTTTGTCAAAATTTATCCGTACATTCTTGACTGGCCATTAGACAATCGTAAAAAATTACAAATCGTAACAAATTACCTTTATTCCCCCCCCCAAAAAAAATTTGTGCCTATCTCTAACAGCGAGTCATAAAGTCAGAATGACCATTGGTGCATATAGAAGTATTTAAAAGCAAATGATGCCTTGCCTTTCTTCAAATCGTGGACCAAGTAACTAGAAAAGAGGAGTGCACCGCTCGCAAAATAATTCCATTTTGCTTTAAAGGGCTGGAGGAAGCAAACAGGTCTGATTCCGTGCAACAGACTATTTCTTCAAAAGGATA
Source organism: Phrynocephalus forsythii (assembly GCA_029282475.1). NCBI lineage: Eukaryota > Metazoa > Chordata > Lepidosauria > Squamata > Agamidae > Phrynocephalus > Phrynocephalus forsythii. Next base: position 4,313,607 of record JAPFRF010000018.1, read on the forward strand.
GCTTCTGGCCTTATTCAGCTTCAGATGTGTTTCTTACAGAAAGGGGTGAAGGCTGAGGCATTGTCAGAGGAGGAATTCTGATGGATTTTAAAAAAATATACCTACAAAATGTAGCAATTCTCCGCATTTCTTCCCAAGATACAATTTCCTGTGTCAGGCTGCAAAATAGCCCTCTCTGGGTATCCAAGGGTGACCGCTGAAATAACGGCACTTTGGAGTCAGAATTAGTCCCCCAGTGGTCTCTAAAACCTTGATACTTATTAAACACTCTGTATGGGATCCCTACTGCAAGGAGATCCAACCTATCCATCCTGAAAGAAATCAACCCCGAATGTTCACTGGAAGGACAAATTTTGAAGCTGAGGCTCCAGTACTTTGGCCACCTCATGAGGAGAGAGGAGTCCTTGGAAAAGTCCCTGATGTTGGGAAAGATGGAAGGCAAAAGGAAAAGCGGATGGCAGAGAATGAGACGGTTGGATGGTGTCATCGATGCAACCAATATGGATTTGACCAAACTCCGGGAGGCAGTGGAAGATAGGAAGGCCTGGAGAGCTCTGGTCCATGATGGGGTCACGAAGAGTCGGACACGACTGAACGACTGAACAACAACACAAGGTTACGAAACTGAACCCCGCGATCCCAGGTGGTCCTCGGAACCGGCTGATACACGCAGATCCAATTGCGTTACCTGAACTGAACCACCACCACAACAATGGGATCCCTACTGTATTTCAACAGTCTTCAGGATGAACCCTGCCTAGCCCACTCTTTCGCATGCTTTCGTGCCGTTTTTCTGATTTTAAAACAACCAGCCCAGAAAACAAACAACCCCAAAAGCAGTTAGGACGACTTCCGAAGAAGAAAACAGTAAACGAGTTGCAGAGGGCCGGTCAAAGCAGGCGTCTCCCGAGATAAACGTGATGGAGAAAACGGTGAGGGTTTGTCAAGTTTTGAATGATGACTCTGCGGGGGCTGAGAACCAGCATGGTAAAGTGGAAGTTAAAGTCTCATGTGGAAACCGAGGGTTCGAATCCCTACTTCGGCAGGCAATGAGTGGAGGTTGGCGGCTTCGTTGTCATGTGGAGGGGTTGTTTTTTCCCCATAAAACAAACCCTGACCAACTGGTTGTGCAACACACGCACAACTGCCCAATCGCTGGCACAACCCGAACATCCTCCATGAAAATCTTGCATCCAATCCAGACACTGGGCACATGGGCTGGACGACTCAGATGGAATTGGGTGTCCTTTTGTTCTCTGGGTTCAACGAGGAAGGGTGTAACACCCGCAGAGCCAGGCCATAACCCCGGACATCAAAGACGACTTGGGAAATCTTCCCAGTCCAAAAAAGGAAACCCGGATGAAAATCGGGATGAAAATCGGGGTCAGATGAGCCAGACAAGTTAGAAGGGAAATAAAAACCAGAGAGAGAGAGAGAGAGAGAGAGAGAGAGAGAGAGAGAGAGAGAGAGAGAGAGAGAGAGAGAGAGAGAGAGACCAATGGAACTCAAAGATGGGCTGACACAATTAAGATATATCACCGGGGAGGGGGGAAATGGGGGGGGGCAGAATCCATGCCGCTGTTGTGACCACTTCCACCAGATACGATGACTCTGCTTGATGCCTGTTAACACCTCATAACAGCCACCCACTGACAAAAAGGGATGGCCCTTTAAAGAAGATATCAAAGGAGGCATTTAAAAAAAAAAACAACACAGCAGGAGAAAGAGACGGGCCAAGATCGTCCAGGCCAATAAGAAACAGACCCTGTTTCCTGCTAGCGTCCAGCATTCAGGCTGTGTGTGTGTGTGTGTGTGTGTGTGTGTGTGTGTGTGTGTGTGTGTGTGTGTGTGTGTGTGTGTGTGTGTGTGTGTGTGTGTGTGTAGTTCCTCAGATGATGGAAAAGCAAACAAGGATGCCCGTTGACTGGAGGCACTTCTGGTCACCCCGTCCAAGCCCGAGATGCGTAAACACCCCCATGTCCCTGAGAGACAAAGTAGGTCAAGAATGTGGGACCCAGAGGGGGAAAGGAGTTCATGACATCCAGATGCTTGAAGGCCCTTGCTTTATTGCTTCGGTCTGCCGCGCTTTGTTGGAGTGTGTTGGATGGCCTCTGGATGCATCTCCGTGACAAAGGCTTAGAAGGTGGACAGTGAAGGCTGAGCCGTTGTCTCCTATCTCCTCAATGGGTTGTGTGTGCGTGTGTGTGTGGGGGGGTAAATTTGGAAGCACACTTATCCACAACATAATGAAGATCTGAGACCCCGATAGCTATTGGGAGTTTTTCGGGCTGTTTGTGGCTGTGTTCTGGAAGTTTTTCTTCCTGACGTTCCACCAGACTCTGTGGCTGGCATCTTCAGAGGGCAAGGAGCTTAGGGAACTAGGAGTTTCTCTCTGTGCTCTGGATTATCATCCACTTTATAACCCAAAGCACAGAGAGACCCACTTTACAACCCAGAGCACAGAGAGAACTCCCAGTTCCCTGAGCTCCTTGCCCTCTGAAGATGCCAGCCGCAGAGTCTGACAAAACTTCAGGAAGAAAAACTTCCAGAACGCGGCCAAACAGCCTGAAAAACTCACAACAACTAACAGATCCAGGCCATGAAAGCCTTTGAGAATACATCAGAGACACCGTCTGAGACAACGGCTCTGGATCAGTCTGGGGCACTTTGGCTATTTTTGTCCGTCAACAAAACAAGGCCTTCTTGTTTATATGTTTTTGCCACGGCCCGAACTGTTCTTCTACTGAACTGGCGTGGTAAACAGCCATGTTTTCTTCATGCAAAGCAAGCCAAACTCATCAAGTGAACGAGTCAATGGTAGACCAGGTCAGGAGCCACCTACCTGGGGAACCGAACCAAACCGACTGCGACATTCCGAAAGAAGCTTCTCCTTTTTCGCTCAACTGCTTCCCGATCCAGCCGCCCGACTTGGCTTTTATCGTTCCTTATAAAATATACATAGCTTTTTATTGAATTGCTGGCTGTCGGAATCTGCAAGAAGTTTATTGCTTTTTACTGTCCTGGAGAGGAATGAAAACAGCGCTTTCTGTATAATTTTGTAAGGAAGCATGGCACTAAATCTAATTTTCCCTGATATAGGATCAATGAAGGTAAGGCCGGGGTGGCGGAGCAGCATATGCCAAACTGGAAATTATTTGTACAGGTGGCCAGGGGTTTGGGAATACCGTCTTCGAACAGTGAGCTTCTTTGGGGTTGGCGATAGTTCCAAAAGACAAGCTTATAAGAGGCAGAGAGAATATATATATGGGGTCGTGTATCCAGTGGTACCAGCTGGTATTTTTTTTCCATTGCAGATTATGAATAGATCATCCTAGCATTTGCATCTACCTAGGAGGAAAATATTTATCACTATATCTACTGGGATGCACACACTGGAAAGAGCCTTTGTTGGTGTATACACTGGGTTGTGCGAGATAGCTGTCTCTACAGATGCCCTAAGCCAGGCATGTCCAAACTTCAGCCCTCCAGATGTTTTGGACCACAACTCCCACAGTCCTTTGTCATTGGCAATCTAAGCTTAGAATTCTGGGAGTTGTGGTCCAAAACATCAGGAGGGCTGAAGTTTGGACATGCCACATCCGATCTCACCTGATTTTGGAAGCTAAGCAGGGTCAGCCCTGGTTAGTACTTGGATGGGAGACCACCGGGGAATATCAGGTGCTGTAGGGCGCCTGGAGTAGGGACTGGCAAGCCACTCCAGTCTTCCGGCCAAGAAAACTCCATGGACATGGGGTCACGAAGAGTTGGTCATGACTGTAACGACACACAACACACACACACACACACACACACACACACACACACACACACACACACACACACACACACACAGAACTGCTGGCCGAGATCTAACTCCCAAGGAAGACTAGTCTCTGATTTTTGTACACCATCTCTCCTTTCTCTTTGTTTGCTTCCCCTTCTCTTCTCTCCACAGGGAGGACTCCGGTTACTGCCCCCAAAAAAACCAGTCCAAGTAATGTCGATAAGGAAAGGTCAACAAGCAACGCTCGCCTGCCAGGTATGGGGACCGGCACGGGACAAGACCTGACCAGGATCCAAGCTGAGGCCAAGGAGAGCACAAATGCGCCACCGGCACCAGGAATTATGTTTAAAAACAAAAAGGAAAACAAGACAAAACAAAAAGCCACTTGGTAAGACCTTGAGGAGTTCCTGCACTGCAGACTTTTGGAAATGGGGGGGGGGGACATCTGAGGATGATGTCCCAGAGATTGGGGGGGCATGGCCATGCAGAAGGCCAGACTGTCATAAAGAAAGAAAGAAAGAAAGAAAGCAATTCCATTTGAAAATTAGGAAGAACTTCCAGGTGGTTAGAGCTGTTCGGCAGCGGAAGATGCTGCCCCAAAGGAGGGTGATGGAGTCTCCTTCTTTGGAAGAGGTTCTTAAACACAGGCTGGCTGGTCATCCGTCGGTGATACTTTGATGGATGTTCCTTCATGGCAGGGGGGTTGGAATGGATGGCCCTCGAGGTCTCTTCCAACTCTAGGATTCTATTATTCTATCAGTTAGAACACCTTTGTGGGGAATCAGTAGCTCCCCCAAAATCTGAAAATGCCACCCCTAAAGGGATCTGAGATCTAAGAACCTCTCAAAACCCACAAACCACTCTCCCTGATATACAGGTTCAACGACCTCACTTTCTTTCAACTGGAGCTATTCCCTGGAATTCCGTTCCAGGACAACAAGGGTGGAGGTTATTTCTGAGAAGAGCATTGTTCCACTAAATATCTCAAATGTTTTCAGCCTTTCCTTGTGGCCAAGCTGAGCCGTGACCCCAAGTATCCAGGCGTGGAACGAGGGAACCTGGTAAATGGGCCGATACGGCTGTCTGGCGCACCTGTGGAAGGCCCCCCCTCCAATCCTGTCCCAACAATGCCAAGTTTCGGGGGTTTGACAATCTTCTCTGAGCACCTGCCTAGCAGCCAGTATCAAAGGAGGTCATTCAGAGAATGCTAATACAAGATTCTTCTTTCTCCAAACCATTTGGAGTGTGCGTGTGCGTGCGTGCATGCGTTTGTGTTCGAAATACCTTTGCTAGCGGGTGACTTGTCAGTGCTGCTGCTGGCACTAAGGTATGGGGAAATACAGATTATGCAGCCCACGGACGGACAGACAGACACGAGCCTGCAGTGTGAAGTTAGAAAATTGAGGAGGGAAAAATAATTGCATTCCGTCGATCGTGCCAGTAGAATCGCTTCAGGTTCCTCAGATTATTCCACCCCTCTTTCTCATCATCTAGCCCTTACAGTCTCAGTAACTCACTCTCTGACAGCTGTAGCGGAGACAGCAAAAGGTTTCATTCCCCTGCAGGTGAACAGATCAAAAAGCAAATGGACGAACCCGACCGTTTCGAGCAAGAGATTTTCAACAGACTCGCTGGCTGCTCCCAGTCGGCGATGGGTGGTGGTGGTGGTGGAAGCACAGAGCAGAGAGGAGGGTCTCTCTTTGAAATATCAGAGGCGGGAATGAACAATTGGATAGTGCTGGATAGATTGACAGCCAGCCCAGCCCACAAACGTCCCTCCCAGTCACACCTTTTTTTCCAGGCAGCCTGCGAGGTTGTAAAAATCCCAACAATTTTCTGGGTTTGTTTGGGGATCTTTTTAAAGCTGTTGTCCAGAAACACATATGTGTGCACCACTGTGGTATGTGCAGTTAAGGTGTTTCCCATTTATGCCAGCTCCCAAAAGGGTTTTCCAGATATGTGCGATATTTAAGGGGTGAGTTTACTAATGCCATCTCCCGGTGCATTTCCATGGTAGGAGCAGGGGGCCTCTTGCATTTTAATCTGACACTCCACCGCTCCATCACGCTGGATCGTGCACGCCAAATTTTCCTATTAAATGACTAAGTTAATTTACCCGTTATTTAGTCCGAAGGAGGCTGTTCTAGCACTGCACCAACAAGAGGAACCCCCCCCCATCCCGCTGATGATCCAATTTTATCTTCCGCCCGAGTTGAAATCAAAGTCTGGCTAGTGAAAGGTCAATCATATTGGCCGTTGCCCCATTAATGAGTTTATAACAAAGCCACTGTCATATGGTTCAGTATTGTGTTTCTCTCTCTCTCTCTCTCTCTCTCTCTTTATTTTATTGATTTCAATAAAAGGGGTAATTTGGAGCGAGACTGGGGTGTCATTGTGGGGGCAATGAGTGCAGGCGTGCCACTAGGGTGGGAGGGAACAGACACTGCAAAAGGGCAAACGCAGGGCATTTGGAAAGAAGGGGAAAATAGGTTTGTGTGATTGTTCATAATTTTTTTTACAAAGCGTTCATGTGTGCCGTTGTTGGTTGGTAATAAAGAAGAGCTATAGCAAGCCCAGAATAAGTTCACGTGTTCCACAAAGACTGCCCTGTGGGCCTCTGAAGAACTTGAGTTGTGCTAGAGGGTTGTAAGGGCGAGTGGTCATCTTGTATCGAACTGCTTACGCACTGGCGGACGTTTGGAAATAATGCGTCGGATCTAACGTGTTGCTGCTAAAACCGAGGCTAGTGTATAAAACAGGAGGCACACACACAATACTTCTGAAAGCAACATTTTGAATGAAACTCCCGTTGCATGACAAAATTACTGAGCTTCCAATGCCTTGACTTGACACTGTCTGACGTGTCCGCACGCAGATAAAAGCAAGAATGGATATATCTGCTTTTAAAATGAAGCTTTAAAACGAAAGCCTTGTCCCCTATGACCTTGTGGTATGTGGCTGCCAGCTAACCGAGATCGTAGCCTGAGATCCTTCAAGTATTCTAGCTTTTGGAAATATTAGCCTAAGCGGTTCTGAGTAGTATTTGAGGAAAGTATTATGTTGGCTTGAGCTACTATAAGTCTAGTCTTAGTAACAAAACTCCCGTCAAACTACCCAGTGAAAACAAGGCACTCTTACAAGATGGGGTATGTATAAAAACAACATCCCCTCAGGCTGTATGCAAGATCCCCTGATTTCAAAAGATGGGATTAGACAGAAATCTAATTTTCTAAGCCTCTTTAAAAAAAAGTGGAAAAAAATAAGGAGAGTGCAAATGGCATATAACCTGAGTGTGAAAGCTCATCTTCAGAGTACAGTATCCTTGTTTACGTTGATTTTTCAAATGGAATGAATTAAATTGCAAAACGTATATGATCTAACCCACATTAAGCAACTGGAACGAGGACTCTTACCTGCCACAGAAAGCAAATTTCAGTGTGGACGAACAGTAAGAGATCTGAAAGCAGACAAGTACAAACTGGATTCACTCCACTCATATCTATAATTTCACTTTCTGATCCCCTCCCCATCTCTCCAGGAATACAACCGAAGCACTGTCATTTTTAAAGTTAATAAACAACAGAAACAAATCTGTAGTCTATTACAGTGGACACTCGTATAACAAATGGTTTGTGTACCATAAAATCTGTACAACATAAACATTTCTGGAGATAGGGGAAATTTGCTTAATGGAATCCTCTATGGGGTGAATCCATACAATATAAAAATGGTCGTGATTAGGGATTACTCTGTTTTCAGTGCGTTCCTATTGGAAATTTGTAGAAAGGAAAATTTCGTTAACACAATTGCTTTTGGAACAAATTAATTCCTTTATGCAAGGTACCACTGGATGATGATGATGATGATGATGATAAAGAAGAAGAAGAAGAAGAAGAAGAAGAAGAAGAAGAAGAAGAAGAAGAAGAAATAGATGTCTAGATAGCTGTCCGTGGTTTGACATGTGTAGCGAATTGGTGTTATGTTATAGGTTCATGCCGAATGCATTTTAGTTATTGTGCTCTTTTCTTGTTGTAAGCCACCCAGAGTGGCCTATGGCCAGAGAGGCGGGTTATAAATAAATAAATAAATAAATAAATAAATAAATAAATAAATAAATAAATAAAATTATGCAATGATGCACGCACCTATGCAAACAGATGCCAGCATGCATGGACCCATCTATGCTGTAAAGAAGGAAAGGGTGAAATCGAGAGCAGTGGCTCTTTTTTAAGCAGGGTATGTTGGAGTCCATCTGATCGGCTCAGGTCCCTCACCTGGGGGCTTGCTTATTGATAACTCTTGTCATCTTCCCTAATATTGGAGGGGTAATAGCGCTTGCTGATTAGCCGTGCTCTCGAGCTATTAAATGCGTTTCTTATCCCCTCTACACAAGGTTCTTAACCAGCCAAGTGAACAAAGGCGGCCTTCAATCCGCCGAGACCCCAAATTGCCGTCCGGGTAATTCGGGCCTGAAAGGGACAACTGTTACACTTACGGGAACCTCCGAAAGCCGGCGAGGAGAGAAATGGCAAAGGTCACCTGCCGTCGTTATCTGAAAATGAACGGGCCACGGGTCCCTCCCGGCGATGACAGAAGGTTGCAAAGAAATTACAGAAAATTGCCTGTTTGGTCAACATTTTCTCGGGAGGTTGAGAGAGAGAAGACGAGCGTCTAGTTTCAGAGAGTTAAAGGGGCTTAGTCATCCAGGAATTGACTGACAAATACACTATTATTTCAGCTATGTTAAAAAGTGATATTTTATATCATTTCTTTGAGCGATCGCTAAGTGAGTGGAGAGCCCGGTTGACGTACGAGATAATCCGGGTAATATTTCCCCGTTTCGAGGGAGACATTCCTTCTCCTCTTTTGCTCGGGGACAAAGCCAAGATGGCCCCCCATCGCGACCACGGTGGGCCGCTCACAGGACTCCCAAAATGGAGGGCGCCCCCCCTTCGGCAGCAAGGCAGGCTGGAGAGGACACGGGTCGGCATAGAATGGATGAGCGTGGGTGCAAAATGAAGGTGGGCACCATTCGAAACGGCGTGATGTACGAAGGAAAGCTTCAGTGTGTCTTTCTGTTGAGGTGAAAACACAAGCAAGGCCTCGTCTCGGCCCATTGGTAACAAACCTGGCCGCCATGTTCAAATCCAACTTTTTGCCCAAAAGTTGGGTCCCCATTTTCTTCATCTGTGGCATTCTAGGTTTTACTTTGCTATTTACAGTGGACCCTCATAAAACAAACGGTTTGTATAACATAAAATCTGTACAACATAAAAAAATCTGGAGATAGGGGAAATTTGCTTAACAGAATCACCTATGTCACCTGTACATCATATAAATGGTCGCATTGAGGGATTACTCTGTTTTCAATGCATTCCTATGGGAAATTTGTATAGAGGAAAATTTGCTGAACAGAATTTCATTTGGAACAAATTAATTCCTTTATACAAGGTACCACTGTATTTATTATATATATTTATTTTGTCCTTCCAGAAACAGGCAAAGACCTTTCTCTTCAGGCAAGGTTTCCCTGAATGATGGACTACCATGTGCATTTCATATGGATCTATAGGTTCACATAGACTGTGTGTTTATAACTACTTATAACCTTGTAGCTTTAATGTAATGTTGTCTATTTATGATGTAAGATGTCCCTCAATTCCTTGTTCTCAAATACTTGAACATGTCTTAACTGTACTGGACTTTATATATTATCCCTCATTACTGTAAGCCGCCTTGGGTCCTTTTCCAAGGAGAAAGATGGGGTAAAAATACTCTAAAATAAATAAATAAATTTAAAAAAATTGACTCCATCATTCCATAGCTTCTTTGATCCTACACCTAGGGAAGGGGGATGCGTGCACCTCATAGCCATCCCGGCTTCCAGAAACATCCAGGCGTTGCTCCAACTGGCCCAGCGATGACCATGACCTCTGGTTTTCCATCCTGGCCGGTGGCCTTTGTAACGGCCATGCCACTTCCCGAAGCCCTTGGCAGCTCCTTGCTGCAGCTTTGAGCCTTGTCTTGAACAGTGGTGGTGGTGGCGGCGGCGGTGGGGCTGCCTTGCTTCCCTGCGAGGCTCAAGTGAGGGGGACGAGAGGCAGGGGTAAAAGGCTGGGAAAGACCACGCTGCTGCCGTTCCTCCTACTTAAGGGGAACCACTTTGGAAGGGGGTGGTGGTGGGGGAAATAAATCAGCGGCCCATCACAGTTGGAGAAGAACCGAGGTTTAATTGCTTTCCCATCCCCTCCCTGGCCGCCATGGGGAACGCAAGGTGCATTACTTATCGTCCTGGTGTCAGAGGGAGATTAAGAGGATCTGTTACCGCTTCCTGCATGAGCCAGGAAGACATGTAATGCTAAAAGGGTTCCCCCCTCTTTTTTCTTTTTTTCCAGGGTGGGGAAGCCAACGAGACTTGAAAAAAAGTTGGAAGATTGGTTTGTTTTGGCTGGCTTGCCCATGACTCAAGATCCTTCCTATTCCACCGGCTCTCTTAAAACTCTCTGTAGAAGGCAGCCTTTTTGCTTTTCCTCCACAGGGTTGGGCTGGAAGCAAAGGCAGGGAAGTAGATTTGCAGGCTGGCGGATCTAATCAAACTCGTCTGAGAAACTTCTCTGCCTCAGATAGAGCACTCTTGGACGGGAGGCTCAACAGCCAGCCGCCAGGTCTCGTTAGCTGGAAGTCTGGGGGAACGTCTCTCAACATTTAGATATTTGTGTCACGCATGGAGCAGAGGCTAAACAAGATGACCTCAAGAGAAGAATGTTTATTCTATTCAGTTCTTATAGATAGATAGATAGATAGATAGATAGATAGATAGATAGATAGATAGATAGATAGATAGATAGATAGATAGATAGATAGATAGATAGATAGGTAGGTAGGTGGCACCATCCAGCATATATTATAAAACAGGACAGGGATGGCCATTAGGCAGAGTGAGGCAACTGTGGCCTGGCATGTACTTCAAATAACGACTGCCCCAGATAATGAATTTTTGGATAACAACTGCAAATTTCGGGTATACGACTGCCTCTGATAACGAATTTTCCCTATGGGCTGCCTCGGATAACAACTGCAAATTTCCAGGTATAGGACTGCTTCTGATAATGAATTTTCTCTATGGGCTGCCTCGGATAACGAATTTTCCCTATGGACTGCCTCGGATAACGAATTTCCAGCATGCATTAATTAAAAAGAGTTATCCCTGGTGGCATTGCATCTGTACCTTTAAAGTGCACTTTATAAAGAGTTTTGAGCAAAAAAAAAAATTCCAGGTGTCTGTGCCTTTTCCCTAGGCTTCAGAATGGATTAATAGGTTCCCCTTCCTTCCTATGGGAAACCGCGTTTCGGATAACGACGTGATTTGGATAACGACTAACCTCGGAGAACGAATTACCGTCGTTCTCCGAGGTACCCCTGTATACCCTAAGCTAGTCTGCCACCACCCATTTCTCATTAGGGACGCAATGCTAATGGCAGAGGGCAACATCTTCTCCTGTGCCTCAGGCAGCAAGTTGGTCTAGCTGGTTCCTGCCTGAGTCTCTCTCTCTCTCTCTCTCTCTCTCTCTCTCTTTCTCTCTCTCTCTCTCTCTCTCTCTCTCTCTCTCTCTCTCTCTCTCTCTCTCTCTCTCTCTCTCTCTCTCTCTCTCTCTCTCTCTCTCTCTCTCTCTCTCTTCCCTCTCTCTCCTCTCCAAGTCTCTGTGGTCCCCTGGCAGCCCTCCTGGCCTGTCCCTTGGTGCATGCATCCAGCAAATGGAATAATCTGCTTCATCCCTCTCATTATGGCTGTCACCACCGGCCTTCTCCTTGTCATTATGGCTATTACGGCTATTGCTGGCCAGGTGTACGGCGGCGGAGGTTTCGTTGACAGGCGTCCTCTCCGCAGCTCCCCGAGCGGGCCCGGCAGGCCTCACGATGAGAAACCGCCGCACGGCGCTCAACCCCAAAGGGCCTCCCCTGCAGCCTTGCGAGTTTGGTGGCACTCAACGGCTTTCCCTTAGTTCTAGGCCTAAGAGACTTGGGTTTGATCGGGAGTTGAGAGTTGAATACCTAGTCCCGCTTCCCTTGGCATTTCAAGAGCAGTTGTCCGACCGGAGCTGGGAAAGTTACTTTCAAGAAATGAAGCCTTGTTTCGCCCTTCGAGTCACAAAAGAAAGTGTATGAATAGAGAGGTCATGTGCTGTGACAAAGAGATGACTTTCTCTTTAGTGGGAGCACCCCTTCTAAAAACGTGCCAAGCGGATCATCTAGTTCAAGCCAGAAGGGCTGTGGTGGAATATGCTTTGAAGGCATAACGAGGTTTTTACCATTGGGGGGCCATATATACCCCTTACGCCCCCCCATAGGTCTTCGGACTAATTATTCAGAAGTCTTTTCACTTAACAAATATCCAGATACCCATCAGAATGCTCTTATGTTTTGGGAATGGATTCCTTGTTATATTATTTTTTTGCGGTTGGCCTGAATCAAAAAGGATCTCTGAAATAACCATCATGCAAAGACTTAGTGCCGCCTGTTACATGATAAGAAGCTGTTCACAGCTCTGCGTTACATGTTTGGGCCTTACCAGGAAACAGCATAAAACATGCAATTAAAGCCCTGGACTGTTGCTGTTTTGGAAATGAAAAACCAAACCAAACATGCGTTATCCTTGCCGAGGTCTTATTACTGGCTTTTGACAGTCATTTGGGCTCGTTTAACCTGACTTCTTTTCCATTAAAAAGAGGCTGTTAATGAGTCCCCTGGGAGCTTTGAACGCAGCCAAGACCTTCACTTTTTTAAAAATAAAATAAAAACAACACACAAGTATAAGCGTGAGAGAAAAGGGTTGCAAGGAAGGATGTAGGAACGTTGAAAGGTTCTGTCTTGCAACAGGGAAAGGAGGCGGGCAGATTCTGCCAGCCAGCTCACTGGTTATATGCAGGAGGTTACAAAGAATCACCTGCCCCCCCTCCCCCGTGTATTTATAGGGGATTGAAACATTCGCCTAAAGAAGATCACAGGGACAACATATAGGAAAACTTGTTAAGTTTTATGCACGGGGTTATTCAGTAGGGTTTCCTTTTTTTCCATTTTAAAGCACTTGGACATGTGACTCTTTGGTGGAGACAAGTCACATGGCTGCTTGCCTAGGGGATGATGGGCTTTGTGGCTCCCTAAAAGTCACATGACCAAGCACGGGGTATCAATACGGTATTAATGTCGACATTGCTTACTGAAATGGCCAAGCACGTTCCATCTTTCAGGAACGCTGCCTGATGCTAGTTTCAATACTCTCTCAGTTGTTGTTGTTGTTGTTGTTGTTGTTGTTGTTGTTGTTGTTGTTGTTGTTGTTGTTGTACAGTAGGACCCCTATATCCATGGATTCATTATCCACTGATTCAGTTATCCACAGTTGGCAGAGGGGAAAAAAATAAATACTTCTACATAATTCGGCCACCGCAAAGCAAGCTACTGTCACAAAGAGCAGCCGTAAAGCAAGCCACTGTTGTAAAACAGCAGACGTAAAGCAAGCTACTGTCACAAAAGAGCAATTTGGGGGATTTTTGGCATCCTCTCTTATCCACATTTTTCATTATCCACAGGAAGACCTGGAACAAATCCCCACTGGATACTGGGGTGCTATTGTATTTATTACATCTTATTGCTGGCCCAACACACCTTGACACCCAGTGTTGGTCAGCAAAGAACACACATCATGGGGATCACGGATCACGGCTTTTGATGTTGTGGCATGTGGATCCACTCTGGGGAGCTATCCGAGGTTCTGAAACCTAATTCGCCATTAAAGTTCAGACTAAACCTCAGAGCAGCCGTTTTGCTTCCACACCATTAGAGCCACTAGCTTTGATTGGTCCTGGTTTGCAACACCCCTGGTGAGCCAAGCTACAAAAGTCACAATAAAAATATGGTAACAACATATTCAGTAACATATGTATCTCCTTTTTTGGGGAACCCTGAGTCTTTTGCCGAAGGCGCTTCACTCAGCCTCTGCCAGGACTGGCTCCTAGGATGTTTATTTTTAAGCACCTAATAGAGCCATACCTGGTTGCTGTATTGACAGGCAGCCAACATGTTTCACAGGGCCAAAAGTGTACAGACAACATGTCATTAGAAGCCACGGTCCCTTCAGAGGAAAAGACTGTTTATTCTTTGGCCTGCTTTTGACAAATTTCCTTCTGGAGTTTGTCAGCCGAGATACGGCATAGCTTCCCTTGTGCATCGCAGTGCTGAAACGTTTGCGTGCCTGGTGGGACAGCCTTGTTTAAAAGAAAGAGAGAGAGAGAGAGAGAGAGAGAGAGAGAGAGAGAGAGAGAGAGAGAGAGAGAGAATAGATCCGCAGTGGCCTTAAGATTTTAAAAGACCCTGAAACAAACAGGTTCAAGGGAACATCCAAGATCTTCAGAAATATTAGAGGTGGCATTAAATCTGCCCGCCGCTTTCTACTGAGTGCATTAGGAGTAGCAGCTTCCTAGACAGACCTGTAGATCAAATCGTCCCCGTGCAAAATAATACTGGGAAAGACAAATAACACTGCATGCTGGGGAAGCACAGCCAAGCATGATTCATGCTATAAAGGGGTCTTTCCAAAACTCCATCCTCTCCTCTTGTAAGGGAGGAGGGGGAGGAGATATCCTTAATGCCAAGAGGGTGTGTGTGTGTGGGGGGGGGAAACATGTCATTTGGTCCAGGAGCGGATTAGGTTACCAGAGATTCTTATTCAATAAGGGTTGAAAAATGAGCAATTTGCAAAAGTTTTATTACTCTGAACACAGGGAATGACTAGCTGAAACTCAATACTGCTCCAGCAGGCTAGGGGTGGAGGGGACGGAAAAAGAGAAACAGAGAGATTGAGAGAGAGAGAGAGAGAGAGAGAGAGAGAGAGAGAGAGAGAGAGAGAGAGAGAGCTGCAATTCCAACTCGGTCTCATGATTATTCAGGAGGTGAAGATGGAGCAGAAGTGCGGAGTTGGGGGCGGGGGGGGGAAGCAAGGAAAACACTGAACGAAACACACACACACACACATACACACATACACACACACACACAATCCAGAAAACAAATATGCCTGAGAGATTGAACAAGAGAGACGGAAGGTGACGTCACAAGATCTGGTCAATCGGTACTGATCACCGTTGCCTTTCCTTCCCTGTTCTGGACTGGGCTGCTCTGACCTCCCTCAGACTGGCAGGAAATCAACCAAAGAGCCAAGGAGAATATTCTACCAGAAAACAGTTGCTTATTGTTTTGTGGGCTGCTAGATCACCATTAAATGCTCTCATTACACGAGGAACTGGTCGGGTCCCGCTCCCTTGATGCTTTGCACCATCATCCCTACACCACAGAAACACAAGGCAAATTTTGGTGGTGTGGAGGGTCATGGAGGTTCATTAGCCTTACAAAAGAGGGGCTCCAAGCAAGGAGTAACAGAAGAGATTCCTTTTGGGGGTGGTGGGGGAAATGCCTCCAGATGACTCCAGAGATCAGAGGTTGGAAATAATGCGTCCCACAGATGAGAATCTTAATGATTTTTTTAAAAAAAGACAGTACAAAGCTTGGCAAAGCAACAGCCTTTCCAAAACCTTTAAGAGGGAAGCATCTGCGAACCATCCTCGGCCGGCATTTTCTGTTCCGCCTTGAAAGAAATATGCTTTTGAGGTTTTGAAATTAGCCATGACATGAGAACCTGGTGTAGCGAAATACCCGCCGGTCCTGTTTTCCGCGCGCGGAGAGCGTGAAAAGTTCAGAGAAGTTCTAAAAAATTCCTGTTTTGGACACTTTTTGGTGTGTGTGTGTGTGTGTGTGTGTCTTTTGTTTTATTTTATTTTTAACTTTAAGCCAGGTGTGAGTCACTTGCAGAAGTTTTATGGCCTCTGCGTAGCAAGCCCGCCTTGCTCAGGCTGTCATGTCTCATGTTATCTGCTTCAGAAGCTATAATTATATTTCATACAAACTTCTCTTTCTCTTTCTCCCTCCCCCCCCCAAAAAAAAACAAAGCTGAGAAGGGCTGTGATTTATGCGCCCTGAAAGCTCATCTTTTCTCCTCCTGGTGTGTGATAATGTCAAAGAAAGGAGGAGGGGGAAGAGAAGGATAGGTGGAACCCCGAACAACCCACATGTGACCCTAAACAAGTTAAGTCAGTGAACTCCTAAACAATAATCCACCACTTTGCCATGGCTGGGCCTGGAAGGGGCAGGAGATAGATTGTGTTATGGAAGAACATCCCAGCTGTTTCTTCTGCATGTGCCCCTTCCCAGGCGTCTTTCTGCTGCTGGACATCTTTGGTGGATAAACGAAAGATTTCCAGAAATGCTAATACAGTGAAACACCCCCCCGCCATTTCGCGGTTCAGGTATCGCGGCCCCACTTCATCGTGGAATCACAGTACCTGCGCGCGGGGGGGGGGTGTTTACTGTACATGATATTTGCTTTAGGGATATGCACCAGAAACAGCCTCCGTTTTAAGCAACGATGCATCGTGCCCATTGGTACATAAGAAAGTGGGCGGAGCTAGCGCCAGCAGGAGGTTTGGTGCCGAGCGGAATGGTTCAGAGCCGTTGCTTTTACAAAAGACCCGCTCCTGGATTGCTGCTGCAGGCTCATCTCTCTTCCTGTGTTTGGTTTTTCTCTCTCTCTGGGGTTTGGTTCCAGGGCCTGGTCCGCTCATCGACATTTCCTGCTTAACCTCCTAGGCTTCACGGGGAGGGTGGTGCAGCATTGGTGCTTTATCTATCTATCTATCTATCTATCTATCTATCTATCTATCTATCTATCTATCTATCTATCTATCTATCTATCTATCTATCTATCTATCTAATCTTCCTTCCTTCCTTCCTTCCTTCCATTCTATTTATCTATCCATCTATCTACCTATCCCTTGCTTTCTGGGATATCTATCTATCTATCTATCTATCTATCTATCTATCTATCTATCTATCTATCTATCTATCTATCTATCTATCTATCTAATCTTCCTTCCTTCCTTCCTTCCATTCTATTTATCTATCCATCTATCTACCTATCCCTTGCTTTCTGGGATAGATATCTGTCTGTCTATCTATCTATCTATCTATCTATCTATCTATCTATCTATCTATCTATCTATCTATCTATCTATCTATCTATCTATCTATCTATCTATCTATCTAATCTTCCTTCCTTCCTTCCTTCCATTCTATTTATCTATCCATCTATCTACCTATCCCTTGCTTTCTGGGATATCTATCTATCTATCTATCTATCTATCTATCTATCTATCTATCTATCTATCTATCTATCATCTATCTATCTATCTATCGACTCAGGGCAGTTTACAGCACTAGCTTTCCCTAGTGGAAGCAACTCCTGGATGTAATCTGAGGACACACTCGGGTTTTTCTCAAAGGGTTTGATGGCATTTGTGACTACAGATAACGAGCGTACATCTTCTGGGGTGCAGGGAGAGGGGAACTATGCAGCCAGCCATGTCAGGGGAAACCATGAAACACAACAGGTCTAAAATAATTTAGCATCATACCAACAGGTACGTCTCGTGGGAACCCATGAAAGGGCAGCCTGCCTCATCTCTGTTGTCCTTCCGGAAACAAGCAAAGACCTTTCTCTTCAGGCAAGCTTTCCTTGAATGATGGACTACCATTATGTGTCTTTTATATGAATCGATAGGTTCACACAGACTTTGTGTTTATAACTACTTATAACCGTGTTGCTTTAATGCAATGTTGTCTATTCATGCGATAAGATGCCCCTCGATTCCTTATTCCCAGATACTTGACTATGTCTTAATTGTACTGGACTGTCTATTATCCCTCATTACTGTAAGCCGCCTTGGGTGCTTTTCCAAGGAGAAAGGCGGGGTAAAAAAATACTCTAAAATAAAATAAATAAATAAACCTTAAGGCCTGTGCGGTGGTGTGTGTGTGTGTGTGTGTGTGTGTGTGTGTGTGTGTGTGTGTGTGTGTGTGTGTGTGTGTGTCCAGGCCCTGAGCCTCACAAGACAATGCCCAGTTCTGCGCCCCCTAATAAACAAATTATCTGACAACACACAACACCCCAATATCAGCTTCCCCTCCCCTATCCCTTCCCATTTCATCTCGGGCTCGCGGAGGCTATTTCCTCCAATGCAAGACTTATTTCATTTCCATGAAATGTTTATTTTTTCTGGGAAGTTTCTCTCTCACCTCCTTAAATTTTACGGCACTTGGCGTTGGGCTGGCTACGGGGTCCTCTCAAGGAAGCTGGCGGGGTTCAGGAGGGACCATAAATTTGGAATTCTTTGCATTAGAATAATGTAAAGTGTGCCGAGATCTTAACCTTAAGAAGGATCAATACAAACTTGTGTGGGTTTCCTTGCTTTCTGTCTTTTTTCCTCCGCTCTTCTCCCCCTCCTTCATCCACAGAGCCATAAAATCCGTACTCAAGACGAGAAGTGGAGGGAAGGCAAGAATCAAACAGTTGAAAAGATTGTTCGTGGAGGTGGCGACTGGTCCCATAAAGAACTCTGCCCCCCCCTTCGAGACCTAGGTTCGTTCCAGCTTTTAGGATGTTTACAGGAAATGTTCCTTTTTAAAACCAGACAGCGGACAACATGAGCGCCGTGGAGTCAGTTATGTAGAGTCTTGACATGGGAGTCTCTCCTTCTTTTGTGGAGTGAAAGCAGATCGCCAAGGTTGGCTTTCGAAATGTCCCCATCTCCCCACCAAAAAAACCCAAATGGGATGCTCTAGCTTCCTTTTCTTCCTGAACAGCTACTGACCTTTTGGGTCAGGGCAGCTCCATGCAGAGTGGGTTGATTCTCCAGGAGAGGGTCTACTGAGCTGAAAACAATGTGATCCAGCTTAATCAGGACACCCCTCAGTCGGAGACAACTTGATGCCAGTGGAGTGGCGAGCCTGTTCCATAGTTCACACTCTTTGATCTTCACCTTGAATACTGCCTTTAATGTTTCTTGATAACTGTTCTACACTACTTGCCTCCAACTTTGTACATGTTGTAAGCCATCTTGGGTCCTTTCCAAGGCGAAAAGCAGGGTACAAGTATTTAAATAAATAAGAAAGACACAAAAACAGCCAGAGACTGGATCAGCACCCTGGAGAGTTGACTTAAAGTTCCAAGTAAAATCTGGCACAGATCCTACCCCTTTAGAGTGGCCAGCCTATGATGTTTTAAAGCAGGCCTGCACAACACGTAGACCACGGGCTCCCGGTAGTCCACAAAGGGTTCAAAAGTAGCCCACCAGCCATCAATAAAAAAGTGAGGGGATAAGTTCTACGCCCCTCCCTCCCCCACGGACCAAGACCGAGATATCTCAGGGATGTTGATGTGACTTCCTCTTGCCATTTGGATTATGGACATGAGTTCTTTTGAAAACCGAACTTGGAGGTGCTGAGAAAATGAATCTGGGGATTTCCTTCTCCCCCCTCCTTCCAGTTCGCCATGAGATTTCCTCCAAGGTGACTTTCCCAGGGAAGATTCCGGTTTCTCCTCTTGAACGCAGAGAGGGGAGCTATAATCAGAACCATTGAGCGGCCTTGCCCTCCTTGATTTTTTAAAACAGTTAATCCTGGACAAACCTCCGCTTTTGATCCTCTGGAAGATCAAGGAAGACGAAAAAGCCCTCCTCTGCACTGGTTTTAATTGCTAGCAGTTCCCGACGGAGGCACCCTTTCAGCCACTGAAGGTAACCAATTATATTTACTAGAGATGGGCACGACTCAGCGAAATTTTCATTTTCATTTTCGTTTTTTCATTTCATTTCGTAACAAAAACAAAAATGAAAACTTTTCAAAAAACCAAAACGGAAACGGAAACGAAACGACCAATTTTGCCGTGTTTTTCATTTTCGTTGCAGCAAATCCATTGAACTGAAAAGAATGCTAATGAAACAGCAATTTTTCATTTTTGTTTTTTTTTTTTCGTTCCGTTATGAACTGAAAACGAAACGAAAAATTTTTCAAAAACAAAACGAAAAATGAAAACGAACCGAAACGGATCCCCAAATAACGAAAAACGAAACACAATTTTTTTTGAGTCGTGCCCATCTCTAATATTTACAAAACGTGCCATCCAGGGTTTACCACGATGAGCAAATGGCTGCTTCAAAGTCTCCGGCCTATTAATCGGTGTCCGTGGGATTTGTCGCACGTTGCTTCCCGAAAGCGCCACTGCGAGAACAACCCGTGAGGGTATCCTTAGCATTGTAGGCTGGAAAATATATATACAGTGGATTTTTATTTATTTATTTATTTATTAGGCTTATATACCGCCCGTCTTCCCGCAGGAACTCCGGGCAGTTTACAACATAAGAGAATACTAATAACAGCAATTGAGTTAAAACAATTAAACAGTTTAAACAAATAAACACGAGTAACCCAGACTAAGCGATAAAAACGACTTTGCAGATGGTGGTGGTGGGGAATTCAGTCACCAAACGCCTCCCGGAAGAGAAGAGTTTTTAATGCCTTCCGGAAGGCTGGCAGGGACCCTGCTAGGCGCACTTCTGCTGGGAGGTGGTTCCACATGGTGGGCCCAGCCACAGAGAAGGCTCGGGTACGGGTGGATGTTCTCCGAGCCTCCCTGGGCGTGGCCACACGCAGCATGTGCGCCCGCGACAACCTAGTCGGACGGGCCGATGTTGACCGCTGGTCGATCCGCTCTGTCAGGCTAGTCAGTGGATGCTTGTATAACAAATAGTTTGTATAACAAAATTTGTACAATATAAAAAATTCTGGAGATAGGGGAAATTTGCTTAACAGAATCGCCTGTGGAGCGAATCTCTACAACGTAAAAATGGAATCACTCTGTTTTCAATGCTTTCCACTGGGAAATTTGTATAAAGGAACATTTGCTTAACATAATTTCATTTGGAACGGATTAATTCCTTTATACAAGGTACCACTGTATAACTGTTCTTATCTCTGGAGTGAACATCCCGTCACATTTTTCAAGGGGAAATTTAAGTGCCATTCAAATGCATGGAGGGCCGGCCCTACTGTTAGACGGGTTCATGGGCAACAGAATGTGCTGCTCTGTCTCAGGCTGCAAAATATCTGGAATGAAGCCGACCCCCAAGGTAGCAGCGAGGTCTGTTTCAGGAGAAATTTTTGCAGACGGGGTGGAACTCGTCTACAAGGGTCAATTAAAAACACGATTCACTGAAGTTTTATACCTTCTGAGGTTTAAGGTCCATTTGTACCTTCTTAAAAGTTAGCCTTCTTGATTATGTTTGGTTTCGTTCCAACACGGTCATTCCCAAAACCAGCAGAACAGTTGGAAAGCACCGAAGCTGTGCGAAGACCCAGCCCTGTGGTGCATCTTCTCGTTTTGCATGTGTTCGCAACAGGTTTGGTGTTGACGAGCGATCTCCAAAACATCCTTTTCTTTTTCGGCTGCTCTCCTCAGCTCTGGTGAACTCCAGTCTATGGCTTCCTTAGGGCGCAAGTCCATCTCATTTTTTGGTCATCTTCTTTTTCCGCTGCTTCCAACTTTCCCCAGCGTGACATTCTTTTCTGGAGAATCCTGCCTTCTCACGATGAGTCCAAAGCCAGCCAGATTCATTTTTGCTTTTGTTTTTGACATTTTTGTCTCCCGAAAGTGTTCGCAACAGATTTCAGAGCAAGCTTTCCCGTGCCTTCTCATTCCTGAAACATCCAAAACGAATATTGTTTTATCAATGTCCTGCTATTTTTATCTTCATTTTAGCTTCATTTTAGTTTATTGTTGTTGATTTATGTATATTTTGTTTTATTATGCTCCTTGGATTTTTTAAAAATGTATTCCTTTGTTAGCTTGTCATGTGGTTCCATTCAGTAAACCGCCCAGAGTAGCCCTAGAGTTAGATGGGCAGTATAAAAGTCAAATAAATAAATAAATAAATAAATAAATAAATAAATAAATAAATAAATTATTATTATTATTATTATTATTATTATTATTATTATTATTATTATTATTATTATTATTAATAATAATAATAATAATAATAATAATAATAATAATAATAATAATAATAATAATAATAATAATAATAATAATACAACCATCAATCAGTTGCAGAAGGCTGCTTTACTGGGATCTGCTCGCATAATTCGCTGATACATCACATACTGTAGTCCTAAATGCTTGGGAAGCGTTCAACTGGTGATTTGTAATACAAAATCCAGTGTAGTCTGCTATGTGATGATGATGATGATGATGATGATGATGATGATGATGATGATGATGATAATAATAATAATAATAATAATAATAATAATAATAATAATAATAATAATAATAATAATAATGAAAGTGGCCGTGTTGAATTGTTATCTAAAATACCCCCAAAAAGGATGAGGTGGAAGGAACGAGGTGGTCAAATGAGCACATTTGTGTGTGTGTGTGTGTGTGTGTGTGTGTGTGTGTGTGTGTGTGTCTGTGTGCACGTCCATGTTTCGAACCCGAATCCCTCCATTTTTGCCACATGGTTGCAAGGTGGTTGGTTCTCCTTCTTTTTCTCATGCTCCTTGATTCGGTTGCCTCCTTTCCTGCAACCTCGGGTTTGGTGCCCCTTCACCTTCTCCTCCATAACCCCTCCTGGAAACGGAGGT
This sequence comes from Phrynocephalus forsythii, assembly GCA_029282475.1. Taxonomy (NCBI): domain Eukaryota; kingdom Metazoa; phylum Chordata; class Lepidosauria; order Squamata; family Agamidae; genus Phrynocephalus; species Phrynocephalus forsythii. The sequence continues at coordinate 4,335,979 of JAPFRF010000018.1, forward strand.
CACCCAATCTGGTTTCGTTTAATCATTTCGCACATCCCAGGAACCAAAAATTAAAAAAAAAAGAAGAAGGGGCGGAGAGAGGGAAGATTTCGGGCGGAGGTGCACCCTCAGAGTAGCCGGACAGAGATGCCTTCCTCATGTGCCGAGGTGTCACTTACGCTGAGCAAATCAGCTCCACATCCTGACGTCTTATCTTGAAAGCAAGAGGAGAACAAATTACATTAGTAATGCTCTTTCTTGTTGCCTCCTGGCTCCCTTGTGCAACCTTGCTGACGAGGTGCAGGAAGTGGTTGTATTTTTTAACAAGATGTGACAACGCAGGTCCCTTTCTTCCTTTTTTTGTTTGTTTTTGGTGTGGGGGTGGGCGGTGACATCCAGATCATCAAATATTTCCCCCCTAAACACATTTTTTAAAAATCGCTCTTTCTCTGCATAAAAGACACCAGGGCAGCTAAAGTAAATGAAATAAATTAAAATAATTAAATAAAGGCAAGCATATATACATCAAACACATCTGTGACTGATCGAAAGGCATCTCCTGATGATCTTAGCGCCCAAGCAGACTCCTAAAGGGAGATGTAATCCTTGACATAGTTTGGACCAGAGCCATTTTTTTTGTTGTTGGTGGTGGTGGCAAATCTATCCCATGATTTGACCAGGAAAAATAGAATATTTCTGTATGACCTTGAAACCTTATATGGATCTTTAATCGTGTGTCCAATAAAAAAAAGAGAGACTCCTTTGTTTCTTGTTGGAGTTTGGATCCTGACGGATGCGTCAAACTTGACAGGACAAAACTTCCAAATCCTCTAATTCTTGACAGCCCCTTTCCCTGCTGGGACCTCTCCTTCTCCCTTTCTCTGTCTTCAAACCTTGTTTGTCGAGAAGTGTTAACCTGTAGATGTGGCGAGGGGCATCCCGTTTTGGCTAAAGGAGCTTATGCAAATATTATCCTGAGTGAAACGAGGCTTTAATTCTGTTATCGATAGCTTTTCATCCCCGGAGGTCAAAAGTATAGAGCTGAGGGAAAGAAAAAGACCTTGTTTTGAGACCAAATAAATTAGTCACCAAGAATGAACGTCCCAACCTGTTGAGGGACGCTCTCCTCGGACCAGCATGTGAAGGAGAAAGTCGGTATTTGAGACTTCCTTCCCATATGCATGCCACCCTAAAACTGACATAGATTGGGGGCCAGAGATGGCTGTTCTAACCCCCTTTGAGGGAATGCCAACTGCTGTTGGTCAAGAAGCAGAGGCGACATTGCAGCATCAAACAAGATGGCGGGCGAAGCTACATTCTCATGCTGCCACTGGGCAACAGATGAGAACCTGAAGTATCTTTGGTAGAACCACAGCCTTGGTTCCCAGCATTTATGCAAGGCCAGGCCAATCAAGAGGTGTCAAAAGATCTGCTAATCGCAGGACCGAGGTAACACTAGACATTACGGGGAAGTGTGCCTTCTCTAGTCCCAGGGTTTCTTCAAAGATGTGAGACAGGCGAGCATCAGGACAACAACGCAAGCTCTGCGGCCAATCAGAAAGCAATGCCACGTGCGCTAAAGACAGAATCTCTATGTGAGGAAAAGCACTGCCACGGCCAGCGCAACAAAAACAAACAAGAACAAAACACACACACACACCACTTTTGGTATTTGAGGGAGCACCGCTTATGAATACGTGCTGAGCATATTGTCTCATAGATGTTCTTATCATACATTGGCTACGAGAAGCCAGATTTCAGCTGAATACCAGGGGGGAAACTTCCTGATAGTTAGAGCGGTACGACAACAGGTACCCATGACCTTGGGAAGTGGTGAGCCCTCTGAGGGTGGAGGCCTTCAAGAGAAAATTGGACAACCATCATTCAGATGTGTTTTGGTTTGGATTCTTGCCTTGAGCAGTGGGTTGGAAGCAATGGCCCTTCTGACTCCGTGATTCCATGGCATGCTGATTCTATCCTGGCCGGGGCTGAGGGTCATTTGGTCATCACCGTTGTGCCAGCAGCTCCGAGTGTCTTCGCTGTGGCAGCTGGTGGTCCCTGGAAGACTCAGGAGCAAAGAATGCGAAGGTCCGGATGTCTCAAACTCTCCCGGACTCGAGGTTAGAACAACAGTCATGACCTGAAGGGGGAAGCACTTCTTGGGAAATTAATGACCGTTTGGGGTTAACGTGCCAAACCGATTCTTCCAGCTGGTCATTAATTTAACAGAAAGGCCCAGTCGGTCAAAGGAGCTGTTTTGCAGAAAAATGGCCTCTGGAGCATACACCCCCCCACTTCATCTCTATTTTTCCGTCTGTATCAGTTCTAGGGTGTTCGTTCATAATTGCGTTCCATCCTTCTCCTGTTTTCTGTGGCTTTTCCCAACAAACCCCCAATAAACATTCCATGGAAACTCATAGGATTTTTGATTTATAATATTTCCAGGAGTTGGACAAGTTGCTATTTTGTGGGGATACTGCAGTCAAAATATCGCTATCCCAGAGGGCAAGGGGCTGCTCCATCATCATCATCATCATAACCACAATCAAACTTTAGAACTGGAAGGCTCCCCATGGATCATCAAGTCCAGTTAAGGAGACCCAGTGTGTGTGTGTCGGGGGGGTGTTTCAACTTACAACCTCTGGCCCCACAGCCAGAGACCCACAATGTTGAGCTAGTCAGTTACGTGTGTCTGTGATGTGTACTCGTGTCGCAGTGGTTAAATGCTTGTACTGCAGGTGAAACTGTGCTCACGACCTGGGGGTTCAATCCCAGGTAGTAGCAGGCTCAAGGTTCACTCAGCCTTCCATCCTTCCGTGGTTGGTCAAATGAGTACCCAGCTTGCTGGGGGGGGGGAGCGGCAATGTGTAGCCTGCACACTGTAATTAAAAAATTGTAAACCGCCCAGAGACTACTTAAAGTGGTATGGGGCGGTATATAAGGAGAACACTTTTTTTTTTTTTACTCGAGACCCTTTTATAGAACCGTAGAGTCACTGAGTTAGAAGGGACCTATGAGGCCATCACGTCCACACACACATCCCACTCAAGGCCAGAAACTTTCGCACACCTGTGCATTGCATTGTACCCTGTTTGCCTTCTGAGGAACCCCAGGATCTGAAACCCACACATTCCAGATTCAATGCAAGCCTCCTAAACCAAAGCTGGCTTTCTGAGTTTGCCACAAGGGGGCAGGCTTGCACCTGTCTATCATCCGCTGCCTTGGCTTCTACCTTTTCCTTTGTTGGCCTTCAGATGATAGAGCTCTATAGCGTTTGCTACGCATAAGCACAATCCCCGGGCTCAAAGAACCGGCTTTATCTTTCCACGGCTTCCCTAGCATTTTTCTGAACCATTGCATCTTCTGCTGGTACAGCGGACCTCTCTGCCTAATTGCGTACGGTGTATGTTTTTATATTGTGGGTTTTGTTGCATCTTGTTTTTTTTTGGGGGGGGAATCTGCTGGGTAGGAGATCAGTTTATAATTCTTTAAAGCAAATACAGTGGAAATAAAATTATGTTAAGCAAATTTTCCTTTATACAAATTTTCCATAGGAATGCATTGAAAACAGAGTCATCCCTAATCACCACCATTTTTATGTTCTATGGATTCGCCCCGTAGGTGATTCTGTTAAGCAAATTTCCCCTATCTCTGGATTTTTTTATGTTGTACAGATTTTATGTTATACAAACCGTTTGTTATACGAGGGTCCACTGTACTTAGCCAAGTATACCCAATCTTGATCAATGGGTTTGATTGTCTTGCCACCCCCCCTCCAATTGCAGATGGATCGAGCCATCGTGAATTGCGGCCGACAATCGGTCAAAACCTCTGATCACCTCCAAAGTTCACGGTCAAACGCGCCAAGAGTCCCAGCCAAGAATGCAATTCATCAACCGTATCTTTCTTTCTCCCCGATTTTTGGAGTGTGTGTGTGGGGGGCAATGCCAAGGCCATTTTTTAAAAGCTTGTTTTAATAAAGAAGAAACTTCAAAAATGTTTTTCATTCGTGGCGGCTACATGGCGGACAAAGCCCGATGAGATTGGTACGGTAGTTACAAGTCAGTTCGGCCGTAGGCCCAGGAGCGTCTGTGTTTGTACAGATGGCCCCCTGTCCTTTCGATCTAAACCTATTACTTAAATTTTCCACATAACAGCTTCCCAAAGATGTCTTTGAAAATTTTTAAAAGCAACACGGACTTAATACTTTAATATAATCAAGCCCGATTCAAGACAGATTGCTCCAGAGCGTGGAATAGCAGTGGATGTATCTGAGGTTGTATCTAAATCTGAACTTCCGTGTGTCGGTTTTTCCCCCCGTCTGAAAGCTCTCCCCAAGTCCTATGGTCGGCAAGATGGCTCAAGGAGCTTAGGCGAAATATGAACCATGTGCCTCAGGTTGGCTCTAAACCCGCTCATCATCATCTTCTTCTTTTTGTCTGTTTAGATAGCCCTTGAGGCTCGGAAGACAGGAGAGGAATTCTCCACCTGGTAACCCAACGGTCGGGGAGGCAATTTTCAGGTCCCGCGCATAGTTTAAGATGCGGAGGCTTCCAGCCAGTGTCGGCCCAAATTCTGAAACTGGACTCCACAATCCCGTTCAAGTCTTGGGATGGAATACATTGGCTCCCCCCAGTAATGGGTTTGGTGGAGAACTTCCAAAACCCATCGCACCAGGAACTGTTCTCAGTCATCCCAGAGTGCAGGATGCGTAATAATGAGAACCCAACTTTCGGATGAATATCAAGAAAAAAAAACTTCCCAACTTCCCCAGAGCACAGAGAGAACTCCTAGTTCCCTGAGCTCTTTTTCCTGTGAAGATGCCATCCACAGAGTCCGGTGAGACGTCAGGAACAGGGATGGGCACGAAACGGAAAAATTGAGTTTCATTTCATTTCATTTCATCCCCGTGATTTGTTTTGTTTCGTTAGAAATGATTTTTTAAAAATTCGTATGAAACAAAACAGTAACAAATCAATCGTTATTCTATAAAATTGGAGCCGTTTTACAGAAAAACGAATAGGTTCATTTTAAACCCCCCCCACACACCATTTCATTTCGTTACTAACAAAACGCTGTGGATTAATCTTGGTATGGGACAAGGAGGCCTTGATAATTGCTGCACTTCACAGCCACAGTTTGCTGGAGAGATGTGATTCTCCATCCCAAGAGTGTCATGCCCGGAACAACCACCCAACGGCAATCAATGTCTTTGAGGGTGGGCACGATCAATACATAAAAAAACACCCCTTCAGCCAGAACAGCTGAAGAAGGAGGTGTGAGATCTGTGGCCCAAAGCAATTTAAGGATCATTCGGAGGCCATGATTTATGGAATTACCAAAGCCCGGCTTTGGCTGGTCATCAAATTGACCTTTCAATTATTCAGGACCTGCAAAGATGATCATCTCCTGACCTTTTTCCTGCCTCAGTCTTAGGACGCTGCAGCAGCACTGTTGGCTGGGCTATTGGTGTCCTATACTCCACATTCTTGGGAAACGGTGACTTCTCTGCACTGGCAGAATCCTCGGCCGCCGTGTCTTACGCTCCGGTTTTCTTTGGGACGTGGCCACCATTTTGAAGCTCGGTCTGCTTTGGCTGTGAGGCAGAAGAAAAAGAGATGACGCAGGACCTTGGGACAAGTCAAAAGGTTTTCTTTTTTTTTTTTTTTTTGGAGGGGTTTCTCCACAAACAGGAAATGGGCTTCTTTCAGTTTGCTGAAACAGCCCCGACAACATGCTGGGAGCAACTGGGTGCCCCCTAGAGGTGGCCACCATCCCGTGATGCTCATAAGCAGGTTGCAAAGGTTTGTGGGACGGGCCATTCCCCTTTGAAAGTCTAATGAGCACTGAAGCTACTCGTCCCATAAGACCTTGCAGCTCCCATGGAGCCTTGCTACTCCCAGGTGTTACAAAAGGTCTTATTTTGTCCATGAAGGACAGCATTTCTCCTTCTTGATTGGCTATTAATGGTGAAGCGGGAACCATGCATCTATTATTATTATTATTATTATTATTATTATTATTATTATTATTATTATTATTATTATTATTATTATTATTATTATTATTATTATTATTATTCGGTTTTCTATACCGCACCATCTGGATAACCTAGCACTCTCTGTGGATTACCCTGTCAGAACCCTGGAAATTCTGGTTGGATTCTGGGATTTGCAGTAAAAATAATAATAAAAAAATTTAAGAAGGTCCCATCCATAGTGCATAGGTGTGTGTCTGTGCATAGGTACTATGGACCATGGTATCTCTGTCAAGATAGGAAGTCTTCACATTGAGGTTTGGAGGATGCCTTGACCTACTTGGAGTTCACTTAAAAAAAATCCACTTCCGTTTTTGCGAATGCTCATCTCAGCGGCAGGATATGGGAAGACACCCCCCCGCCCCCTGCTACAAAACCCAAAACCCGTGCCCGGGAGGCAAGAAAGCAAATGAACGCAACTCAAATCTGCAAATGATCCAAGGCAAACAGAGCTCCGAGAAGGTGGAGGGGCAGCTTTCCAAAACCTCTAGAGAGAGAAAGAGAGATGCAAGAAAACAGTTATTCCCCCCCCCAAAAGACCTCTGGTTCGTAAAGGGACTTAGGTTTTGAATCGGTCGAGAGGGTCTTGCAACCCCCCCTTCCCAGTTCTTATTTAAAAATAATAATCATCACTACCAGCTTTAATCATGTTCCTTAGGGAAGATATGCTTTGTTTCGCTGTCTGGTTCCCTCCGTCTCCGGCCATGTTTACAGAACCCAGACTTGAACTCAAGATGGCTTCCGTGGTTAAGTGGAGGTATGCTTTCCACGCCAGCAGATAATCCACCAGACAATCCGTTTCCTCTGGGAAGATCCTTCGCTCTTTCTTTTGTTGCCGTCGTCTCTCCGGCCGGATCAGAGGCTCGTCTGTTAAGTCTGTTGAACTTGGGGGGGGGGAGGCACAGGGTGGAGGAGCCCCCCCCCTGGAAATTTGGAAGATGGGAGTTGGCGATGCGGTGCAGGGAGGACCTCTCCATCTCTTGAGCCTACCTACAAGGACACCGAAAGAGCTAGCCAGCGATACTGAAAGATCTGTTGATGTCTAAAAGCCAAGCTGCCAAAGATATCCAGTGTGGTGGATAGAGTAATAGACTGGTTTTATAACTGTGGGTTCGAATCCCTGTATAGGAACGCACACTTGGCAAACCCACTGGTTAAACCAACCCTAACCCTAACCATAACCCTATCCTGACACCCATCAGCCTGGAAAATGTTCATCCAGGGGTTCTCTCCATTTCATTTGAGCATTAAGTGATCATCTGCAAAATGCTGAACTCTTGGGGTGGGGGGAAGCTCATTCTTGTATAATGTTTTGTCTTTGGGTAACCTTTGGGGACCACCCCCCCATCTAAGTTTGGATAAAGGAGCTTCTCTGCTGCTGCTGTTGCTGTTAAAACTGAGCCCAAATTTCTTAGGGGAGATCATTCCAACCCCTGAGATGATGGACTCCTAATCTCGCCAACTGGCTGCTCTGCTGAATTTTAATCCATGTGTTTCCTGTTGTTTGGCTGGGGGGGGATCTTTATCAAGAAATAACCATCATCTTAAAATGGCCGAGATGGAAGAGATCCTCCAGATGATCGATACCAGCCCCTTATCAAGGAGGCCCCAAGTGGGGATTCGAACTCTTGTCGTTTGGTTCCACAGCTGGAGGCCTAAACCGCTGAGCTGCTGGCCTAAATTTGGTCATTCCCAACCCTTAAAAAAAGTCACAACCATAAACACAATATGAAATAAATACAGTCACCCCCACCAATTGCGGGGGTTAGGGACCCACCCTACCCGCAATGCATGAAAATCTGCAATATGCGGAAGCAGGTGGGGTGGGGGCTGGGGGGGGGGGTGGGGGCAATTGCGCGCCTGTCTGAGGCTTCTCAGAGGAGCACGGGGGCGGCGTGGGGGCAGCGCAGAGCGACCCGATCGCCCACCCCCGTGCGGCTCTGAGGCTTCTCAGAGGAGCTCAGGGGGCAGCGCGGAGTGACCCGATCACCCTCTGCCGCCTCCTGCACGGCTCTGAGGTGCAGGTACTGCGATCCTGCGATGTAGTGGGACCACAGTACCTGAACCGCAAAATGGTGGGGGGTGACTGTATAGGCTGAATCAAGATGGTCTAAGTCAGGTCTGCACAACATATCAGCCATGGTTGATCAGTCACCCGCGGTGCCGTCAGCGGTCGCCCGTCAGCTTCCCATTTGGGGACCTCCTTCAAAAGTGCCACCAGGCATTAGGGGACCCCCTTGGTTCCCAAACTTAGGTCACCCAAAGTGTTCTTGGACTACATTTCCCAGAAAACCTGGCCAGCATACCTAGCGGTGAAGGCATCTGGGCGCTGCAAGCCAAGAACACCTAAACTACTCAAAGGCTGGGAACTCACTGGGTTAAATGAATAAATGAAACAAATTTTGACTGACGGGGAAAGGGATGCTCAGCGGTATTTTCATTTGTTCTTAGACCCCCCCCCGAGAAATATTTTCTGCGCATCACAGGCCGAATGGAGAATGTATGATTTCCGCAGTTCCTCTGGATCTACGGCTCCCCTTGGTCTCCCATCCGAAGTCCGATGGGAACGCTTCGCACCCTTCACTTGCCAACGCTGACATTGCTGTTTTTAATAACAGTCATAAAAATAATAGCAGCAGAGCGATAATTAGGAGACACCACATGCACACATGAACACACACACACACACACCCTCCTCACCACCACCACCACCACCACTGACAACAACGAATGCTCCAAACCACGACGGGGAGGGAATAAAGTGTTTGGCAGATTTCGGTGGAAGAAAAATGACAATTTCAGGGGACACTCCTTTCCTTTTTCTTTTTGTTAAGAGAGAGAGAGAGAGAGAGAGAGAGAGAGAGAGAGAGAGAGAGAGAGATTAAATGTTTGTAGGTTCTGCTGCTGCTGCTCTAGCCTTCTGCTGGCACCCAGTCAAAAGCTTGAAGGCATTTCTGTTCTCCACCGGCAGCTGCCGAGATGGCTTGCTCTCCCCTTTTTGAACTCTGGAAAAGCCACCGCAACGGAGGAAGGAAAAAAAAAAAAAAGATTCAAGAAGAAAGCTCGGCCCGTTTCTGCTGAACGGAGCACCTTTGTCTTTCCAGTTCCGCGCCTCCCCATGTTCTCATAGACGCGAAACTGCTGGGGTTGGGGGAATGAGTGCCTCAAGATAAGGTGTCCACGTTGGTAGCAATGGGCCACTCAAGGTTGACGGAGCATCTCTGGAGTTACTTCTTGCAGGAATGGCAATGGGAAGGGCAGACGTCTCTCCTGGATGCAGACCAGTATAATGATTGAAAACCGTCAACATTTTGTTACGGTATTAGACCGTGAGGTAACATTTCTCATGTAACAAGTTATCACAACCATGGGAACACGAGAACAGCGATAAAACCATGTGATCGCAACACACGTTATCACGGTACAGAATTAGTTGCGGTAAAAAGAAGGTTCATCTAAGGATATAAGATTAGGCCAATTCCTCATTGATTTCGGTCCATCTAAGGATATAGGATTAGGCCAATTCTTCATTGATTTTGTTTCGTCTAAGGATAAGCCAATTCCTCATTGATTTCAGTCCATCTAAGGATATAGGATTAGGCCAATTCCTCATTGATTTCGGTCCGTCTAAGAATATAGGATTAGGCCAATTCCTCATTGATTTCGGTCCATCTAAGGATATAGGATTAGGCCAATTCTTCATTGATTTCATTTCGTCTAAGGATACACCAATTCCTCATTGATTTCGGTCCATCTAAGGATATAGGATTAGGCCAATTCTTCATTGATTTTGTTTCGTCTAAGGATACACCAATTCCTCATTGATTTCGGTCCATCTAAGGATATAGGATTAGGCCAATTCTTCATTGATTTTGTTTCGTCTAAGGAAACGCTAATTCCTCATTGATTTTGGTCCATCTAAGGATATAGGATTAGGCCAATTCTTCATTGATTTTGGTCCATCTAAGAATATAGGATTAGGCCAATTCCTCATTGATTTCGGTCCATCTAAGGATATAGAATTAGGCCAATTCTTCATTGATTTCATTTCGTCTAAGGATACACCAATTCCTCATTGATTTCGGTCCATCTAAGGATATAGGATTAGGCCAATTCCTCATTGATTTTGGTCCGTCTAAGGATACGCCAATTCCTCATTGATTTCGGTCCATCTAAGGATATAGGATTAGGCCAATTTCTCATTGATTTCGGTCCATCTAAGGATATAGGATTAGGCCAATTCTTCATTGATTTCGGTCCATCTAAGGATATAAGATTAGGACAATTCCTCAGTGATTTCCGTCCGTCTAAGGATATAGGACTAACCCGCTTCCTATATTCTGATGATGTAGTCTAGATGAGATACACGATTAGACGGAGGAGCCCTCGGGCCACCCTGGGGGGCTCTGGGACTACAGCTCCCAGCATGCCTCACTCTTGGCTTTGCTGGTTTATGGCTAATGGGGATCGCAGGTGAGTACGATCTGCAGCGCCAAAGTTCGCCTGCTTCTGCCTTATTCCTTTGGCTGCAGGAAAAACTGAGCAAAAAAAATGCTTTTTTGGCTCATCAAGGATGCACTAGCCAGGGGCTTTCATTTTATTCTTTCTCCCTAAATAGATTGCACGACATTTTATGCATGTTTTGAAGTTTCTCGTCCTTCCTCCCCTCCCCTTTCCAGGTTGAGCAAAGAGCCACATTGTTAGACTTGGAATCGGGCCCAGGGAAACCTTTAGGGGTACGAGAAGCCCATCTTATCTAACTGCACCTGAAGCTTCAGGGCAGCCACCTGCTCAGAGTAACCGTAAACTCATCCCTCGCTGCCTTTCATCTCGGGAGGCTTTTAAAAAATTGTTGGTATATGAAAAAAAGAAAAGAAAAGAAAGACACAGAGAGAGGGAGTTCAGCCGAGTTGTGCTGGAATCCGCAACGGTGAATCAGCAACCCGGAGAGAAAGGAGCTGTGTATAGGTGACTACGTCCCACGTCCTCATTTTTTCTATAGAGAAAACTAGCAACAGTGGGTTTTCATCGAAAACAAAGGACGCACTATAATCCAGACAAGAGCTGTCCTCGTTTCTAAGGCCTGAAAGAGATCTTATAGATCACTCATAACTGGAAGAGGCAATCCCTTAACGTCTGAAAGCACCAGAGTACCTACTATCTACCTACTATCTACCTTGCTAGAGCTTTTTTTCCTCTTGGGTGTTTTAGTAATTCTTTAGAAATTTCTATCTATATGCACCAAATGAGCCCACAAAGATTTCTGAGGAATCCGTGCCAAGGAGCTGTTTCCCCTGCCCCCCCCAACCTCTCTGGAGGTTGCAGCTTGAACCAGCAAGGGGTGTTTTTGATCCTCACCAGGTTTTGCCAAAAGCCCGCTTGGGTTTTGTCATACTTGGTCTGGCTGGCACAGGGATGGGTGAGTGCACAGCAACCCATTTTATTGCAAAAAAAAAAAAAAAAAAAAAAAACCAAATTGCTACTCGCACCCAATGAGTCACTTAGTCTCCTTCACTAGGTCTTTGTTATTAATTCCTCGGTTCCACCGCCACCATCACCAGCCTCAAAGTGGTGCATCCTGGAGTGACGTCTCCGGCGTGGATTCTATGAGACCGATAAACAAAACCGGTTTGGAGCATCGCCGTTTGCTCTTCCCTTTCTTAGCAACCGGATAACTTTTCAAGAGGGCACATATTCACCTACTTCGCATAATGCTAACCTGGTAAGTGTGTTTGCCCTGTGAGTTTCTGCTAGACGGCCAGCTGCCTTCGTCAGGACTCAGCCATGCCCCATGGGGTGTCAGCACATAATGGTACACCCTGGGGTCTCGATGATGCATCTGAATTATGTGCTTTAGCAGCGCCTTCAAAGCAAAAAACCAAAAAACCCTCCACAGCCAACATCTAAGCGAAACCCAGCAGAAGCGTGTAGCTAAACCAGTGGTTAGCAGCTGGCGGCCATGGGTCAGATGCAACCCGCCAGAGTATTTTTTTTTTGCAGCCCTCAAAGTCCCCGGTTTGTTTGTTTTTTGGGCTGGGGGGGAGAGGTTAACTTGAAAAATTGGGGAATCCAAATCAGCATGTTCACGCTTCTCTGGGCTTTTAGGAGAGGAGCTCTCTGCACGAGGAAACTCAGAGGTGCCCCTTCCAGACGCTTCAACTTTTTGATTTTTAAAATAAAACGGACTGACATTTCCAGGTCTGGCAGATAAGGTCAAAGCGTTGACCTGCACTTCTCCTGAACTAGACCCCTCTGGACCGAAACCGGGTAAGGTGTCCGGTGACCTCCGGACTTGGATTGTGGGAACCATTTCGAAGGATGAATCCCGGTTCCAACTGAGCCTTCCTCTTTAATTTGGAGGCAAGGCAAGGAAAGAGCACTGGGTGTGGTAGACCTCCTTCCGAGTGGCATTTTTTCAGAGATTTAAAAATAAATAAATAAAGCCGCTCGCCAGCCTGAGATTCATCAGGGCCTCCAACCTCCTGGGCCTTTTCTCCTTAGCTCCGAAGGAAAACTGAGAACGGGAGAGAGATTCAGACATAATAATATATCAAAATGCGAGATGCCTTCTCATTAGGAAACCCGTGTCAATGCATTACCGGCCGACCGCAGCTAGAATCCAGAGCCGGCCGGAGAATTCCCAGCGTGGGCCAGGGGCCTAATCTGGATCAGATGGCCCCCGCAGTCCCGACATGTGGGCCGAATTTCGGGAGGCTGTACTCAGAAGGCCAGGGGCTGATGGAACGGCCCGAGGGTGGGGCAGCAGCGGTGGCGGCATGGGGGCGCACACAAAACCTTCACAAAAGCAGCATAGACCTTGCCGGACGTCTCAAAGGCAGACCCAAAGTGTCAGACCCTGTCAAGAGCTGCTTGATCTCGGTAGGGTGACCTAGTTAAATAATTCTAGATAAATAAACACAGGGGGGGGGAACCCTGTCTCCTTTGACCAGATTGCTCCTCCGCAGCCTAATAAGGGGAGAAGGAGGTCACCAAAGATATTTATTCGCTGCTGGAGCTTTCTCTGAATGACGACCAAGGGGTCTCAGACCAAATCAATGTTCGCTTTGGAGGCCAAAAAAGGTTGGAATGGAGGCTGTCCCATTTTGGGATGAGATCCTGAGAAAGCAGGGTTTTCGGGGAAAAGACCTCCGTGCAGGGCAAGGTGGCAGGCAGCAGGAAAGGAGGAAGACTTGATACAAGATGGACAACTCCCTAAAGGAAGCCTCTGGCTTGGGTTTAGCAAGAGCCGAGCAGGGCTCGTGGAGCGCAGGACATTTGGGTGGCTGCTCATCTGTAAAGTCGCCGTAAATCAGGGTGTGGGGGCGGCAGCTTGTTTGACACGCAACAACACCAGCGCCATCATCAACGAGGCAAATTGGGGTTGTCCTCTGAGATCCAGGCATGCTCCTTTCCTGGACAGATACCTTGTCACTCCAAACATTTATGGCAGCCTCATTCATTCGCGGCCTGCTCCTACCTCTGGATTCCTTACCGGTGGGAACTAATTCTGCTTCTTGTTGATCTTGGATCTCTGTCTCTCTCTCTCTCTCTCTCTCTCTCTCTCTCTCTCTCTCCTTTCTTTGCCTGAGCAGAAGTCTGCTTGGAAATCTCTCGACTCTCTTGCCCGAATAATTCGAAAACAAAACCGCAAGGCAGCCCGGCAGGGGTAGGCGCTGAGCGGAGTGGCCGGGGTGACCTCCGGATCAAAGGAGAATGTTCCCGGCCCAGGACCGAGCACCAAGAGAGCTTGTTTGAACTTAGCCATGTCAAAATACTGGCAAACCGAATCCTTGAAGAAAGCTCTCCTATGGCTTGTGAGCCTTGGCGGGGGATCCCTCCCCTGCTGGCTCTATGTACAGACCATGCCCCTGGATGTATGATTCAGTGTGTGTGTGTCTGTGGAGGGGGGGTGAGTTGGGGCATGTGGGCGGGTGGAGGAGAGAGAAAAAATCAAAGGGAAAGGAGGGAGGCTGGAGCTGCTGGCAGGGAAAAGTAGGCTAGGATTAAAAAGCAAGCAAAAACCAAACAAAACCCTGCCACGGCTCCAAACACACCTCCCATTCAGCTTCAGCCCAGACGGAGGCTCTTTTGAGAGATCTAGAGGCTCTCTTGGCGGTTTTGCTACTCCGAACCCCTTGTTATGGGATTTCTGTCGAACTTTCAGGGCTCCTGTGCAACTTGCCTGCCTGCCTTTTTCTGCCTTAGCCAGTAGATAGAAGGGGTGCTCCCTCAACTGTTGGGGCAAGAAAAAAGGTCTGTTTGTGACAAACTTTGGAGAGAACTCCAGGGAGGGAGGCCTTCACCTAATTTATGGTCTTCTTCCTTGCGGGTGATTTCTCCCTCCCCCAAGGAAATGGCCTCAGTTTCCCATTGAAATGAAGTCCTTGTGACATTACCCAGTGGACCTCGGTTTTATGAACGAGGCACCCCTCTCCATGCTCCTGAAAATGGCCCAGTGTGGCATTACCCTTGTCGGCAACCATTTCCAGGAAGGGAGTGGAAGGAACTATTTTGCGGGAGTCCCTATCCGCAATGCAATAAACTTCGCCCGCTAACACAGCACAAGACCAGTAATGTTTTAATAGCTAATTACAAGCAGGAGACACATTGGACACGGCTACGACAACGTTTTTACTACCCGCACCTGATATATTTATCAGGGAAACTGCTTCTTCTCCCAAGCAGAGCTAATTCACCTCATCCCTGGAACGAAGCCATTTCCAGGGTCTCCTGCGATAAATTTCGTATTGACGGTGGTACTTCGAGGACCGTCTCTCTTTCAACTTGCCAGTTTAATTGTGGTTTCTCTGAAGAAGGGGGACGTGTGGGTGATTTTAGCGCAGAAGAGGTCCATGAGGAGAAATATCCATCCATCCATCCATCCTTCCTTCCTTCGTTCGTTCCTTCGTTCCTTCCTTTTCACATCCTTCCTTCGTTCCTTCATTCCTTCGTTCCTTCCTTCCTTCCTTATCCCATCCTTCTTTCCTTCCTTTCCCCATCTTTCTTCCTTCCTTTTCTACCTTGTATTCTTTCCTTCCTTCCTTCTTTCTTTATTTCTTCCTACCTTCTTTCCTTTTTCTGTCTTCCTTTCCTTTTCCCCATCTTCCTTCCTTCCTTCCTTCCTTCCTTCCTTCCTTTTCCCATTTTTTTCGTTCGTTCGTTCGTTCATTCATTCGTTTGTTTGTTTGTCCATTCGTTTCATTTGTTCATTTGTTCATTCCTTCCTTCCTTTTTCCGTCTTCCTTCCTTCCTTTTCCATCTTCCTTCCTTTTCTTTCTTTCTTTCTTTCTTTCTTTCTTTCTTTCTTTCTTTCTTTCTTTCTTTCTTTCTTTCTTTCTTTCTTTCTTTCTTTCTTTCCCTTCCTCATGTTCAGAACATACCCCATTTTTCCATCAGCAGGAGAGTGGCACCAGAAAAGCCATTTTTTAAAAAATAGAACCCGTGACATGGGTGGCGGCGGAGCAAGGTATGTGTGGCATGCATGCAGGGGGAAACCAAGTTGGGCCCCCACACGAGGGACATGAAAGAGACATCACAGGCAATTCCCATGAAAAATTCCAAAACACTTCAAAGAGTTGCTCTAATGGTTTAATTTTTTTTAAAAGCACTGGACTTTTAAATTATAAATTCATGGCGATGGGGAGGGAATAAAAAGGAGAACAAAACACAGTTTGTGCATTAGAAAGGCAGCATGGTTCAAGAACGGATGCCCAATATTGATCTTTACAGTCCTGAATTATATCTCTAGTAGAGATGGGCACGAAACAAACAATTTTTCATTTCCATTTTTGTTTTTTGTTTCATTACGTAACGAAACGACAAACGAATTTTGTCTCTAAAATGAAACGAAACGAACAGAAACACCGGAAATTTTGTCGTGCATTTCCTTTCCGTTACTGCAATATGAGTGAATTGCTTAAAATCCTAAAAAAATCACAAAAAATTGAAATAAATAGTAACGAAATGGTAATGAAACAAACGAAAACAAAAATGAATTTTTTGCAAAATTTCACAAAAAATGGAAACGAAACTAAACGGACCCTCCAAACAACAAATGACAAACAAAATGCCATTTTTTGATTCGTGCCCATCTCTAATCTCTAGCTAAGAGTAAACAGCAGACCACCAAACTACGGACTCAGCTCATCAAAAAATGGCTCCATTTTATGCATGTGAGATCATGCACTTCTCTATCCATGCTTCGAAACATGAGTTTGGCTCAATACTGCTGCAGAATATTTGTGCCTGCGCGCCCAGCCGAAGAAAAGGTGCAACAGCCTGAATGGTGACAACACCAGTGGAAGAAGTCAAGATGGTCTACAGAACCCCTTCTTGTGCTCACGTGACACTTCGCAAGGGAATATCCCGGAAGCTCACTCCTTTTTCCCCAAATCAATTTTCTGGGCTGCTGGTCAACAAGGATAGCTCAGTAGCAACTGGTAGGTCCCCAGATGTTTCTGGACTGCAACTCCCAGAAATCCTGGCCAGCTCAGCGAGTGATGAAGACTTCTGGGAGTTGCAGTCCAGCAACATCTGGGGACCCATCGGTTGAGAATCACTGATCTAGACTGGAGTGGTGATGAACCTTTGGCCCTCCAGATGTTTTGGGCCACAGCTCCCACAATCCTTTGTTGTGGGCAAGATCGGCTTGGAACTTTGGGAGTTGCAGTCCAAAACATCTGGAGTGTTGAAGGTTCCCCACCACTGATCTAGAGGGCCCCTTCCAGCTAAGCAATTCTTAGATTATTATGATGATTATACTCTCACTCTCTGGGTATTGATTCTGGGAAGACTTCAGGGGAGCTGGTGAAATGGTCAGGCAAGTTTCAAATAAGAAAAAAAAAGTAAGAAAGAGCCAGGAGGTACAAGGAGAGCTTGCCGTTAGCTTTTATTGCGAGGCGGGGGTCAATTAGGGGTTGATAATTAGGTGCTGACAGTAAACAAAAAAGAGAGAGAGAAAGGGTAGCTCCCATGAAAATCAATTACAGCTTGATGAACAGGCTTGTTTTGAGAGAAAAAGGAGAAAGGAGAGAGAGAGAGGAGAGACAGAAAAAAATCAAAATATAAAGGCAGAGTGGAATACAAAATAAATCCTTTGAAAATAAACCCTTGATCAAATTAAGGAGAGGTGACTGAAGAACACAACCCTCTGGGTGTTTAAACAGAAGACTCCCACTCTATCATCTCCACCTCCTGTTCCGTGAGATAACAGTAATATAAGGCCTCGTGGGGTGAATCGAACTCCAAATGTCCGGCTCCGCAGCCAAAGACTGTCCTCAACAGTTCTGCTCAAACTCAAACTCATGGCTTCTTTTAGGGAGTGGGTCTATCTCGTGTCTTGTCCTCCTCTTTCCCTGCTGTCCTCCCATTATGGCGTCCTCCCCATCCCACCCTGCTCCAGAGAATCTAACCTTCTCATAATGTGAGAAGTCTCAGCTTCAACGCGGTTGACTCCAGAGATCATTCAGATGTGATCTGATCTAGGACACATTGGTCTGTCTTTCTGGCCGTCCTGGATACCTGCAATGGAGGAGGCAGGTTCCTGAAAATGGGGGTCCTTTCCTGCTGGCCTTGCCAAGCTGGCCACCTTTGGCCCAACCCGACTGGCCGTAGCCCACTCATTATCTGTGTAGTCCTAGAGCAGGCATGTCCAAACTTCGGCCCTCCAGATGTTTTGGATAGCAACTCCCACAGTCCTTTGCCATTGGAAATACAGGCTTGGAATTTTGGGAGTTGTGGTCCAAAACATCAGGAGGGCCGAAGTTTGGACATGCCTGTCCTAGAGGCTCCCTTGTGATAACGAAACGGAGGGTCTCGCACCCGTCAGGCCTGATTGAACTACAGTTCCCATGCTCCCCATCATTGCCTGTGCGGATGATGTCTTGCCGGGTTTTGCAGTCCGAAGGACCCGCCGGACTTCATGTGGAGAAAATGGTGGTACAGCCCGGTACACCTTGCTAGGCCCACGGAACCACGCCGGTGTGTGCCTTTTAAAAAAACGAATCCCTCACACTCTGTTTAAAGATGTCGCGATTCCGGGAACGGTGGGCCTTCCGTAATCTTATCGGGGATGTTTCTTAGGAGAATGGCATGCCTCGGTCCTGCCTCCCAGATAAATCAAGAGGTCTCCCGTGAGGTGGGAAGGCACATAAACCCACCCCGGGGGGCCACCTTGTCTGGAGGCTTAAACTGATTACGTCGGGACATGCTTTCCCCTTTCGCATCCCTGCTGGCGATGGGTATAAAAGCCACTGACGGCCAGATTCCAAGGAGGTAGACAAGGAGTCTCTGAATGCCGGAATCCTCCGCATTCCCTCAAATGTCACCTTTATCCCACGAAAGAATACGGGCCATTGTCTGCTTCGGTGACCCCCCACCATCTCAAGTCATCTCAAGCCGTTCTTAGTGTCAGCTACAATTCTGTCAGTAATTCAATCGGGGGATGGGGGCCCAGGCTCCATAAGTCAGGCTGACAGGACACCGATTTCTCCACCCCCTTGCCGCTCCGTCCTTGCTTCTCAACAGCGTAGATTCCGCGGAGGGAAAACAGTGCCGAGGAGGGTACCAGTGCCCTTTGGAAAAATAAAAACTTCCATGAAAAATGAAACTTCAAAATAAAAAGCAAAAAGCAAAGTGGTCCGCTTATATACTGCCCCATATCATTTCAAGTAGTCTCTGGGTGGCTTACAGTTTTTTAATTATAGTATGCAGGCTACACATTGCCCCCCACAGCAAGCTGGGTACTCATTTGACCGACCTCGGAAGGATGGAAAGCAGAGTCAAACATGCGTTGGCTACTGAGAATTGAACCCCAGGTCGTGAGCACAGTTTGAGCTGCCGCACAGGCAATTAACCACTGTGCCATGAGTCTCTATAAAAGAGAGAGAGAGAGAGAGAGAGAGAGAGAGAGAGAGAGAGAGAGAGAGAGAGAGAGAATGAAACATGGAATAGGAAGGAATAGGAATAGGAATGCAATTTATTGTCATTGTATAAATACAACGAGATTAAAAGTGCCATCCAGTCAGTCATTCACACAACCCAGCATAAAAATCCAAGGTAAAATCTACAATTTAAAAACAAACCATCCAAAATCCAACATTCACATGCCAAACATTTACACTCATTTAAAACTGTCGTTTTACCCACATCCCTACACTCTTTCACCTAGCAACATTCCCCAGATGCAGTTAGCGGTTCCAAAATCCCAACTGTGAGAACAGTATGAAAATGGGACCCAGGGCCTTGGGAGTTGGCGGGGGTTCCATCGCCGGAGACCTTCAAGAGAAAACTGCACTACCACCTGGTTGGCGTTTGATGCCTGCCTTAAGCGGAGAGTAGGACTGGATGGCCTTAGAGGTCCCTTTCTAACCCCATCATTCTATGATGCTAAGAAGAGCAGATATCGTATGCCGCAGGTTCAAAGGCACCAAGGAGTGCATGTGGAGCTTGAACTATCATGTGTATGGCCAGGGGGCAAGGTCTGACCAGCAGATTGTCTGCACTGTTGACCTGCGCTGTTGCATCGCAAGTAGGTCGGTTGATCGTTGTGGGAACCCACCTCTCCCTATTTCTGACCGTGCCATACAGAAGGAGACATACCGACACCGTGGCACCGACATCCGTACAATAACCCAAGAAGGGAGGGAAACCCCAAAAGACAACGCGTGCTATAGCGGTGTGCCAAAATCAGGCATCCACCCTAGCAATTAAATGCTGGTTTCTATTTTCAGGCCGAGATACCATCTTACAAATGTGCTTACATGGTGACTTAATCTGTTCAATTCATATTTCAACCTCCCCCCCCCTTATTCTGTTCCACGCTATCTGTGGTGAACCTCCATGATTGCCAGGACAAGGTATTTTCTGTTATTTCTTCTGGTCAACACTTGTCTCCTCTTGGGAAATGTGAGCATTTGGGTGAATAGAAACATCCTCTGCTTTCCAACTAATTAGAGTTCCCTGCAATTTTTATTTTTAATGTTTTAAAATCGGTTAAAGTTGGAGTTTGGCAGTCGTTAAGAAGTCCAGGTGGGTCTTGACGAGCCACAGACCAGTCCTTGTTTACTGCCAGTAGGATTGGTGGAGAATTTTGTTTCACTTTGCTTTTATACAAATTTTCCCAAACACATGGTTTTGGGGAAGTGTCTCCCCCACCCCCAATGTTAGAAAGAGTCAGAAAAACTCAGAGGGTGCAAAACACCCTGACAAGTCTGTTCTTCCACCAATTGGCAAATACCTTTTTTTTCAGGTTTTAGGTTCTTTCAGTTCTGAATAGGCACTAGCGAATGTTGGCGAATTCTTTCATGAATGAACTTTTAAAATATTGTTCACCCATCCTACACTGGCCAAGTCCAATAGCTGCTCTCAGTCTTGGATCTCCAGTAGAGATGGACCATGAACCAACCAACCAACCAACCAACCAACCAACCAACCAACCAACCAACCAACCATGAAATGGGCTATTTCATAGTTCACTGGGGAAACATGTCTGGTCAGAATGAAACAAAACACTCATCTATTATCGGTTTTGGCAATTTGTACGTGGACTACAACTCAGGCATCTCAAATCTAGTCTTGGTGAAGCCTGGAGGAGGTGGGGGTGGCAAAGGCAGCTCGGAATCTCTAGCTCATGCAGGGGGCCAGCCTACCACTTCCAGAAGTCCTGATTTGCACAAACCACAAAACCTTCATTTCATCAGAGAGTTCGTGATTCGCAAATCGCAATGAACCACAAGCCTTTCCCCCCTGGTTTGGCCATCTGTCGTTCCGAGATGTTCTTGGATTTAAACTCCCAAGATGTCTCAGAGTTGTATTCCAAGAACATTTGAAGACACACAGTTGAGAACCCCTGAATTAGACAGATTTCCCCAAGGGAAGTGCCTCTGATTCTAGGCAGGTGTGAAGGTGGAGGGTTTAACAAGTGGGAAGAAATTCATCTTTTTTTCCCTTGCAATGAAATTTGTCTGCATAAGATCTTTTCTCTTCTGTTTCTCTTTCTTTTCCATTTTGGAGACATTGTGATGGGATTTCTTGGGTGACCCTACGGTCATTTCCGGAAAGGACAGAATGATTCCAATCCTTGCTTAAAATGACATCGTTCCCACTGGCGATTCCCAGTGAAGGTGCACAGATTCATACCCAATTTGGCAATTTGTT
The DNA here is from genome assembly GCA_029282475.1 of Phrynocephalus forsythii. Taxonomy (NCBI): domain Eukaryota; kingdom Metazoa; phylum Chordata; class Lepidosauria; order Squamata; family Agamidae; genus Phrynocephalus; species Phrynocephalus forsythii. The sequence goes on from JAPFRF010000018.1 coordinate 4,357,151, forward strand.
TGAAACGAACACACCAACGAAACTAATGGGGAGAGAGGGAACTGGTGTCCCGTTTTTACAGGACTCGTGCTCTTTTGGCAAGATGTGGTGGCATGGTGAGAGTTGGGAAATGGCAGAGCCAATTTTTTTTTGAAGATGTCTTCACATCCACCACATATGCGGCTCCCAATTCAGTTCTTCATGTAAGGTGATCAGGAAAGGAAAAAAAGCATGGGCGCATGGGTGACAAACAGTATAGACCAAGATGAAAGCAATGTTGTTTGGATGTTGGGAGAAAGTCCAAGACAGAAGCAGTCTTTAAGGGGGAGAAAAACTCTGCACATATTAGAACTCATATTTATGATTTGGGTTGCATTTCTCTCCTATATTCCCTCTGATAAGCCCAAGGGGGTGTGCATTCCCCCCCTCTCTCCCCACTTCCTGCTCAACACATTCTTGTGAGGTTGGTCGGGCTGAGACAGCGTGGCTGACCCTAAATTGTCCAAATAAGTTTCACTTCTCCGTAGGGATGAGAAGCTGCTTCTGTCAAGTCCCACTCTTCCTTACCATTACACTGCTGCGGCTCTCGATCATCTCCATATATGTGAACCGGGGCCATCCTGATGGCACCAGTCTTTTCCACTTGGGTGTTCTTCTCTCTCGCTCTTGGGTTTGTCGGGTAGCTTTTGTACTTTTGCTGATGCAGACACTGAACAGGGCTGATTAAAAAAAAAAGAGTGCTCATATCTGTTGCTCAGCGTTCGCCCTGGCGCCTGGCGCTCTGGGCCCCGACGGGCGTATTGCAAAGCAACAGGGCATATGCATTGTCAAAGGGGTCCATCCACAGGCTTTTCAGGTTTGGTAGGCTGGCTCTCCAGAAATCTCAAGACAGCATCTTCATGTGGCTTGTGGCCACACCTCGATTACAAGATTTTCACAGGAGCAGGCAAGGTAGCTTAGGGTAAGTGGGTATGCTGCCAAAACAAGCCGGGAGATTTCCTTGCTGCTTCGCCTCTGTTTGGAGGCGGTGGGGGGATATTTAAATTATATCTTTGGGACTAAAGAACAATTATCTGTGCTTTTTGTCTTTTGAGTGCGGCTTGTGTTTGCTTTCACGGCATGTTCGTAGACATTTCTAGCCTGTGGTCATAGACGCTGCTAACCTTTTGATTTCAAATAGCACGTTGGGATTACTGACGGCGATTGTTGGCCTGCCCACGCCTTGACGGGGAATGGCAGGGTATCATTTGGAATAAAGGGAAGAAGTGATAAATAAATAACACCCCTTCCACTTTATTTTATTTATTTAAATTATTTGCATGACCCTCTTCTTCCCCACAGGAGACCCAAGGCAGCTCAAAACAGCTAAAACAACAGATTTAAAAGCCACTATATAAATATTGCATTTAGATGTGCTTGGTTTCCAATCTCACAGTCATCCTGGTTGTCCTCCCTTGAGCTTGCTGTGGTTTGGCAGCATCCTTCGTAAAGTGTGGTGTCCATAACTGGACACGAGACCCTAGATGAGGCCTAATGAGTACTGAATAGAGAGTGGCTAGTATCTCGTGGGATTTAAAGACTATACATCTGTTAATGCATCCTAAAATAGCATTTGCCTTATTGGCAGCCGCATCACACCGTTTCATTGCACATCAATCAATCAATTGTAATTGCAATTACAACCGATCAGGGAATTCATGACATTCATTGCATTTACACCCCACCATTTGGTCCAGTGAGTGCAAGGTCTTCCCCCCCTCTCTTCTTTCCTTACAACAGCCTGGTGAGGTAGATCAGTCCATGAAAGAGAGACTGACCTTAAGGCACAGAAGGATGGATATCTCCAAATCTCCCTGTTAGTCTGCCTGCTGGTCTACTTCTCTTACCCTTGAACAACCAACCAACCAACCAACCAACAATCCATCCAGCAGAGCAACCAATCACCCATCCAACGGAACAAACAACGAACGAACGGACGGACGGATGAACCAACCAACCAACAACCATCCATCCATCCATCCATCCATCCATCCATCCGTCCATCCGTCCGTCTGTTCATCCATCCATCTGTCCGTCCATCCGTCTGTCCAACCAACGAACCAACCAACAATCCATCCAGCAGAGCAACCAATCACCCATCCAACAGAACAAACAACGAACGAACAAACCAACCAACCAACCATCCATCCATCCATCCATCCATCCATCCATCCATCCGTCCGTCTGTCCAACCAACCAACCAACCAACCATCCATCCATCCATCCATCCATCCATCCATCCATCCATCCATCCATCCATCAGTCCGTCCCTCCCTCCCTCCCTCCCTCCCTCCAACCATCTATTCGTCCATCCATCCATCCATCCGTCCATCCATCCGTCTGTCCAACCAACCAACCAACCAACCAACCAACCAACCAACCATCCATCCATCCATCCATCCATCCATCCATCCATCCATCCATCCATCCATCCATCCACCCATCAGTCCGTCCGTCCGTCCCTCCCTCCAACCATCTATTCGTCCATCCATCCACCCGTCCGTCCATCCGTCTGTCCAACCAACCAACCAACCAACCAACCAACCAACCAACCAACCAATCAACCAACCAACCATCCATCCATCCATCCATCCACCCATCCATCCATCTGGGGTAGGACTGCATAGATCAGTGGTTGGGGGTCTCTGGCTGCGGAGTCAGAGTTCGAGAATTCGATTCCCCCACTAGCTCTCCTTGACAGGGGATGTGCTGGATGATCCATAGGAGGACCTTCCAGCTCTGCTGTTCAAAGGTGAGGAGGAGGAGGAGGAGGAGGAGGAGGAGGAGGAGGAGGAGGGTGTGTTTCATCCTCTTATCCATTCCATCTATACACGGAACATTATACAGAAAGCTGGAAGAGATTTCAGGTGAAGCTCGATGAAAGAAAACATCGAGCTATGCAGATGACGCCATCTTAATCACAGATAGCAGTGGTGCCTTGAAATGACTGATAGGGAAATGAAAAAGAATAAAGTAGCAGAGCAGGATTGCAGTTGAATCATCTTGAGGGGGAACCAGTTTTGTGTTCCATTTTGCTTTGGCAGAACGAAATTACTCAATGGGTCAGGAAATGTCCATGAACCAGCCTAGTTCATCGGGTGTCCGCTTCATGGGTGGTTGGTTTGTTTTGCTTCTCTCTGGTTGGAATATCATTTCTTGGAAGTTGAGAACTGCGGGATACGTCAGTGTTATCTGTCTCTGGCTGCAGAGCCAGAGATTGGGAGTTCGATTCCCTGCTGGGCCTCCTTGAAGAGGGGATGGACTTGATGGTCCACAGGATCCGTCCCAGCTCTGCGGTTGTAAGACCAATGATGATGACTCCATATGTCAGATCTATTGGAATTCTGAACACCGATTTCTTCAGCTCAAAAGCCAAATTGACAATGCGACTCAGGAGGGACTGTCCCTGAAGGATCATCTAGAAGGCAGCATTTGGGAAGCCTTGCCGCCTTGAGAACCCTTCGCCTCCCTGGGGAATTACAGCAACCCCCCCATAAGGAGCTTTTCACCTCCTCAGGCAGAAGAAACGCCTCTCCATTTGGAAAATTCAGGTCATCCGCCTGTCATGGAATGCAAGCCACGCACACACCTGCCCGTAACAACAACTAGGAGGATAATAATAATCCTAAGACTCATAAAAATAGCTCATAAAGATTTATAGGGCCCCGTGAGGTTAGACGGAAGAAACAACCCACAGCCACCTGCGAGTTTATGGGATAAACAGTGTTGTGGAGGGGGAGACCTCCCAGGTAGAGATTGCTTGATGATCCAGGATGCCACGGGATGACCACATGCCCCACCTTCTTGATGTGGCGGCTCGTAATTTGTAGCTAAGGTTGCTTTTGGTAGTGCGCATACGGAGGGGTAATTCACGTCGGGCTTCTGTGTGAACGTGGGTCATATCAAGCTCTTTCTAGAAAGAGGAGGTGCCACCACGACGGAAGAGAAAAATAGGATGAGAGGAGATGACACGGAACTGAGTCGCGCAAAGTTCACAATGTGCAGGGAGGTGTTCCAACAAGGATACTGGTCCAGGAAAGTAGTAATAGGCAAGCTTTCTGTGGATTATGGTTCAACAGAGCTCTTGGAGCCCATAACAAAGTTGTCACCAAATCATTTCAGAGGTGGAAAAATCCATAGAAAAGATGGGAAGAGAGAAGATGATTGGGAGAACCTTGTCTCTCTTCACAGGTGTGTTTTGATGGGGACACAGGAGAAGGCCTTCTAAATTGCTGCTCATAGGCTTTGAAACTCCCTCCCACTGGAAGCTGTGTGTGTGTGTGTGTGTGTGTCTGTCTGTCTGTCTGTCTGTCTGTCTGTCTGTCTGTCTGTCTAATCAATCAATCTTCAATCAATCAATCAATCAATCAATCAATCAATCAATCAAAATCAATCTCTATCTATCTATCTATCTATCTATCTATCTATCTATCTATCTATCTATCTATCTATCTATCTATCTATCTATCTATTGAATAGATTAAATGTCATATTTTAAATGTTACATAATAGCATTACTAAAGCAGATTTGGGAGCAATCAAAGTACAAACCATCCAATGTAACACATTAATTTAATACATTTTATATATTAAACTAATACGTTACATTGGATGGTCTGTATTTTCGGTGCTCCCATTAACTGCTTTAGTCATTGTTTTATGTAACATTTTAAATATCAGGTCTATTCAATTCTTTTTAAAACATTTGAATAATGTCCTCTTTTTAGCCCTTCCCATTGTGTTTCTACTTATGTGTAAGCTGCCTTGGTTCCTTATTTTTTTTTTAAAAAAGAAAGGTAGAATAAAAATATTCAAAAGAAAGACTGGTGTTGGTTGGGGAAAAGGAAGTAAAATTGAGGGGCAGATAAGGATGCCAGACGGCCACCTCCAAGACCTCCATTTCTCCACCCACCTTAAACTTAAAATTTCTTAAGAAGAAGTCCACTTGACATCAGCTTCGGATCGACGTGAACCAAACCTTTGGGCTGCCATTCCCTTTCGGGAGCGTCTGGAAACATCTCTGTGCTGTTGGGTGAAAGAATCGCCGTTCTGCACCGCGATTTTTTTTCTCTCTCTCTCTCTTTAACCTGCTCCTCTCCATTCAGCTGGGCTTCTGTGTTATGACTCAGTGATTACTTTAATCTCCATAATTCTGCCTCCCCTCTCCGCCCAGCCCCATTTAGGAATGGAAGCCATCTCATCTTTGGGGAATGATCTTGGCTGTAATCAAGATGCACCGGGATACTCAGATCTGTGCTGTTCTCTCTCTCTCTCTCTCCCACCCCTTATAATTGGCTTCTTGGATAACAGTCATTTCAGGTAATCTTTAATAATTTGCGGCTTCAAGGCATTTTGTAGGAACCAAAGCCTTTTTTTGGGGTGGGTGGGTTGTTCGAGACGGCTTGGCCTGGATCAGTTTACTGGCGTTTGCACACCCCGGTGAGCACAGGTTTGGGCATCAAAGGGGAAGCTACCGATGGCCTCTCTTAAAGATAATTACGGGATAAAAAAAAAATAAAGCCATTGTTTCAAATGGCTGCGGATGGACTACAAAGGGAGACCAAGGGATCGGGTGCTTTGAAGATCCGAGATCACCCGGCGCATGGACAGGTTGGACGGGCAGGCGGACAGGCAGCCCTCTGCTGGAGATGGCCTTAATGGCAATCTTAGTTAGCTTAGGTCACGGCCCCCGGGGCCAACCCACCCCAGAAGAAAGGAAGGGTCAACCTCTTTGGAGTAATCGTTACCTGGAAAACCCTCAAAGGGGTCACTGTAAAGTCAGAACTGGCTTGCCAGGATATGATGAAGATGAAGATGAGGATGATGGTAGCAAGGGCTCCTGAAGTCCCCATGCCACACTTGAAACGTGGGAGAAAGCGTTGTTCACATACTTTTTTGGATCGGATAGGAAAATAGAAATACAGTGTGCCCTTGTATAACAAACGATTTGTAAAACATAAAATCTGTACAACATAAAAAATTCTGGAGATAGGGGAAATTTGCTTAACAGAATTGCCTATGGGGTGAATCCGTACAACATAAAAATGGGATGACTACGTTTTCAATGCATTCCTATGGGAAATTTGTATAAAGGAAAATTTGCTTCACATAATTTCATTTGGAACGAATTAATTCCTTTATACAAGGTACCACTGTACTGCATTGCCTTGTGGCGCAGTGGTTAAATGCCTGTCCTGCAGGTAAAACTGTGCTCACGACCAATCCCAGGTAGCAGGCTCAAGGTTCGCTCAGCCTTCTATCCTTCCGAGGTCAGTAAAATGAGTACCCAGCTTGCTGAGGGGGCAATGCGTAGCCTGCATACTGTAATTAAAAACTGTAAACTGTCCAGAGACTACTTGAAGTGGTATGGGGCAGTATATAAGCAGAACACTTTGCTTTTCGGGAATCTCATTCCAGAGCAAATCAAATCTTTATTCATATCTGAAACGTCACAATCATGTGGAATCACAACACTTGTTTTGATTTGGTTTTTGGCCTGTTTTCTTCAAGCTACAAAGCCGGAGGGACTCGGAGATGAGGGGAAAAGGGACAGAAACCAGCCAGGCAGATGACAAGGCTGTGTAACCGTTTTGATACACCACGGGGTGGGGGTGGCAAGTGGCCCTGTCTCCAATTTGCCTTACCACTGAAAATGGGTTCGTTTCCCTTCCAAGAAGATGGCAAATTAAAAAAAAACAAATATAGGAAGTGGTTGCCATTAATTTTTCTAACACACGATCAAATATATTCCCCTCTCATTTGGCAAAGTCCCGATTGCTCTGTCATACATCCAGTCTCTTGTTTTGAACGGTCCTCCATCTAATTCATTCCCTCAGTGGGAATGAACACACACACACACACACACACACACACACACACACACACACACACACACACACACACACACACACCGCTCTCCTGCCACCATTGGCCTGTGTCTGCTTCAACACTACCCACCCCTGAAAGAGGCTGGGGGTTCCAGCATTGACAGGGTGGCGGTGGCCACAAGGATGAATCTGCTCCAAATATCAGGCCAAACTTGATCGGAGCTGTCCGTGGTGCTGAACAACCTGGACCGCAATCAGAGGATGGCAACCAGGAGGACCGGAAACCCAGCCCCAGAAGGAAAGAAAAAAAGTACTGGGTCTGTTTAGTCCGAAGAAAAGGAGACAGAGAGGAGATCGCATAATGTTTCTGGTTTATTTTCTGCCTCCAATTCATTGCTTCTTATCTCTCCATCGATTTGGGCATGTTTTCTCCTAAAGAAAGCATAAAGTTTTTGTTCTTGTTGCTGATTTGTATTAGAAGGATTGTGCCACGTGCCGAGAAGTGTGAACCTTGAAGGAACGCAGCAGGCATGTTTGCATTGATCTGGAGAACGTGGATTCAGTAGCTTGGTATCAGGAATCGGGGTTGTGTGTCCTCAACTTTGAAAATCCATAATTCGGCAACCCAAATGCTGTTTGTTTTCACTCAAACCGCCACCAAGACTCCTAAAATGCTGAACCAGATGCTTTTCTGTTCAATGTTGTTGTCTACTTACAAGCCCCCTCCGACTCAAATTGACCCTAAGCCTGAGTAATCTCCAAAATCTCTTGTCCCCACCCACTTTGCTCATCTCCGGCAAGCTCAGCAACATGGCTTCTTTACAGAGTCCACCCATCTTATCTCAGGTCTCTGCTTTCCCTGATGTGGCCAACGTTTCCACCCTTGATTTGTTCCGACATAAGTTTGCTCAGAAGGCATCAGCAGACCGAACTGTTCGAAAAAGCTGCATTCTGAGGAGCAAACAGATTTGGATGGATCCTCTGCCTCCCAGTTCTAGGGACCATTGCCAAAGGAGGCTAGGATGACCCCTCCCCTGTCATTCTTCTGCTGTATTTTCTGGAACAACAACAACCCTAACCTTACGCTGTCAATCCGTCATCGAAGATGGCAACTGTGTCTGATTCTCGTAGTGAAAAATAGAGGCTTTCGTTGTTGTAAATAATTTGATTCTTCTGCTGTACTGAGCTGCATTTATGCCCTGAAAGGAAATCGTGTCAATCTTTATGACACCCCAGGACATTTTAAACTTCATCAAGGTGGCTTAAGTCTCTGGCTGAGAAGTCAGAGTTTGGAAGTTCGATTCCCCCCTGAACTTGATGTTCCAGACAACCCCTTCCACCTCTGCAGTGCAAAGGTTATCATCATGATGATTCACAAATAACAAGCACAATCAAAAATATTTTTTTAAAAAATTGACTGGTATTATACAACAAACGCCAGTTTTAATTAAAAAAATGAAGTATCTGTTAAAGTATCGGTGCGGTATATATGCTGTTCCCAACGCTGCTGCTTTTTGTAGTTCTGTTACCTCTGAGATCTGCGACTGCTTGTAATATGGAGTGAAACCTCTTGACATTGTGCCCTATTATTCTTCAAAAACACCAGGCACAGCCAATCAAAATGATGAAAACATTTTGGTATTATAAGGCAGGACTGGTATTATAAGGCAGGTTCAAGCTTTAACCAGAATCTTAAATAGGTGTTAAATATTGGCACAGCATGTATGTATGTATGTATGTATGTATGTATGTATGTATGTATGTATGTACGCACAAACGCACAAACGCACAAACGCACAAACGCACGCACATATGTATGTATGTATGTATGTATGTATGTATGTATGTATGTATGTATGTATGTATGTATGTATGTATATATGTATGTATGTATGTATGTACGTACGCACGCACAAACGCACAAACGGACACACAAATGCACACACAAACGCACGCACATATGTATGTATGTATGTATGTATGTATGTATGTATGTATGTATGTATGTATGTATGTATGTATGTATGTATGTATGTATGTATGTATGTATGTATGCATGCATATTTGAAGAAGAAGATAATGATGATGTCTCCTAGAAATATTTTTTAAAAATACTTTAATTAAAAAAATAAACCACAACTTTGGGCACATGCCATTCCAATTTTCAAAGTGTCTTTTCCTAAGCATTACTCTTTAAAAAAATTCTCTCTCTTTGTGTCATGCAAAATGCACCATGCATCCCACCAAAATGATGCAAAGAGAGGACTCCAGTCCATAATTTTCTAGATTCCACCCTTCATCCATTGCCACATCTGTCTCAAGAGGCTGGCTCTACACATGCCGGCAATAGGAAAATATCCGATAATGATATATTTGCTCTTTTTCCTGTGTTTTTTTTTAAAGAAAGAGATGATGATGATTCTCTTGTTTCTCAAAACAATTTTCTGTCTACAAGGAAGGTCTCGGGAGGTCACGATTCCTGACCCACGGCTCAACTGAAGTAGCCAGGCTTGTCTGTTTGATGCTGCGGCAGAGGTCACGGAGGTAAAACTTGCCAGGGGCACCCCGCATCTGGGAAGCACGGCGTTGGCCCTGAACAATTTTTTAAAAATTACCTCTGGCATGAGAAAGTCTTGGGAGATGGACTGAGGCTGCCTGGATTCCGGCGAAGATGAGCTTTCATAGAAAAGGAGACACTCCAAAGTGCGTGTGAGAGATTCTGTAAACAAAAGACAGATCAGCCAGGAGGGTCGCACTGGAAATTCCAATAAGGCTGTAAGCTAAGGAAATTCCCAAATAAGGAAAATCTATAGGGCTTATTATGACCCCCCTTTCCTCCTCGTGTTTCTTTCTTTTCTTTTTTTTTGCAGCCTGCTTTATTGCTTTCCACGGATTCTAAAGCCCACAGCCAGCTTTTTAAAATGAATCCTTTAAACCAGCCATCCCAACCTCAGCCTCGGCGTTTGCCTCTAAGCTTCTGTGGGTTCCCAATGAGATACCGTCTTCAGAGATCATAGACTCATGGTCCAACCCCCCCGCTTCAAGGCAGGGATCTGAGTGAAAGCGGAAAAGAATAAGAGTGATGGAGGCGGAAGGGCCCTCTGAGGCCATCCAGTCCAACCCCATCATCAAGGCTGGAATCAAATTGAGGGCTGGGAAAGTAAGAACAGACAAAAGAAAATATTTTTTCCACCCAGCGTGTTGTTAGTCTGTGGAACTCCCTGCCACAAGATATGGTGATGGCACCTGGCCTGGATGCCTTCCAAAGGGGATTGGACAGATTCCTGGAGGGAAAAGTCCATCCCAGGTGACAAACCATGAGGGAGATTTATCATCTCCAAGCTTAAAACCGGGATACTTCAAGGACCAGATGCGGGGGAGTGGGATCAGGAGACAGAGATCTAGTCTTGTGCACTCCCAGATGCATCTGGTGGGGCCACCGTGAGATACAGGAAGCTGGACTAGATGGGCCTTTGGCCTGATCCAAGATGGCTCTTCTTATGTTCTTATGTTCTTATGTTCTTATCCCAAGTCAAAGCAGATCGGATAGAGGTGCTGTCCAATTTTTCTCTCGAAATTCTGTTGATTCTTCTCTCGTCGATGGGAGAAAGTGCCCTTGGAGAGAATTTGGAACCAAGCTTTTAAAAAAAGTAATAATGAAAAGGAAGAGAGAAAAAAAAGAAACCCAACAGGAGTGAGCAGATCTATAATGGAAAACACATGAAGCTGACCAGGGAGGAGGGGATGAGATAGTTCTGCCTTTCCCTCCAAGGGAATCATCGCTTCAGCATGTCTGGAAGTCAAGGTGTGAACTTTTCTTTTCTTTTTCTTTTCTTTTGCTTCCTCCTGAAAGGAGGTTGGAGAGGGAAATGAAAAGAAGATGAGCTGCCCCCCCGCCGGCCTGTCTTCCCATCGATTCGGACGATTCGCCCAAGGGAGAAGAGAGGAGGAAATTAGATCTCTCCAATCAGATACCCCATCTCCCGGAGGAGAACAGAAACGTGTTTATGCAACGTCTTCATATCTGAGACCTTCCCAGGAGAAAAAAAAAGCAGACTGGGCCTTGAGACAGAAAAAGTTGGGTTTAAATTTTAGGCCCGGTCTCAGCTCTGAAGCCATTCTGCCAACGTCACTCGAAAGCAAGCAAACAAAAAATATAAGCAAGTGCGCACACTTATTTCCAAACACGCAGAAACTGTGGTCTCTTTGAAGGAAGGATGGATCCTTTTCCAGTCAAAATAAGAAGAGTGGGCACCCACGCGTGTTGTGCGAACCTCGAGAACATGACATGCTGCTTAATTTCTCCAACAGCAGGTCCATTCCCCCGTGAAGGCAGCTGAGAAGTTTGGCTAGCTTTCACGCAAAGCAAAGCAGGCCTTTGAATTACACCCCCCCCCAACTGCAATGGCCTCTTTCCTTTTTATAACCTCACATTGTTGTAAGGATTGCAGGGTGATCCGTCCAGAGCCAACAGTAACAGTGATCTAATGTCCTCTGGCAACGCATTAGTCTCATAAAACTGGAGATTTGTTATGTACTTTACGGTATACACTTTATTCCCTTTTAGGGAGCAGGCATTTGCTAGCAACAAAAAGATGGGTTTTCGGTTCTCTCCTTGTTTCTTGTTTGGAAAGTCCTATGGGTTGTGCAGGGAGGCACCTAAACATCTAAAGACAACATGGTCCATTTGCATAAAATGGCTTATATTGATTTACTTGCAAAGATGCATAACTTGTACAATACTTGTTTTTATCATTTGGGAACCATATATAAATATCTTACCTGAGTGGGGTAGATGGTGAGCCGGGCAGCCATGTAGGATCTTGGCAAGTCTTTGGGTCTGAGTCTCAAGTCTACCTTTGAGTCTTTGGTCCCAAGTCCCAAGTCCCAAGTCCAAGTCCAAGTCTTTGGTATCAAGTCCCAAGTCTGAGTTCTGAGAATTCAGAATCCCAAGTTGAATTTGAACTTGGGATTCAAAACTCGGAACTCAGGACTTGAAGACCAAGTCTTTGGACTCCAAGTCTGAGTCCAAGTATTTGGTATCAAGTCCCAAGTCCAAGTTTTTGGTACTAAGTCTCAAGTCCGAGTCGCTATTAAAAATGAGCTCTTTTCTCCAGAGATAAAGGGAGGGGTAGATGGGTTCTGAATCACAAAATCCCAATCTGAGTCCAAATTGAGTCACTTGTGTGACTTAAGTCTGACTTGACTGCAGGTCTTGCAACTCATATTCTGGCTGTTAACCAAGAATTGGCTCTTTCAACGGAGGGCACCTTCAGACAGAGGGGTGATCATCGGTATAGGATGACTACCATCCACTGCATGCTTTGTTGATACACCCTCTGCTCTCTTTTCTCAAGAAGATGGTTGTGGAATCTTGTTGAAATCCTTAGAATTCTTGGCTGAAGCACTCCAGAACCCCCGGGGGAAATGATCATAGGAAGAATTATAGAGATGCCTCCCACCAAGAGGATTTCTTAAGTTAGAGACAGGGTCCTAGAAGAGGCATCAAATTACAGAATGCGTGTAATGTTAAATCAAAGCAAAGCCTGTTGCTTATAAAGTGTTCTGCTTATATACCGCCCCCATACCATTTCAAGTAGTTGCTGGGCAGTTTAAAGTTTTTAATTGCAGTATGCAGGCTGCACATTGCCTCTCACCCCCAGCTAGCTGGGTACTCATTTTACCGACCTCGGAAGGATGGAAGGCTGAGTTAACCTTGAGCCGGCTACCTGGGATTGAACCCCAGGCCGTGAGCAGTTTTACCTGCAGTATATCCATTTAACCACCCCACCATGGGGCTCATATATGTTGCCCCATTGAACTTAAAGCAGTCTCTGAGCAGTTGACACGTTACTTATGCAGACTAGACATTGCCTGCCCTCCAGCAAGGTGGTGGGTATTCAATTTAATGACCTCAGAAGGATGGAAGGCCGAGTGAACCTCGAGCCAGTTACCTGGGATTGAACCCCAAGTTGTGAGCAGAATGTGCAGTACAGCAGTCTAACCACTGTGCCCCAAGTAGACACTTTCTCAGAAGTTTAGGTCCTCACAACTGGCTCTTCCCTTCCTTGTATCTTCATATGGATCTACTCCCATGTAGGTCCTTTCTCTAGAGACATATCCTACAGATAACCACTGCTGGCTAGGATTTCTGGGTATTGTAGTCCAAGACCATTTGGGGAGCTTATGATCAGAAACCACAGAACTAAAATATTGTGTCTCAAATCCAACCCATTGTAGGGTAATTTAATTAATTAATTAATTTTTTTAAAAAACTCATGCTCATCCTTGCTCTATTATCTGGCCTTCGTTCTCTGCCACGTTATTCCCGCAGGCCCTTTTGTAGAAGTTCGAACCTCGAACAGGCCAACATAAATCTTGATTTGCATTCCTCTGTAGTCTTTTCAGCTGCCCAGTCAGCGTGCTTTGCTGCCGCCATGACAAAAGTCACCTGCATCGCGAACCAGAAGATCAGCATCATTTCCTGATGGTATATTAAAAAAGAGAACCCGCTTGTCAAAAAGGCTGTCTCTGAAGCTATAATAATGTCACTGATTTCGACTAGAAGAGGCTGGCTTTCACAGGAGCATCTGGTCTATTTCTGATTGTGCGAATTCTGAATGAATTGTTCCTTGAACGAATTTGCTGTCTGAACGACGACATTTGTTTTAACGGAACATGGTTACGCTGAAACGTTGATCTCTTGGTTTGTGTGTGTGTGTGTGTGTGTGTGTGTGTGTGTGTGTGTGTGTGTGTGTGTGTGTGTGTGTGTGTGTGTGTGTCTGTGTCTGTCTGTCTGTCTGTCTGTCTGTCTGTGTCTGTGTGTCTCTGTGTCTCTGTGTGTCTGTGTGTGGATGTGGAGCAGTCTTAAGGTATAACAGCTAGTGCCCCATTTAAAAACAGCAATGATGCCGGTCCATGGGTGTAAATTTCATCTGTTAATTGCAACCCAAGTTAAGAGAGCAGTGTCAGTGTTTACTGTAGGTGACTTGTTAATAAGACTTCTTTATTTGCTCCAGTCCACAGCTGAGATTTAAACGACTGAACTTACGACTAGAAGGTGCAAATTGTAAAGATTCTGCCCAACGGGCCTGTGGTTCAGCAAACAACAAAACTGACGACATCCCAAATCGGCCGTCTTGCAAAATAATGAAGTAACCCCCCCCCTCTAAAATTAAACTCTTCTACCTGGTATTATTTAATTTGAGTGAAATACTGTACTGTACAAGGGATTTGAATTTAAATCATCCAAAGAAAGAAAAAACAAACAAAAAAACACCCACCCCTCTTGCCATGTTTATCTATATCTCCTTGAGCCATTTAATTTCCATGTTAAGTCTGAGCTAAAAATAGAGGCGAACTTTCTGCGCAGTAAAAATTCATTCCGAAATAACGAAGCGGCGTTCTGTTCCAAAGATAATTTTCATATACTTCACATTTAAATTGAGCAATGTATTTAGGACACATCCACCCAACGCAGTGCATTTTATACAACGGTTGGAGACTAGATTGTCATGTATTCTTTGGGTTTAGCATTCTCTCCCTTCCACCCTCTCAAATACTGGAAGTGTGGGACTGAATTATTTATGTTCGTAGAAAATCATTATTGCTTGAAATAAGGTTATTTTTCTTACTTTAAATCCTAGATGGAGGGGGGGGGAGGAAATCCCACACCCTAGTATAATTAAGATAACTGCCGAAAGAAAGGCGAGCGCCACACGAATGTAAAATGACTACAAGAGTAAATCCATAACAATCATTTTAATTTGTTTAAAAACAATAACAAACAGGCACATGGCTATTACCATATTTTATAAAAATAGGCTCAGGAAATCTTTGAAAATGGGAGTTTCTGGTTGAAATTCCCTGGATAGATCAGGAATAAATTCAGAAACATGTTTGTATGTGACATCTCCTTTTCACTCCCTTTTAAGATTAGATCAGCAGTCTGTAGGTACATTGATACAGACAGATCCCTCCACCGATGTACAAGCCTATGCAAGACTTATTTGAAACAAAATTATCTACATGGAACAATGGTTAATTACCTAGCCCTTTTCACCTATTTGTCAACATCTTGGGGGGGGGGAGGTTCATAGATCAGAATGTGACACATTTAAATATATCCAGTCTTCCAAATGGCACCTGATACAAGTGGCCGATCTTGACTTGACTCTTTCATTTTCACATTCTGGTTTGTAAAAAGATCTGCCCTGCTTTGGGAACATTTGATAAAGTCAGCTTCTCTGTGGACGACGAATATGCTCCCCCCCCAAGAGATACACTTCTTTTAAAAAAAAAGACATCAAAAATGCACTTCAGGTAATAAATCCAACACAACTGAAGGGAACTGTGCTCATGTTGTGAATGAAAAATACCTCCCTAAGCAAGCTGATGGCAAAACCAACATGGCGGTGGCAAACATCTGGGGGATTTTAAGACCTATAGAAGTTCTGTCGCTAAAGTCTGTTCTTAAAGAAGAACAGCATTATGGGTGGCATGTTTCTTTGGAATGTTGTGGCCCTGAAGCCAAGTACTTCCTTCTGTACAATTATTCTACCATAATGTCAGGCATATCTTAAATATGGGCCTCTGGTTTAATTTTCTGGAACAGTACACCAGCAGGACGACTGGAGTTTGCCCACTCATATCTGAGAAAGCAAACATGCCTAGGTTATTATGTGTTATCTCTAACATTAAATGTGTTACTATGGATGTAGACAGAAATATGCATAGGCCGGCTATAGCGTAGAGCTGTGGTGGCAAACCTTCGGCCCTCCAGATGTTCTGGACCACAACTCCCAGAATTCAAGCCTGTATTGCCAATGACAAAGGACGGTGGAAGTCAGTGGGGCCCATAACACCATCAAGTCCAATCCCCCTGCTGAAGGCAAGAGTCTGATTCAAAATAGATCAGGCGGATGGTTGCCCAATTTTCTCCTGAAGGCTTCCAATTGCAGTAGAGCTGCCTCGTCTGCACTGATTCAACGGGTTAACCCTGTTTATGCTATATTAGTATTTCAGCCAGTTTAGATACTCCATAGAATAAGAGTGCTATATCTGTTTTAAATAATATAATGCAGCTAATCCATATACAGTGGACCCTCTTATAACAAGCAGTTTGTTTAACCGAATATCCGCTTAAAGAAAAAAATTCTGGAGATAGAGGAAAATCGCTTAACAGAATCATCTATGGGGTGGATCCGTACAATAGAAAAACAGTTGCGATTAGGCATTGATCTGTTTTTGATGCATTACTATGGGAAATTTGTACAATGGAAAATTTGCTGAACAGAATTTCATTTGGAATAAATTAATTCCTTTATACACGGTAACACTGTAATTATAGAATGATGTAGCTGTGGATAACCTATACAATATAGACCCACATAATATCAAATAATATAAATCATATAATACAGAATAAAATAGATGTGGATAATCTACAGTGGTTCCATATAATATAGAACAAGAAAGCAGCAGAAGCTTTGTATAATAGAATATTGACATTTTGTGCAGTATAGAGTGATATAGCTTTTGATACAATATATAATAGAATAAAAATCCTCTATATAATACAGAATATAGCTTTAGATTGTCTGTATTGCAGAATATAGATTTTCTGTTTGATACAGAATAATATAACCACCTATATTCTATAATGGAATAGCTGTCTATATAATATAGAGTGGACCCTCCTATAACAAACGGTTTGTATAACAAATTCTGTACAACATAAAAAATTCCGGAGATAGCGGAAATTTGCTTAACTGAATTGTCTATGGAGCGAATCCGTACAACATAAAAATGGTCACAATTAGGGATTACTCTGTTTTCAATGCATTCCTATGCAAAATTTGTATAAAGGAAAATTTGCTTAATATAATTTAATTTGGAACAAATTAATTCCTTTATGCAAGGTACCACTGTATGGCTGTTTATATTCTATATAATAGAATATAGATACTGTACTCCATACAATGTAGAAAAGTGGATGTATAGGCAAAGATACTAGTATTTTGTGCACACTTGCGTCTCTACGTATAACTCACACACCCAATATAGAATGAGGTACAAACATTCTCATCCTTTAAATAGAAGCAATTCTGGGTCAAACAAAATGTGACTAATGAGTGGACAGTAATTATTACTTGGTGCAACAGGGCATTCCATATTACATAATTTGGAGAGCGACTTTGTTTTGTTCTATGTGGTTCAAGAGTTCTATTCTTCCCATTCATAACTATTAAATATTCTCTCCCTAACCCTTGCAAAAAGGTCTAACAATATCATCTTCTTTTTTATTTTACAAAAAGTGGAAAAACCACCAAATAAAAACAGCCCCTCCCTTGAAATTCCCTTGGAAATAGTTCATTAATGAAATGGCACAAGACACATCTTTCATCCCTAAAGATTTTTTTTATAGGTGCCGTCTCCCACAGGTTTATAAATTTATCACTCCAGGTTTCATAAATAGTTAATTTTTCTCCTTCCCTTTCCTTGTGGAAAACATATGCCCACCTCCTTCCTCTCTTTATTTTACCCCCCCTCTCTTTTTATAAGTAGCGAGCTAGCACGGGTTGTTAATTTTAAATATTTGTATAAATAAAGTTCCTTTTAATTGTATTAACAGAGAGAAATAAAGGGGTTTTGGATGACAGTAGGAAATAAGACTAAACCTGCAGAAGCTGGGGGTTTATTAAAAGGAGGGATGGATTTGGGAGTGGAATTTGTTTGTCTGCTTATACGGTGGAACATTTAGAATGCTGACATTATAAGTGCATTTTTATTCGGAAGGAAAGCAACGTTTACATTGGGCAGTTTACAGCGAGCGTCTTTATCCCTTGACATTTGTATTTTGTGAACAAAGGAATATATGTTACCTTGGAGATTTTTAATTAACTCTTCTCCCATAGCACTCGGGTCGCTTATCTTGTCTCGGCTTATTTAAATAGATCACGGGGATATTATTCTTCCAGAAGGAGTCTCCTTCGTCTGGAATCATAAAAACGAAAAGAGAATAAAAATCAACATTTCGGCCACACACGGCGAAGCCCTGTTAATTTTCCTGTCTTGGTTTTCAAAACAAGAAAGCAAACAAGAATCAAAAAGCTAACACCCTCGTTATCATTTAGGGAATAGGCGGAGGAGAGGAGAGGAGACCAGGAGAGATGCCTGCCCTACTTCATTAGTCCCAAATTGAAAACAATAAAGGCAAAACTGGTTGAAACTCTGCATTGTCTATTGTCACTTCTGTAGCAAGGTAACTAGTACGTAGACCAGAAGGATGGCCAGTGGAAAAGGAACCACGTACAAGCTTATACAGGCTGAACCCGCCCCTATGCCGCCTTCTGGATGTTCGGAGTCTAATTAGATAGCCTCGTTTCTCAAGAGAAAAGACATTTTATTGAAACCTTTTCTTGTGGAGGGTGGGTTTCTTTCCTCCCCGTGACATCTCCTGTCAAACGCTTGTTCTTCTTCTCTCTCCCCAACCCACCCCTCTTTCTTCCCAACTAGCTAAGCTGGCTTCGCCCTTCTGGATCAAATTAGGCATTTAAATCTTCTCGTTGGTCTTAAGGGAAGACCCCAAACCCAGCAGAGATGAATAAGGCTGCTCTCCCTCGCCACATTCTCTCTCTCTCTCTCTCTCTCCTCTCATCTTTTCACCCTACAATTGTCTGCGTACATAAATATATAAATATAAATTTATATATGCGTGCAAGCATTTGTTTTATGCATGGGAGTCCTGCTCTCTCCAAATATGTATAAATCACAGGGTGGAATTTTCTGGTGCCCAATGCAGACCACTGGGAACGCATTCTTTAAAAATGGAGAGGATGAAAAAGATAATAGATAGATAGATAGATAGATAGATAGATAGATAGATAGATAGATAGATCGATCGAGATAGATAGATAGATAGATAGATAGATAGATAGATAGATAGATAGATAGATAGATAGAGAGAGAGAGAGAGAGAGAGAGAGAGAGAGAGAGAGAAATCTGCTTTAGTAATGCTTTTATGTAACATTTAAAATGCCATGTTTATTCTATTCAATTCTTAGACAGACAGACAGACAGATAGATAGATAGATAGATAGATAGATAGATAGATAGATAGATAGATAGATAGATAGATAGATAGATAGATAGATAGATAGATAGATTCAACAATCAAAATAACCCCTCTTTCTTTTCTGGAAAGGAAAACACAGCAAGGCAAGGTAAGAAAAAGACAGAAAAATAATCACACACACTGAGGTCAATCTGAGGAGCTAGCTAGAGGGAGCTCCTTCATAACATTGCTGCACAGAGAGAGAGAGAGAGAGAGAGAGAGAGAGAGAGAAAGAGAGAGAGAGAGAGAGAGAGAGAGAGAGAATCATATATCAAGTCCTTCTCTTGGCTTTGTCTGAATCTGAACATAAAAGACCCGGTTTTATAGCTGATATTATCTGCGCCATTCTGCGATAGGAACGTTATTGTTGGAACATAAAAACAGCCAAAAGCCACCCAATGGCACTACCCATTTCAGGACGGAGGCCCGTTCCGTCTGCGTACCCCAATGCACCCCTGCCACACACATCAGCCCTTGGACAACTAAGCTGACAGAAATTGCCAGATGAAAGCTCTCTTCATTGCCGTTGGCTTCGCCCAAGCAGCCTGCTCTAATGGAAAGCGGCAATCGCTAAATCTCCTGTTCAGATATTGTTTGAAAGTCGTGGAACCTTTGCCTCGGCTACTGGGTATCAGTTGAAGGAGCCGGAGTCTAAAAGCCTGTCATCGCATCACTTTGCTGACGCTTTTGATGTCTTTCCAAATTCTTTTCCTCCGGCGCCTTCAGAACATCTCCGAGTTTGGCCCCAGCGCTTCCCATTTTCCTGATGCACCAGGCTACCCACCCCACGCCAGCGGGTAGATCGCAACCTCTGTGTGTACCAACGGCAGAACGTGGTAGGAAAAAACCCATTCTGAGTAGAGATGGGCACGATTCATCGAAATTTTTGTTTTCGTTTTCATTTTTTCATTTTGTTTCGCAACAAAAATGAAAACGAAAAATTTTTCAGAAGCAAAACGACAACGGAACGAAATGAAAAAACGAAAAATTTTGAAAAGAATGCTAACGTTTATTTTTTTTTTCGTTTATGTTTTTTCGTTTTTGAAAATGAAAACGAAAAATGTGCAACCCCCGAAAAACAAAAACGAACCGAAACGGACCCCTAAACGGAAAACAAAAAACGAAAAATTATTTTTTGAGTCGTGCCCATCTCTAATTCTGAGTCTGCAATGACTTCTAGCCACTGTGGACAGCATTTGACAGACCCAAAAGTCGATCCCAACATTGCGTTCTGTTTAAAACCAATAACACAGAGCCAAAGGAATGAAAGTACGAAGAGCGATGGGGAATGATGTAGGACAGGGCTGTCTAACTTTGAACAGGCCGAGGTCTACTTTTGTCTGGCCCAAAGTGCCTGGGTTAAAAAAAAATCATTGGTCTGTTCTCACTCTCCCAACCCTCAGTTTGAGCAGATGTCCCCTAGTTCTAGTCCTCCGCCCTGCAAAATGTTGTGGTGGTTCCCGGTTAGAATCTTGGGATGCCGGGAAGGCGTGTTGCAAGCCGGCAATTTGCTGGCGCTGCTGCCGAAGCAGTGGAAATGCTAATGGCTGCGTGGCTGTGTGCCAGCAGCAACCCATTTCTTTGAGACAGCTACTGCTGGTGAGCTTTCTTTTTCTTTTCTCCCCCCCCCCCGCATGCACATGAGCCTGCATGCTTGGCAAGCTCTTCAAGAAGAACCTGTGTGCAGATCCCTGAGCGCTCTGCTGTAGCTACAGGCTATGCCCTAGTTATCTGCCCTGGTTTTGCAAGGCTGCTCATTAGAACAGACTCCTCGGTGTCTGTCAGGATGTTTCATCTCTTACAACCTTCCAACGCGGTTCCCTGCAATGCTCCGTGTTGGCCTCGCCGGTGACACAAGATCTGGGTCAGGTCAAACCACCAAGCGTGCATCATAAGAACATAAGAACATAAGAAGAGCCAAGCTGGATCAGGACAAAGGCCCATATAGTCCAGCTTCCTGATCTCACAGTGGCCCCGCCAAATGCATCTGGGAGCATGCCAGACTAGATCTCTATCTCCTGATACCACTCCCCTGCATCTGGCCCTTGAAGGACCCCAGTTTTAAGCCTGGAGATGACACATCTCCATCCTGGCTTGTAACCTGTGATGGACTTTTCCTCCAGGAATCGGTCCAATCCCCTTTTGAAGGCATCCAGGCCAGAAGCCATCCCCACCTCCTGTGGCAGGGAGTGCCACACACTTGATCCATCAGAGCCAGTTGGGCCGGCAATGACACTCAGGGCATGGAGAGGTCTTCTCCAGGGTGGACCCACGACCACCTCATTGCCGGTAGCTGAGTTAATCTCTCCTCCTGGCCATCTCACGTACCACAGCGGCCAGACGGGGCTGCTGGGTCTTCCTTCACAGCCATACCTTTGGGGGTGGGAGAGTTGAGGGGGTGCAGTGCACGCACTTTTGTCTCCCGACAAAAAATAAAATAAAATAAAAGCACAGGTGGAAGAGTGGCCACCGGAGGAACAGTCAGGGAGCTGCAATGCTCGCCCTGAGGCATTTGCCACTTGCAATAGGTGGGGCATTTTGATTTTTTTTCTGGGCGACAAAGAGGCGCCAAACCAATGTGCTTGGAGTATTGCCTGCATTGCACTGAAATCTTACAGGCACTGAAATGTCATGCACCCGGGAGAAAGGCCTGAACAGGAAGGCTTTAAAAGTTTGCTAGGCCTAGTTTTCCCTCGGGGGGGGGGGAAACCAGGTCCTAACAAGGCATGAACATAGTCAGAACTGGGCCTAAGTAGACCGTTCCAATTTAGGCCCTTTTTTTTTTGCAGGTGAGTCCTATTAGGTGACTTTACCTGGCAAGTTCTGGAGCAAAAATCAGAACGCTTGGTCTGAACTTGGCCAAGCGTTGCCTCAGCACGGTGCAAGCTAGGCCTTTCTTCCAGGTGAGTTAGATTTAGGTGATTATTCCTTTCTTCCAGGTGAGTCGCATTTCTGCGGTTGCACAGTAATGCCTCTTTTAAGAGGAATGGCCCCGTTAAGACGAATAACATTTAGTGGGAACAGGGTTGCTTCACAAGACAAAAATACGTTCCACATTTTGAGGCGAGTTACCCAGGATGCATTGCGCCACCATAGTTTGTGGAGGTTTGGTAAGAGTCCCCCAATCAAGTTTTGGACCCCTTCTGGACCTTGTTTTGCAGCAGTTTTTGGACTTTTCGAACTTGGAAAGATAGGGAGCTGAAGTTTGCTTTCGTCCTTTTGTGTTGTGCATTGTTTTTCATTGCACTTTTGGCAGGAACGACCTGGTTCTTTTTTTCCTTGGAGATTGCTTTTGATCATCTTTGCCATGTTTTTCATGGCACTTTTGGCGGGAACAGGCTGGGGTGTGTCTTGCTGCTTGCTTTTGTCCATGTTTGCGTTGCACTGTGGTGTGTGTGTGTGTGTGTGTGTGTGCGTGCGTGTTCAGGCTCTGCATGCCTTTAAAGTGCACCTTATAAAGAGGTGTAGTCTAGGGGAAAAAAGGCTTTTTGGGGGGCATTTTTTTCTGACCTCCGGAATGGATTAATTGGTTTCCCATTCATTCCTATGGGAAACTGTGTTTCACAAGACGGAGTTTTCATCCGACGAAATGACTCGTAGAATAAATTGAATTCTTTTTAAGAGGTACTGCTTGTACAATGTCTGTAAAGCAGGCCAGACTGGAGAACTGAAGTGTTTGTAGCCCAGAACATCTCAACATCCTATCCCTACAGGTTGATGTTATCTTCTTAATGGTAGGTCCCATGTTTCCAGTAGCCAAGATGGCAAATCTATTCCCAAGAATCTTCTTTTTCTGTGGTAGAGCATTCTTTATTAATCAAACCAGTCCCTTTTCTCATCTTTCTGATGGGTGTACCTGGAAAGGACTCTTTCTCTCACATCCATTTTTTCCCGGACAATTCTCACTGTTTTTCGGTCTGATTCACAAAGAAATCGTCAAGTGTCGGAAAGTTTGACTTTCCAAGATGAAATCCACTGAAGTTCTCAACGATTTGTGTCGGTGGGGCCAAACCAAATTGCCAGCAAGTAGACCAATCCTATGTTATTTTTCTAGACCTATAAAGGTGAGGAGCCCCTCAGCCAAAGAAGGTGGCATCCATACTTTATTACAACCACAACAATGAGGCTTCCAACTTTGATCTCCTAACTCCAGAGCTTGATTCTCTGACCTCAGTTGGCTTCCTACTATCCATATGTAAACCATTGTCCTAAAAGCAAGCAAGCAAGCAAGCAAGCAAGCAAGCAAGCAAGCAGGCAAGCAAACAATCAATCAATCAATCAATCAATCAAACAAACAAACAAATAAATAAATAAATAAATAAATAAATAAATAAATAAATAAATAAATAAATAAAAGCAAAGTGGTCTGCTTATATACCGCCCCATACCACTTCAAGTAGTCTCTGGGCGGTAATAAAGTAGCAATCTAGAAACAAACTAGAATCCAAAATCCTCTGGCAGAGCGACAAGGTTATGTAGATCTTGAAGCGTCAAATGGCTGCTAATGAATAACTGAGAAGAATGGAAGGCTGAGTGAACCCTGAGCCAGCTACTTGGGATGGAATCCCAGGTGATGAGCCCAGCTGCAGTGCAGCCGTTTAACGACTGCGCTGTGGGGTACCTTCAGCCATGTTGGAGACACAGTCTTTAAGAAGACGTGAATTCCCCCGTCTCTACCCCGTTCTAACAAAACTGCTGTTCTCTTGGCCTTGTTCTCTTCCTCTTCCTCTTCTGTCGCTTGCTGCTTTAATTAAGATCAGTAAATAAAATCCAGGAGTTCAACCCACCCGAGACATTCGAACAGACAATCCAGCGACAACCACCCTCCTTGTTTGACGCCGCCAACCCAACCCCGATGGAAGGACGAGTGAGAAGCGGCGGGTTCTTAATGTCAACTCCCTCGAGTTGCAGGGAAAGTTATTAAATTTTCTTGGCATGAAGAGGTTAATATAAAGAGCATCCCTTGATGTGGGGAATCAGCCTGTGAGGCGGCATGCGGGCGTTCCGGTCGACTTTCATCAAGTGTATCATACCCTCCGCGTCCCTTGAAATTTAGACTGGTCGGCATAATATAGGAGCTGACCTGCCTTGCCCTTCATTTCCCATCTCCTTAATCTCACGTTCCTGTCTTCTTCATCCCTCGATGGCATATCGGCCCAAGAAAAAGGAAAAGAAAGGAATTATGTATATTTGCTGCGGCGTTGTATAGGATGGTGTTGACTGGAAGAACAAGTCCCGGGCAGACTTAAGGAGAGAAATATTGAACTGTTTCTTCGGTGTGCTACCCAGCTTCATGAAGAACATTTACGGGGCATATTGATAATTATTATGCAGATGCCTCAGGGCCAGCTGGGAGCTTTTATTTCATTCATTCATTCATTCATTCATTCATTCATTCATTCATTCATTCATTTTTTTAATTAAGTAATTTTATTGGGTTTTTTAGGGAGGAACAAGGGGGAGGGGTATGGGGGAAAGGAGTACAGTTTAAAAATTACATTGAATATATCAAGCCAAAAATAACGATTTAACCTATTAACAAATCACCAAATAATATCACAATGCTCATTCATTTGTTCCTTCTTCTTCTTCTTCTTCTTCTTCTTCTTCTTCTTCTTCTTCTTCTTCTTCTTCTTCTTCTTCTTCTTCTTCTTCTTCTTCTTCTCACCATCATCATCATCACCACACAGCTAACTACACTGGATTTTGTATTACAAATCACTAGTTGAACGCTTCACAAGCTTTTAGAACTACGTGATGTATCGGCGAACTATGCGAGCAGATCCTAGCAAGGTGGCCTCCTGCAGCTGACTGATGGTGACTTTGTCAACTCCAATTTCTTCTAAATACTTGCGTAGCTCTTTTATTATTATTATTATTATTATTATTATTATTATTATTATTATTATTATTATTATTATTATTATTATCAGCATCATCATGACACAGCAGACTTCGCTGGATTTAATATTACAAATCACTAGTTGAACACTTCCCAAGCGTTTAGGACTATGTAATGTATTGGCAAATTATGCGAGCAGATCCCAGTAAGGTGGCTTTCTTCAGATGACTGATGGTGACTTTGTCAACTCCATTTTCTTCTAAATAATTGCTTAGCTCTATTATTATTATTATTATTATTATTATTATTATTATTATTATTATTATTATTATTATTATTATTATTATTATTATTATTACTACTACTACTACTACTACTACTACTACTACTACTACTACTACTACTACTACAACGTTGGTTTCCCTTACTTCTTAAAGGTGTGGAAAAATAGGTAGACCATTGTATCCAGTCTTTCTTCAGAGCTTCTGCCAGAGAGTTTAGTCGGCAGAAATTGGGAACGTCAGCTCACCAGCTGGGCGGAAATCACTTTGCCACCGGCTCTTAATTGGAAAAGGTGCAATTTCCGCTGTCCTTATCAAACGTTATCATCCCATAAAGGAAGGTGGGTGGGAGGGACCCACAAAAAAGAGGTACTGTCATTCTTATGGGCCATTAATCCTGGAGTTATTTGGTGACATCAAATATAATTACAAGGCATTCTCCAGGAACATGTAATTATTGTGGATTTATAATGCCTACCCAGTGTAATTACATGGGAGCTACATGGCTAAATAGACTTTCATTCTTAAATAATGTTTTTTTCCCTTTTAACCTTGCCGGTTTTTAGCAGTCTCCAGTGGAAAGCAAGCCATGTTGAACTCAACATGTCACCCTACTAGCGAGGATTGCTAAAGAGGTTCCCCCCAACTCCTCTTTATCTTAGTTCTGCAGGCCACAAGGGACCCTATGGGCCAGTAATCCCCATGCCTGTTAAGGGGACACCATGGAGAAACTGAACTCCCAAGAGGTCTGAGCGGTTCAGAAGTTGATCTTCGACCAGTGGTTCCCAACCTTGGGGTCCCCCAGATGTTCTTGGAGTACAACTTCCAAAAGCCTTCACCATGAGCTGTACTGGCTAGGATTTCAGCGAGTTGTAGTCCAAGAACATCTGAGGGGATCTCAAAGTTGGGAACTATTGACTTAGTCCAGCGGTTCTCAACTGTGAGTCCCCAGATGTTCCTGGACTGCAACTCCCAGAGATTCCTTCCAGCACAGCGAGTGATGGAGGTTTCTGGGAGTTGCAGTCCAGGAACATCTGGGGACCCACCGGTTGAGAACCACTGTCTTAGATTTAGATCCATCTTGGTCTTCTGGGGAATTTCCAGCCATCGTATGCTGCGGAGGCACTGATCCTGTCCACAAACTCTTCCCATTACCTACCCAACAGGCATAGTGAAAGGATACTATGATCTCCACACATAAGAAGGATCTACTGCCTGGGATCTATATCCAGGATTCTTCACAGGTAGCCAGCCAGCTTGTGCTTAAACATCATCCACCACCAAGGTCCACTCAGATATTAAAAATTGCTCTCTGATTGCCCCTTAATCTTCTTTTCTCCTGCCTGGATGTGGCCAGTTCTTTTAATCTTGGTTTCCGGTCCCCTGCTCCTCCTGGCTGCCCTCCTTTGAACTAGCTCCAGAGCACAGAGAGAACTCCTAGTTCCCTGAGCTCCTTGCCCTCTGAAGATGCCAGCTACAGAGTCTGGCGAAACGTCAGGAAGAAAAACTCCCAGAACATGGCCAAACAGCCTGAAAAAACTCACGACAACCATTGCTCCAATTTGTTGGCATTTCCAGTCGCAGTAGCATTCAGAATGGCCAGCAACCTCAATTAATAAGTCAAATGGTAAATCGACTCAAATCAATGCAATAATCAGTTTGAAAGAGCTCCTTGAGAAGATGTGTCTGAAAACCAGGAGAATAAGCGCTGGAACACCACCACATCTCCATGCCACTTCTTCACTCCTATAATGGCCCCGTAACTTACATCTGGGTGTGTTTTTGCTTAAAAAGTGGAAGGAGAACAGTTGATCTGCAGGTATTATTGGAGGCTCCTATCATTCTCCTTTAAGGTGTTTTTGCCTTCAGCTGCCTTATCAAAAATGTATGCTTTCCCTTCCCATTCCTACCTGGCTGTTTCTGCCCAGTAGCCACGATTCTGTAAACAACACCATATGGGATGATGCTGCCGTTCCGATTCCACGTAGGAGATTTATTGACGTTTTCTTGGCGGTTCATCACCCAGTGTCTCTGAGTGACAGGAAATGAAACGAGGGAGACGCCGGTGAGATAAGAACACAGTACCCGCAATGCGACAGGGCTGTGGCATGTGGTGTTGGGATGTAACGAAGTATCAAGGCATCGCACTAGCACTCTTCCAACTGTTGGCAAAAGTAAATGAACCATGGGGGCAGGAGCCACCAAAACTTATTTCCACCTCCAAACAGGCAACCTGGGTGGTCCGAGGGATACCTTTATGATTCCTTCATCCAAGATGCACCAAAGGGAAGCTCCATTAGCAGTGTCAATGTCAGATAGACTGCAGTAGGTTCCATTAGAAGCGTATGGTAACAACACCCTCTCCCTTATGCGTGTGTGGTTTTTAGCTTGAACTTTACAAACGTTAGCCAAGGTGCTAGGCCCTTTCACCCGAATAGCTTCATTGCAATGGAGAGCTCCAGTAAAGTTCAGAGGCAAACTTGGAGCTGATGGATGGTTCCTGTGTAACTGGAGCCAAGTCAGCTGGACCGCGTCAAGGGCTTGAGAAAGACCCTTCATCTGGCTGGTTGAATTGACTGCCAATATTCAAAAAGACACAAAGGAAGTTAAGAATAGGGGCAGCCAGGGAGAAAACCCCAAAGGTTTCCTTTAAGTTCATATCTAATACCCTCATGGATGGGAGTTTTCATTACCAGCCTAGACAAATATACATAACCAGGTTACGGCATTCCGACAAGCGATCCCGAACAATCGCAGGCGTTCGTTTCAGCAGCACGGGGAGTAAGAATATGTTAAGGACGCGATAAAATGGAGTGGGGGGAGACATTTTCTAAAGGTGATGTTGGCCCCGAAAGTTGGCTGATATTTACACAGAAGTTTTTGGTAGTCCCTGAGAAGGACTATTCAATTATACAGCTCCCCCACCTTTTACGGTGAATTTTAAAGGCGAAAGCTTGACTTCTTTAAACTTCCTTTGTTATGTTATTATTTTGTTATTTTAAAAGAGGTGCTGACCCCCCCACTTTCTATATTTGTTTTCTTATTGTTCTTACTTTATTATTTCCTTTTAATTTCCCTTCACTCTCATTTTTCTCAGCTTTAAACACAGCCATCGAATATTGCTACACCCCATCATGCACGCTTTGACTTCAAATACTGCCATTCAGGGTTGTAAACCGCCTTGGGTCATTTGCAAGGAGAAAGGTGGGGTACAAATATTTTAAATAAATAAATAAATACCCAGAGCTATACTGTGCCTGTCTATGAGA
This sequence comes from Phrynocephalus forsythii, assembly GCA_029282475.1. NCBI lineage: Eukaryota > Metazoa > Chordata > Lepidosauria > Squamata > Agamidae > Phrynocephalus > Phrynocephalus forsythii. The sequence continues at coordinate 4,385,503 of JAPFRF010000018.1, forward strand.
AGGTGTACCCAATTTTTATTTATTTATTTTAATTACATGGTGGTTTCAGGTTCGAATCCTGCTTTAAGGCCTGTGTGGGTGGGTGGGTGTGGGGTCCCTTTTCTCACCCATCAGGCTCTTTTTGTTGTCGTCTTCTAATTTGGCTTGTGTAGGCCGTCGCTAAATGCACGCCTTTGGCCAGAGTTTTGCCCTCCAGCATCCTCGAGCGACAATTTTCGGGGACAAATCCACCGCAAGGCCCATCCTTCTCGCCTGCCTGCTGGTTGCCGTAGCAACCAAAGGAAGGAACTTGACTTGAGTATCATCCCTTTATTACAGCAGGGACATGTATCAGAGGGCAGGAAAGTCCGATATTGCAGATGACCCCGTGGATTTCAGAAATAAATTTAACATAACACAGACACCAAGGGAATAAGGTGTTGAGATGAGCCTGCAATGGCTACAGTACAAGGTGGTGCAATTTTTCTTTCAAGGGGCAGTGGTGTCTGTGCAGTTCACACACGAGTGCCTAATGTGTCACAGAATGGGGTGGGGTACATCGCATGGCACAGGTGTACAAAGGGGCCCGACCCGATGGGAAGAGATCTGCCAACTTTTCACATGATTTACGGCACACCTCTGTTCTTTCATCAGGTGTGCAGTATGCTACATTTATTTATTTATTTATTTATTTATTTATTTATTTATTTATTTATTTATTTATTTATTTATTATGTGCGTTTATTGACCACCTGTCTTCCCTAAAAGGCAACTCCATGCAGTTCACAATCGAACAAAAGATAAAATAACGGAGAGTAGCAAGAGGGCAGCAAAATAAACAGAACCAATGCAAACAGGCACCTCCGAACCTTGTGAGGCACTAGATTTCCCCTCGATTTTGCACTGGTTGTATCCTCTGGATACAATGAATTCTTAATGCAACTCCCTAGCACAGGCATGTCCAAACTTCGGCCCTCCAGATGTTTTAGACCACAGCTCCCACAGTCCTTTGCCATTGGAAATCCAGGCGTGGAATTCTGGGAGATGTGGTCCAAAACATCAGGAGAGCTGAAGTTTGAACATGCCTGCCCTAGCATGAACTGCAAATGGCATAATCAATGGGTTTGTTTGGTCATTCTGGGTAGCTCTCGCCTACTTGGGACATCCCCAGGTCGTACAACCCAGTCGTATGTACGGGCACAAAGCAGATGTCCAGAAAAGTGGGAACATACATATACATTATTATAGCCTTTTGCAAGGGCTGTTATGTCCTGTTATGTCCATCGCCAGGCCAGCTTCTGAGGAGACACAGTCCAGGTCAGGCTGCAGGGAGTCCTAGACGGAGCTGGTTACTTATCTACCTCCCCTTCACCCTCCCTCTTTTCCTAAAATTGTCCTGCCATGGCAACGCTCCGGGACAGGTTCCCCTCCCTCCCCAACTCTCTCTTTCTAACCCCTCCCCACCAAAAGTCATCAGCCAGCATGTCAAAAGCTTGAGTCAGCTTTTTTTTTTTTTTTGCTAACGACCAGCTGACGGGCAGTTTAATAAAAAATGACAAGGGGGGAAAAATGACAAGGGTGAAGGAATTTATCTTCCCTCAACCGTGTGTGTGCCTTCGGCTCCCATGTAATCTCGGTGGAGAAGGGGGAAAATGACTTCAAAAAAAGCACGTGAGGGAGAGATGATTAGCAAACAGGTTACGATCCTGATCTCCCAGAGAACGCAGATGTCCTGAGATGCGTCGTGTTCGCCAAGAACCAGATCCTCTGGATTCCAACAGGGCTTGCATCCAGATAGATCTTATGCCGGTGGAGTCCATTTTAGGAATGATCAAATTGGCCAACTGTGGGTGAGGGGAAGCTGCATTGGACACTTGTGTCCATCTAAGGCAGGAGTCCCCAACTCTGGGTCCTTAGATGTTCTTGGAATAAAATTCCCAGGAGTGCTTTAATGCCCTGTGTTCCAGAGGTTGAGGGCCGTTTTTCGATGGATTTTCTCAGATGATGTGGGTTTTTGGGGGGTGGGAAGAGAGCGAGGTCGAATTTAATCGGAGACCCAAGGACTCCATCCTGGTGGTGTCAGTCAGGGCGACAGATTCCAGGGGGGACCAAAGTTCACCAGGTCATCAGGGAGGAAAAAAATACATAGCAAGGGAGAAGGTGGCTGTCGTCTCCAAATATTATTCCCAGCAGGAATCCTCAGATTCTTTCTTGATGAGCAGCTTTTCCTACAGACTGGATTATGAGCTTCAGCACTCCAGGTCCCTGCCGCCACATCACATTCTTTCCGCTTTCCCCTGGACAACAGATTTTTTTTATTGTCGACGTGGCGGATGCTGCTTTCCCACCCCTAACGACCACCCCATGGCTTCTTGGCTGCCCCGATCTGGCTTTCGTGGGCTGTTTATCCCTTATGAGACAGGATGGGTCGAAGGAAAAAAAAACCACACCAAAGGAAATGAAAGGGACACCCGGAATGGTTTGAGAGAAATCCCCCCCTTTTTTGGTGTATTTCATCCACATTTCTTGAGGATGAAGAAGCAGGAGGGAAGAACACACGCACATGGAGGCATTTGGCTTCACACATGCGTAGATCTTCCTGGGATGAGAGCGGTTTCGCATGGGGGTTCCTGGATTCGTTTGGCCTGCTACGGTTGCAGGAAGTCCTAGCTGGCATTGCTGGTTAAAAGTTCTCGAACATTGCTGACAAACCATGGTGAGGGACCCTCCCCAAACCTTTTTAGCATATGGAAGTGGTTCAAATCTGCTGAGGGGACCCACCAAATGGGCCAAGCCCAGCCACGCTATTTAGGGACCCAAGAAACCCATCCATACCTATCTTTATCCCTTCTGATTATTTATTTTATTTGAAACATTTCCCCACCCCACCGCCTTTCTCCTTGAAAAGGACCCAAGGCGGCTTACCAGACTGAAAGTCAATACAGCGGTACCTCTTAAGACGAATTTAATTCATTCTACGGGTCAATTCGTTTTATGAAAACTTCATCCTATGGTTCCAATAGGAATACATTGAATTTATCTTGCGAGGCATCCCATAGGGGGGAAAAATCATCTTCCGAGGTTTTCCTAATCCCAGAAATTTTTTTCGTCTTATGAGTTTTTGGAATTAAGGGGCCTTCGTCTTATGAGGTACTGCTGTATTTAAAATTGAAATCACTCCTCAACGGTGAGTGACTTCATTAAAAGGCGACATGGCAGCCAAGAACTTTGCGTACACCAACATTGTTGTTTTTTGAACCAATCCGCTCTCAGAAATCTGAAATACAAAAATGGAAAACACACGCCGTCCAAAAACAAATCCAGTCAACGCAGCAATACATAACTGGCTTAGGACATAGACACCTGAAGGACCGCCTCCTTCCATATGAACCTACCCGGCAATTAAGTTCTAGCTAGGGGACCCTCCTGAAAGAGCCCATCCCTCAAGGAGGTGAAAGGGATGGCTTGCAGGAACAGGGCCTTCTCGGCAACTGCCCCCAGACTATGGAATGCCCTCCCAAGTGAGACCCGCCTGGCGCCGACCTTAATGACATTTCGGCACCAGGTAAAAACCTTCCTTGTCCAGACGTCTTTAAACTGATGATTGTGGGTCCTGAGGGCAATTTTAGTGTTGTGTTTTAATGTGTTGCATTTATTGTATTCATATGTTTTTATTGTTCTAATTTTATTGTGATTTTGATGTTTTAATTGTTTATTTTGACTGTGAGCCGCCCAGAGACCTTTGGGTAGCGGGCAGCATACCAGCTTTATAAATAAATAAATAAATAAATAAATAAATAACAGCCCATCCAAAAAAAATCTATCAAAAAGAATCCTACACCGATCGCTAGTGTCTTGAGGAAAGGCTTGCCTAAAAAGAGCCTTTCAACATCAAAACAGAGGGGAGCTGGATAGACGAGTGGTTTAGGCGTTGGATCAGGGAGCCAGAGAGTGGGGGTTCGATTCCCCCATGGTGCCTCCTTGAATAGATGGTCAAGGAGGTCTCTTGTAGTTCTGCAGTTCTAAGACAGCAGAGGAGCACTTGAAGGCCCCACGCGGCTCTCCTCTGCCGTCAAAGGTGCCCACGGTGGGTCAGCCACCTCTCCCGCTGAAAGACTCCTCTTTCCTAATGGTGTCAGCACTCAACATGGCCCTCTGGGGTTGCCCAGATCCAATCAGGCAGGCGGCGAGCCCCAGCTTGCCTGTTGTTGTTTGACGAGGCCGGGGTGCTTCGCCTGATGGCGGTGTCCTCCTCGTTGCTCTTTTCCTTGAGTTTTGATGGGCCGTGATGGTGATGGTGAGGACGGTGGAGAAGGGGCCCCCCGACACACAACTCCTGTCGCTCAAAGGGTGTCAGGAAAAGAGCCTTTTAATCCCATTAACAAGAGCTCCACTTATCTCCTCTCAGCGCCGGAGATAATTACAAGGAGGACTTGCAAACATCTTGAGGTGTCGCAGCAAGGCGTCAGTTTTGAGGGGAAGTAAGTGCGTGCCTGTGTGCCTGTGTGTTGTCTTTGTGCACGGCAGATGCTGGAAGCCCCAAGGTGTAGCGGAACTTCTCTCCAGCTCAGAAATGCCAAAGGACACAGATTTCAGCCTGTGTGTGTGTGTGTGTGTGTGTGTGTGTGTGTGTGTGTGTGTGTGTGTGTGTGTGTGTGTGTTTCAAACAACAACCACGCACAAATCCTCCAGACCACAACCAATAAGTTTGCCATCTTCAAGAGGAAAAGAACATGAGTGATTTGTACCATCAGAACGGGCAAAGAAACAAGAGTATTTGGGATTCACCTGTCCAAGAATACAAATCCCAAATATTTAGGACTTGAAATTCGTTCCTGGGATCCCTGTGAATTCAGTGACATTTGTGGAGCTGCTCAACTCAGTTTTCCATTAAAAAGGAAAAGGAAAAGATCCTGAATGATTATTTTTAACACATTTTTTGACAGAGAGGGGCAAGATGATGGATGGATGCCTTGTGTGGTTAGCCTTTGCAGCCTTGGAGAGACGTTGCATTTCTCCCCCATGCTAGGCCTGGAAATGGCTGATTTTGATTTGCTTAGTTACTATATGCAAGCTACACATTACCCCACCCACCCACCCTGTTAGTGGCTGGGTACGCAACCGATTGACCTCAGAAAGAGGGAAGGCTGAGTCAACCTGGAGCAGGCTACCTGAATCCGTTGGGATCGAACTCAGTTTGTGAGCAGAGTCTTGATTGCAGTACCAAAGTTTAACCATTGCGCCACAAATGTTAGCCATCACCTGAATGCTGTGTGGGCCATATATAGGTTACTAAAGCAAAGCAAAGTGTTCTCCTTATATACCACCCCATACCACTTCAAGTAGTCTCTGGGCAGTTTACAGTTTTAATTACAGTATGCAGGCTACACATTGCCCCCCACCAGCAAGCTGGGTACTCATTTTACTGACCTCAGAAGGGTGGAAGGCTAAGTCAACCATGAGCCAGCTACCTGGGATGGAACCCCAGGTTGTGAGCACAGTTTTGCCTGCAGTACAAGCATTTAACCGCTGCGCCACAGGGCTGGTCCTAGGGCCATTTGATTTCCTTCAAGGTCACACAATGCTACCCATTTTTTAAAAATTAGATTTTTTTGGGGGAGATGGGAGCAGAAAAACTCTAAATGTTTTGGCATGAGGATGTTTCTTTGGAGCCTGAAGGCTGCATGCGGCCCACCCCTGCCGAAAGCTACAAGCGGTGTGGCTTTTTCTTAAAAGCCTGCTACTCCATATGGTAGTAGGTTATTCTGACATTTCAGGGAGGGAGTGGTGGTGGAAGAAAGAGATGATTCATGCGGCAACTTGGTTGAGAGTCGAACTGCGTTTCTACAGCTTGTTCGCTCTCCTGGTGAGCTGTGTCGCGAAAATGATTAAGAGTCATACTAGGAATCCTAACCTCGCTTGGTGTCCTCCTTTGAGTCACCGTGCCAGAATGGGCGGCGAGCGGAGTGTGTGATGCATACCACCCCAAGGAGCAGGAAGTACCGTGCAACTTTTCTGGAAGGCAGATGATCATTTGGAAAACATTGCGTCTTTAAGGATGAACTTTGGCTGGATTCTCCAACCGGCCCACAGGATGGGCTGGGGGGGGCTGGGGCTGGGGCTGGGGCTGGGGCTGGGGGGGGGTTCTGGGGGTTCTGGAGCATGCCGAGGCAGGCCTCTGAATTATCGCTGTCGGCAGAGGTGTCCCGAACACAGCACTTATCTGCGTTTGACAGCCCGTCGAACAACCCCGTCGTTCAGGTGGGAATTTATGATTGATGGAGCTACGCACTGGGGAAAAGGTGCCATTTTAAACCAGGGCCAAACTTTGCAAGCAATCAAACACTGGCTGCAAATTGGGCATAAATTTGGAAAGCAACTCGGTTCCTCCCTTCATACTTTTTAAGGAGAACTTTATTTCTGGTGCACTACCTGCTTTTCACTGAGAGTCCACTGACATCTCTTGCTTCGGTCAACTGACGCTCTCCATCTCTTTTGCATCTTCAGGATGTCCTGCCTTTATCCTTTGTGGAGCTATATGCCTGTGGGTGAGAATCATAGAAGAGCAGAACAATAGAGTTGGAAGGAGCCCCTAAGTCCATCGAATACAACCCCCCTGCTCAAGGCAGTGATCCAAATCAAAGTTTTGCTGGCAAATGGTGGTCTAATGTTCTCTTAAAAGAGAAACCTTATCGGTGATAAGGATAGTAAAGTAAAGCAAAGCAAAGCAAAGCAAAGCAAAGTGTTCTGCTTATATACCGCCCCATACCACTACAAGTAGTCTCTGGGCGGTTTACAATTTTAATTACAGTGTGCAGGCTACACATTGCCCCCCCAGCAAGCTGGGTACTCATTTTACCGACCTCGGAAGGATGGAAGGCTGAGTGAACCTTGAGCCTGCTACCAGGGATTGAACCCAGGTCGTGAGCCCAGTTTTACCTGCAGTACAGGCATTTAACCACTGCGCCATGAGGCATATATTGCATCTGTAACTAGTTACTTTAGAGTAAGGAGTACTGTAACTAGTTACTTTTGGGATGGCAATGAAGGAATATTATGCCACTGTTTGAGACCAAGTCGCCTGTCACAGCATCTTCCCCCAAGGTCATCTGCCTAATCCATCAGAGTCTCCTAATGCTCCACCAATTGGCCACTGTGCAATATGTCTTTCCAGCTTGCAATATCAGAATTGACCACTAGAGGGAAGAAAAGATGCTTTGTTATATTACTCTACCTGTTGGTAAGAGACAACACCACAGGCTAATAGCACACTGTAGGGCAAGTTCCTGTGTGTGATGGGGACAACCGCAACGATAATGGCAACCTGGCTGTGAAAAGCTAATTTATTTATTTATTTAATTGGATTTCTATACCTCCCATCTGGCAGTGAGGTCACTTTGGGTGGTTTACAACAAGTAAGGAATACAGTACACTGCAAATAAACTATATAATGAATAACAAAGGGCATCGACAAACTTTGAAAATACCTATATTTCGGATTCTTCGTTTTTCAAAATTTTGTGAAGCATACATTTATTTTTTAAAAAATGCAAGTAATATGAAAATGTTTGTAGAGAATGTTGCATACACCCACCACAGTGCTTTTACCTGTCTTTGTTGCCACAAAAGGAAGAAAGCGAATGTCCAAGCTTATTTGAGCATCACAGACACCGAACGGTGCGGAAACAGGGATGGGGAAAACGGCATCCATATAGAAGCCAGGTGCAAGTGGCAGGGACCAGAAAGAGGGTGATTAATAACACCTCCTTGCAATCTATGCAAATGTTTGGCACCATATTTAAAGAACAAAAAAGGGGGACTCCTCCCCTTCAGTTTTGTTTCCAATTCTAATGTGTCGGTTTAATTGGGTGTGCGATTATTTAAGTGTGACCACCAGCGAGTTCCCCTCAGGACAGTTGAACAAAAAGGCCAGGAAGAAAGGGGAGAAGGAATTAATGAAATGTACGCACTGCTCATCTTCACGCTGGTAAAATGAGGCCTTTAATGGGCGGGGAGGTTTTCTCCATCTGGTGCTTTTCTTTGAGAGGTGGGGTGGGGTGTGGGGCTCAGGCAATGGATTTATTGTGACATTATAATGCTTGATGTGAAATAATCTAGCAGGAAAAGTGTTATGGGTCTAAAGAGAGCCATCAGACGGTTAGGTGACATGGATTTTTGAAAGGATTAACTACTCTTAAATCAATATAGGCCATGAAAACAGAACTAACCAATCTTGTGGCCACTCAATTATTTAAGGCGAGCGCCTCTGTTTCCCGCAGGATGGAATTAAACACATGCTTAAGGGGACTGCCAATTAAACCCCGGTCTTTTACTGCTGAGTTAAGAATCTATCCGGATACGACAGCTCGCGGCCCACCACGTTCTTCAGGAAGGGACCGTTTTGGGGAATCCATCATGGACGGAGAGGTCTTGATTTTCCATGTTTTAAGTCGTGGGTGATTTGATCCTGAAACACGACCACGTCTATCCACGGGTTTTGAGTGGGAGTCCTGCCCCCGCACCATAGAGAGGGGAACAATTCAGGATCTTTAGGCATGATAGTCCAAGTGAACCATTAAGCAGTCTAACTCAAGCCTTGGAAAGAACGCCTTATTTTAATGCGTTAACATGCCAGCCTTAGTTTAATGCGTTAACATGCCAGCGTAACATACTCTCTCTCTCTCTCTCTCTCTCTCTCTGTTGCATTAAACAGAGGGAAAGCCAAACCAGGCCATGGAAGAATAATATTTTAGAAACTAACATTGTTAAAATGGGATTTTCTTGGCATTTCATTAATGAAAGTGGCCCATTCGAGAGGGACGTGTTCAGTCAAATGCGCTTTCTGAAGCATGGTGTTCTTGAGAACAACGTGTCTTCTTCTTCCCAGCATTTAGGATCTCTTTGGATTCTAAAGCACCACTTGGCCCAATCGATTGGCAAGAGTCAATCACTTGCGTGTCCTTATTGACAGTGTCCTGCCATCTCTGTTTTGGTTGCCCATGAGGCCGCCGGCCATCAATTTTTCAGGTGGTCAGCAAGTTTGAGGGATGGTGGAAGGTGCCACTCTGAGGACATGTCCATACCGGCGAATATTCCTTCCTCTCCTTCCTGCAACTGATAATCCCACCTAGCTGCTTTCAGATAGTACAATTTGTGACATGAGTGAATAATAGGGAACTATTTGTGTTCAGGCAATGATAGAAGCATGCTTGTTTACACACCCACATTATTTAACAGAAGCATGTTTATTGATCAGTGTTCATTGTCTTTGACCATGTTGGCTGCGACATTTAGGAGAGGTCTAAAATGGGGTTGTTGGCTCTGGCAAAACCAATGAACACATCTACTGAGTGTGACAGTTTCTTGTAATGTTGGAATCTGTTGATTCTGCAGTGGATTCCAAGCTGCTTTGTTTCTTGTTGTGTGTGGTTTTTCAAAAGGTTGGATTTAGGGAGGGGGTGGACCAGGGTTCCCTGCTGTACATGAGTAGATCCTCTACTTTGAACTAGGCTCTCAAGTTTGGGACCGGTTACAGTAATGTTGGACACATTATGGGGCTGCCCTTGTATACTAGCTACTCAGCAAAACAGAGTAAGGATGGTACCAAATGATTTGTCCAAGTCAGATCTCATTGCATCAGACGGGTTTGGAATTACATCTCGGGCAGCATTTGAAGTGACTATAAAACCTAAACACTTTGGACATCCTAACAGGGCTGTGAGGCTGAAAGAAACAGCTATCGGCCAGACTCCCCGGGGGGGGGGGAGGCATACATCATTTTTTTTTGTCAACCGGTGCTCATCATCAGCTGGCCTCATTAAGAAGGTGTTTCTCCCTTCGTTCCCTGGACCGATTTCGGTGCATTTTTAAATGACATTTTTCAACAGCTTTTCTCTCGAGATTACACTGGAGACAAGACTGTCAGGAATGAAAGGCGAGCGGCAGGCAGGCCGGCAGGGGTGGGTGAGTGGGTGGGATCCGGGACAAGGAATTTGAGGTGAACATTCCAGAGTCATTACTCGGATGCAAACACACCTTTGGCGTGTGAGATGAGAAGCCTTTTGTCCTCGCGCTACGCCTAGAGGTGTATGGATGAGGGCCGCGGACGGTTACTAATGGATCAATGCGAGGGGAGACATCTGTTTTGGTTTTCATTTTTTCCCAGTGTTATTAGTGCTTATTGGGACATGGCTGAGGAATGTCGGGGACTCGTTTGAAGTCGAGAAGTGGTATTGTAAGGCCAGAGGCGTTTCAGGGCCACACCATTGACCCTCGCTGTGCAGCGGCCGGAACACAAAGGACAAGATTAAAAAGAAGGAGGAAGGCCTCCGTTAAGAGCCAAGCCGACATTGGAGGAAGACTGGACCAGTTTACACGGTCTCATTCAGGAGCAAATGAGCCTTTATCGGTCCATGGAAAAATGGGAGGGAAACCAGGAAGGTTAAGCCATTGGCCTCGAAAGAGCCAAGGTCTGAGCGGTGAAAGTCATAAGGCGGCTTTTTCTGTTCTGCCATGGTGAGGCAGCCGAGAACAGATTTGAGAGAGGGTAGATGCGTTTGAAGGACTGGAGATCCTCACTCTACAAGGAATGGCGGCGTTGACTTCAGGTGAAAGCAATGTCAGGCAAACAGGGCGCTCCCTCCTCTTTACCCCCTCCTCAAACCAATAAATACATTACGCATGTCATAGTGTGTCATTGCTAGAATTCGCACAGAGAACATTTATGGGGGGACCCCCATGTTTTCACAGTCACCTGCCTCTCTAACCTCGTAAACAGTTGGGACCCACCCACCAGCGATGCCGAGATAAGGATCTCCTTCCACATTTGACGGCTGACATCTAACAGGTCACATGGAGGGCTCTTTTATGCATCCCTAAAGCCTGCGGGATGAGTACAGTGTCACTGAATTGCCTTCACACCTGACAGTCTTCTAATTCCTTCATGTGGTTGCTGTACTTGTTGATGAGCTGCATACGAGCGCCCTTCGACTCAACCCACTGGAATCTGAAGTGGAATTTGAACTCCAATGCAACCGCAGCTCAGGCAAAATCTTAATATTCAAGACCATTCCAGAGTATCTGGAGTAGAACTCATTGGTGGACTGCAAGAAATGAAGTCACATTTATTCCTCCTTATGAATTTTTTTTTGGGGGTTGGACAAATTAAATTCTGGAGACTGGACGAATTTGCTCCCACGTTTTGTCTGTTTCGGCGGCAATGTTTCCTAGCAGGACTGGGTGGAATTCACTACTCCAGACAACATTAGGAAGAACTTCATGACAGTTAGAGCTGTTCAGCAGTGGCATATGCTGCCACAAATGGTGGGGGTGGAGTCTCCTTCTTTGGAGCTTTTTAAGCAGAGGCTGGATGGCCATCTCTTGGAAATACTGTGATGGGGGTTCCTGCATGGCAGGGGGTTGGACTGGATGGCCCTTGAGGTCTCTTCCAACTCTATGATTCTATGATTCTATGAAAACTGCATGTGAAACACTGTGCACATGTTTAGCCTTGAGAGAAGACGACAGAGAGGAAACAGTAGAGTCCTCTTCAAAGACTTGAAAGGTAGTCATATAAAAGAGGGGTAGAATCTGGTTTTGGTCATCCCAGAGTGCAGAACATACAAATGGTTTCAAACTCCAGGAAGACATATTTCAGTTGAATATTGGGGGGTGGAGGGGATTCGTAACTGTAAGAGTAGTAGGACAATGGACCTGCCATCAGGAGGTGGTCAGACCTCCAATGCTGGAGTCCTTCAGCAAAAAATTGGACCAGCGTATGTTAAATATACAGTAGGACCCCGGTATCCACTGGGGATTGGCTCCAGGGCTTCCCGTGGATAATGAAAACCGTGGATAAGAGAGAACACCTGCCCGCCCGCCCCCAAACAGCTGTTTCCTGAAACTATCTTACTTTATGACTGCTGTTTGTGACAATAGCTTGTTTTGTGGCTGCTGAATTATTTAATTTTTTCCTCTGCCAACCGTGGATAACTGAATCAGTGGATAATGAATCAGTGGATATGGGGGTCCTACTGTACTTCACTTTGGATTCATGCCTTGAGAAGGGGGGTTGACTTGATGGCCTGTAGGCCCCTTCCAGCTCCATATTTCTATGATTCTGTGAAAGAAAATGGGGGCCAAGCCAGAGAGCCCTCTGAAAAAGGGTGTCAACTCAACCATTGACAATGCAGCTCATCCTCTACAAATACAGTAGCAGAATCTCGGAGGCATTTTGTAACCACCCTTTAAAAAATCCTTCCATTCTCTCTCTCTCTCTCTCTCTCTCTCTCTCTCCCCCCACCCCACACCGATGTTTTCTTCCTCGGGGCAAATTGCACAACTCCGCAATTGAACGGGCTGTTTTCCAAGGAGAACTGAGTATTTTTCTCCTCCAAGATTCTCAGGTGCGGCAGGAAACGATTTTGCTTGTTCCCCCTCCCTGCCCTCTTTCTTCTTTCAACTCATCTTTGAGGTATGTGCGTTCTAAGTAGGCATTGGACTGGAAGATGTCAGATGGCGCTACCAAGATGAGGGAGGGAAGGCGAGAAAGACAACGAAGGCATGAAGGAGCAGTAAAACGTTCAACAAATCTCTGATGTTGCCAGAACTGAGTGTACACACATGACGGTTCCTGGTTCACATTGAATCTCTGGTTGAATCTCGTTGGGCACACACTTGGAAGGACTCAGTCTTGGAATGAAGAGAACCACTACCAGTTGAGTAAGGCATGCTAGATCAGATGAGCCGAGAGATAAGAAACCAATGTTTGCTTGGCAACTTTTCTATTTGCGAATAAAAAGGGAACCCCTAGAGTGAAATGCATCATTCCGAACCTTGGGTCCCCAGTTGTTCTTGGACTCAAACTCCCAGAAGCCTTCATCACTTGCTGGGTTGGCCAGGATTTCTGGAAGTTGTAGTCCAAGAAGATCTGGTGACCTGAGGTGGCGAACTACTGCTCTGGACTATGGTTTGTGTTGTTCTGATGATCCTCCCAGCAGAGTAGCCTGTTCAAGTCACTGTGCATGGCATGGTCATTGCACATGGGCAGTTCCTCTATCTTTTTTTTCCTAAGGTACAGTTGTGTGACCAGTTGCATAACCATGGTGCGATCAAGTGCACAACAGATGTCCCTAAAATGAATCAAAACAAGAGAACAGTCTCATTGAAATTGGGGATGGGTGCGAATTTTGTATCAGTTCATTCTTTTACAAAAAAATAAAAATCACAAAACATTAATGTCGGCATAAAAACCAAGGCCTGCAAGGTAATCGCGCCACACCTGTGAAACCATCCATCTGCCGGCAACCTGCTTCAGCACAGTTTTAAGACAGTGCACCTACTTTTCCATCAGAAGCTTGCTGAGCACATCCTGAGCACCCGTGGTTTGCAGAATGTTGTAATTTGCCTTCCCCATCATTCGAAAGACTCCAGGGCCCCAAATTACTGTGGGAGAAGCCAGGGAAGCAGGTGATATCAAAGGTCGGCTCCGTTGTCGCTGCAAACACCCGATGGTTATCAGACGAAGACAAGACCTGAACATTCAAAGCAGAGATGCTGATGGCTTGATAGGATGATTTGTGTGGCTCCAGATCCCACACAGATGACTGGGAGGGGGGGGAAATGACAGACTCCTGGGGAGGAGGAGAAGAAGAAGAAGAAGAAGAAGAAGAAAGAACAGAAGAAAAGCATTAATGATCTCTTTGTAGGCAACTGAGATGACTTCTAGCGATAGAACAAGGCACTTGAGGCTTCTCACGCCTACTCCTTGGCAAGCAAAGAACACTGACTCATGTAGAGGACAGTTCTGCAAGTGAGGGGTGGAGCCTCTTTTTTAAGGGGAGGAGCCCAATTATGGTGGCTGGTAGAGAAGCCATAGGACCTGAGATGTATCACCTGATCCTGGATGGAAGGCAGCCAGGAACCACCCAAGATGAGAAGCACACAGCTGAAGGCCGTGATGGAGCTGTAGTGGTGGAGGACTTTCCCTTGGGTCCAGTGGTTCTGGGCCAATGTCGAGAGCTAATGGGAGCTGTAGTCGAGAGCCCCCGAAGGTCAAAGCTTCGCTGCCTCTCACTTCTCTGGACGTTGAGTCATGGCGACTGGACTTCTTTTTCTTGAGCGATAGAGACGTTTCGCTGCTCTTCCAAACCGCTTTGTCAGTCTGAATACAGCTAGTGCAAGTCCTCCATCTTATAGTCTGCTTTGACCTTTTGTCACCTTGGTCTGAAATAGGCTCATAAGACGGACAATGGCCTGAATAGGCTAGTTAGGTAGACAACAGTATCCATAGTCTTAAGGTGAACAATGGCCTAAGGTGCTGAAACCTATTAAAGTATGGGTCAATAGCATTTTTACCCTGCCTTTCTCCTTGGCTTCTCAAAGGAGCTCCAACAGATTCAAATGAGTTCCCATCACCAATTGCTTAGGCCCAAGAAAATCTGTTGAACTTTAAGGTGAACCAACGTTCCTGTTGCAGTTTTACCATTGCTGTGCGTAGCTCAGTGGTGAAGGTATCTGGCTGTGATAAGGACTAGAGCCCATGATCCAAAGGTGCTATCCAACTCTGATGGTGGTGGCGGTGGTCAAGGTTTTGCCATGTCTCTAGAGAGGCTGGTGGCACCAAAAAGATGGTGAATCAGAAGATGGATGAACCAACGAGCAAGCCAGCAATCGGGCAAGAGCTTTGGATGAAGTCTGCTATCGAATCTTCCTTGGACAAATAAAGATAGATGTTTCTGGGACTTTATACACGACCCCTAAACTCCGCAGCAAATGGCTGCAAACTCCGGACCTTACAAGTGTTTTCCCACCAGCTCCGGAGTTTGCAGGAAATTAAGTGTGACCCCGCCCACCTAAGCGCGACCCAGCTGCGCTTTCTTGTACCTGCTTGAGGTGGGTGAAAATCCCCAGGTCCGGATTTAATCTGGTCAGTGCGGGGCTCTCCTGGCTTCTGCTTGTGTTTTTTTTTTTGCCTCCCCCCCTTTAAGAGAAGAGGTGGGAGGAAAAAAAGCAAGCAGAAGAGAAACGGAAGAGAAACGGAGCTCCAGGAAGCTCCTCCAGGTGAGCTGCATTTTTTCCAATCTTTCTCTGGTGGGGAGGAAGGAAGAGCAACGAACCCCTAAGATCTTTGGTCCGAATTTAAGGGGCCAGCGGATCTTAGGGGTCGTGTGAAAAGCCCTCTTTTAAAAAAATCTCTACAGTTTAGCTCTTCTGGGAATGAAGAAACCAGAAATGGAAGTGTGTGTGTGTGTGTGTGTGTGTGTGTGTCTGTTCAGCCACAACCTCTTCCCTTGATATGCGCTTAAGATGCTGCCCCTGAAATTTCCCAACCCCTCTGCTTGACAAAAAAAAAAGGAGGAAATTACGTTGCTCCAAAATAAATCATCCGCCACACCGCCCGTAATCCGCATTAGTGTAAAACCCCAATTAAAAGGTTCTCGAGAGCTATGACTAATCCTGTCCCATCTCCGCGGAGAGTGAGGAGGGACTGTTAGCTGTCACAGGCTGCTTTGAGGATGTCAGGCAGGTTTAGTCGCACCATGTTGATGGATAAATAAAAGACCGGAGAGCAGGTGGCTTTCCCAGAGTTCTCGAGGGCAGGACGAGGAGGAGAACTTCCTCCAACTTTGGGTCATCTTTGGCCTCCGTGGGGGGGCAGCTTTTTCAAACACAAGTGGGTGCTCTGTTCCCTGCCTCCCCATCCTTCCCTGCCCTCCGCTCGGGGAGGCACTGTGTAATCGGGCGAAATCGACACGCAAGTCTAGACATTCTCCTTTGGCTCACCGCTGCCAAAAGATGCGACCCCCTTCTCCAGCCTTATTTGCATACATGCACACAGGGAGGAGTCCATTTTTTTTTAAAAAAACCTCTCCTCCTTGTCAGCAAAACCGCCTCCTTCCTGCGGCACCGTGGAGCCAAGAGGCGGTGAGTTTACATGCAATTAACAATGGAAACGCCATTCCCCTCGCCTGTTTTGATGAGTCTGTTTTTGGCCCAGGTACAGAGCCTCTGTTTTCTCGCAAAGAATGGTAGGGAGGGAAGTACACAAACACAAGAAGTTACCAAGACTGCTAAAGTCCTCTAAGGCCACTGGTCCTACCAAGAACCCCAGTCCTATCAGAGATGACAGGTGGTGGGCCCATTTTCTCTTGAAGGCTCACCACCTCTTGAGACCATGGTTTCCATCGTCATACTGTTGTAACAGTTGAGTAGTTGACATACGCCTTCATAGGCAGTGGGACCTTCAGGACATTGTAAGAGTGAACGGCGTACGTGAGCAAGCAATCTGCAACCACCCTGTATGCCAGGCATGTCCAAACTTTGGCTCTCCAGATGTTTTGGACCACAACTCCCACAATCCTTTGCCATTGGAAACACAGGCTTGGGATTCTGGGAGTTGGGGTCCAAAACATCAGGAGGGCCAAAGTTCGGACGTGCCTGCTGTATCCTGAACACATGGGACCAAAGACCTCAAGGATCTGGCCACGAAATTAAAACTGTTGGACCCAACTGGGAAGTGGTGGCGAGAAACCCCAGAGTGGTTTGATCTGGCTTGTTGAGACCGTAATTGGGGCACCTTTAGGTAACTCTCCAAAAGCTGGGGGAATCAGGGTGAAGGGAAAACTTGTGTAACTTGTCCAACCCAAAGCACAAAAAACTTTTGTGGGAGTCCAAAGGAAGCCTTCACACGCACCCCACAGATCTTATCTGCCCCATGCAAAAGGAGCAGGGAGCTCTCAACTGGCCTCGAGGTGTCCCGATGATTCATGGACCGAGTTTGAGAAACAACCCAAATGCCAGCCTGCTGTTTTGACTTGAGAGCCTTGTGTTGTCTTTTTAAACTTGAGAACAGGCCCTGGGGGTGGGGGTGAGGAGACTCATCTTGCAAGTTAACTCAAGAGATGAGTGTTCCAACTCTTGGCTGGAGAGTTTGGCGTTGGACTTCCCACACAGCACCTCTTCCTTTCTTGGCTGCCTTCTCCTCCCTGATGGCCGCGAGCCATTGTGGGTCGGTTTCTCGGTGCCAAGCTGGGCGAGACGGATCCGATTAAAGGCATGTTGATGAGTCCTTGATGATGCTGGAGAGAGGAGAAGGTTGAGCAAAAGGGCAACCAAAGAGATTACAGGATCGCAGGGCAAGAGAGAGCAGGAAGGCGCTTGGAGGGTCCTTTAGTTCACAACGATCAGCCAACCTCTCTTTTAAAAACTTGAGTGAATGAATGAATAAATGAATGAATGAACGAACAAACAAACAAACAAACAAATAAACAAACAAACAAATGAACAAACAAACAAATGAATGAATGAATGAACGAACGAACGAACGAACGAACGAACGAATGAATGAATGAATTGAATGATGGATGGATGGATGGATGGGTGGATGGATGGATGGGTGGATGGATGGATGGATGGATGGGTGGATGGATGGATGGATGGATGGATGGATGGATGGATGGATGGATGGATGGATGGATGGATGGATGGATGGATGAATGAATGGATGGATGGATGGATGAAAAGCAAGCTGATCTCCTTCTGGGATAGTTTGATTAAGGGCGTGGAGCCCTGACCTTAAGAGGAAAGCTCACCACTTGGGAGCATAAGACCCAAAGAGCTGAAGGTGTGTGGATTTGGGTTTTTGAACTAGAGAGCTCAGAATCCCTCCAGCAGCAGGTCCACAGGTCCACACTAGGCATGTGCATTCATCATTGTTTGGACTCTAAATCCAAGTATTCTGGAGTTCCACCTGTGAGACAGATGTTTGAGTTGTGCTCACCTGGGCTGGAAGGCCTCTTTGCCTAAGACAGGCCAAGAGGCAGCCTAGTTTACTGATGGGAAAAAAGAGATGCTGCCCCTAGTGGTTGCAACACAGCACAAAACATCCGCCACCTCCAATGTCTCACCTCTCTTCTTGCTGCCCTAACCATTCATCCTCACCCTTCAGGATGAATTATCTTCCCCTGAAGAATGACAACACTTTTCCGACTATGTAAATGACAGCGTAATTAATCTGCCGGTTTTATCATTCTAGGCAACCATGTTTTCCTTTGTCTGGATTATCTTTCTCAAAATCATACCTTGCAATTGCCGACTGGCTGCATTGCAAATCACTCAGTTCAAAGATGATAAGAGGAGGCGTGCAGCTGGATCAGGTGTAAGTAGTTACCAAAGGAATTAAAAAATAAAGGCCCAAATCCGATCACAAGTCTGTACTATTGAATGATTGATTGTGTTCATAAATTGCCTACCTTCGAGAATCTGATCAGTGGGGTTTACACAATGGTTGATTTGCCATTTCACAAGCGATTCAACGAGTTTACCTTCAGATTGCAGCAATGAAGAAATTAGAAAATATAGTCAAGGGTAAGGATGTGTTGTTGGAGAACAAGACCAAGATGTACCATACTCTTTGTGAATATTCTCATTCATCCAGGTGAGTTTATCTACAAGTTGAGTCAAGGCAACTGGACTTTCCTTGAGAGATCGAAATGTTTCACTGCTCATCCAAGCCGCTTGGTCAGTCTGAGGAAAGTGAGTGGCAAGTCCTCCATTTTGTAGTTCACCTTGATTTCACACACACCTTGGTCTGAATCGGCTCATGAGCTGGACAAAGGCTTGAATAGGCTCAGTAGGTGGACAATAGCCTGAATAGGTTCCTAGGTGGACCATGCTCTGAATAGGCTTGTTAGGTGGACAAAGGCCAAGGGTGTGTGAAAGTCCCACCTATGCCACCTTTCCTGACACCCATTAAGGGCCTTTTCACACGACCCCTAAACTCCGCGGCAAATGGCTCCCAGCTCCGGAGCTTAAAATTATTTCCCCACCAGCTCCGGAGTTTACAGATAATTAAGTGCCTAAGCGCGTCCCAGCACACTTTTCATGTACCTGCTCTCGGAGGGTGAAAATTCCTGATGCGGATATAACAGTAGTGACTGCCGGGCTCTCTTTGCTTCTGTTTGTTCTTTTTTTGCCCCCCACCCCTTTAAGAGATCTGAATGCAGTGCCAGGATGGCAGAACGGAGGTGAGCGGCATTCTTTTCTTCCTTTTTTCTCCCTCCCCTCACGCAGCCAGCAGCCAGGAGTGCGGAGGGGGTGGGAATGCAGGAACAGCGACAAACCCCTAAGATCTCTGGTCCGAATTTAAGTGGCCAGCGGATCTTAGGGGTTGTGTGAAAAGGCCCCATGTATGGGTCATTTGCTATGGCCTCCACCAGCAATGCCGTAGGTGATCATGGTCTGCCTATAAACCTATTCAGGCTATTATGGGTTACCTCTAAGACAGGCATGTCCAAACTTCGGCCCTCCAGATGTTTTGGACCACATCTCCCACAATCCTTTGCCACTGGAAACACAGGCTTAGAATTCTGGGAGTTGTGGTCCAAAACATCAGGAGGGCTGAAGTTTGGACATGCCTGCTCTAAGAGAAGACTCCAGCCATTGCACGGCTCCTGTCTCAATGTGTGACGGGGCTCTGCAGTTGGTGAGGGGGAGACAAGATGCACAGAACTGTGGGTGTGGGTGGTATCTGTGACACAACATATGCCAATCTCTGGCAAAGAGGTCAGGGGGAACTCCCAGAATAGAGAATTATGGGGTTGGTAGTTTTCAACTAATAATTGTAGTAATAAAAAAATGTTCATGCCTGATGCACGAAAGATGTACATGAGCGAATCCCGAACCCTCCATTGGATGGCTTCGAAAGGTATTCAGGAGGTCGGCTCCACGCCGATCGTCCTCTGGTCCCCTCCGAGCCGTCAGCCACAACACTATCCATTTCTCCTCCGACTTGGAGAGGGAGGTTGCTGTGGCTTCAGGGTAGGGGTGTTGCCAAAGACGGCTGAGTCCGATCCCTCCCGGCAGCGAAAAGTTGCCTGAATGAGTGCCATCCGGTTAATTGTGCTTGTGCCCATGAGCAGAAGACAGGGCGCCCACTCTATCAGCTTGGATGACAAAAAGCCCTTTCTTTCGCTTTTTGTCCTACGAAACAAAGGCGATACAGCTGGGATCAGGCCTGAGGGGTGATCCCTGTGGGGGCCCCCCCACCCCTTTCCATGCCTCCTTACACTCTAGCCAAGCCCCATTCAGCTCAGCTGGTGCGTGTATCCGGAACAATAGAGGAACACGGGTTTTGTGACAACCGGGAGCAATTCGGCTGACCCCCCCCTCCTCGCTTGGGGTGTCACCTCTTGCACTGTGTGAGAGGGGAAGATCCGATCTGGCTTTTGTGTCTGCCCCCCCTCCCCAATCGCCTGCCCTGCCAGGTTGAGAGATGGGCATAGATGATGTATGGACCCCATCTCTAGCCAGTAGTAAAAAGTTAAGATCTGTATGCACCCTTCTGATGACTTTAAAAACGAACAAATCCCAAGAACCATCGATTGATTTCAGTAGGCGCAAGCTGTTCAATGGGGATGTTGTAGCAAGGGGAGACATTCTCTTGGCACCTGTGGCTTCTGTGTTGAAGGAAGGAAGGAAGGAAGGAAGGAAGGAAGGAAGGAAGGAAGGAAGGAAGGAAGGAAGGAAGGAAGAAACCAAGGTAGAAATGGAAGAAATAAATAAATAAATAAATAAATAAATAAATAAATAAATAAATAAAGAAAGAAAGAAAGAAAGAAAGAAACCAAGGTAGAAATGGAAGAAAGAAACCAAGGTAGAAATGGAAGAAAGAAAGAAAAGGAAGGAAGGAAGGAAGGGAGGGAGGGAGGGAGGGAGGAAGGAAGGAAGGAAGGAAGGAAGGAGCTGATTGTGAAAGGAAGGAAGGAACAAAGAAAGAAAGGAAGAAAAGGAAGGAAGGAATAAAAGAAAGAAAGAAAGAAAGAAAGAAAGAAAGAAAGAAAGAAAGAAAGAAAGAAAGAAAGAAAGAAAGAAAGAAAGAAAGAAAGAAAGAAAGAAAGAAAAGGAAGGAAGGAAGGAAGGAAGGAAGGATTACATAATGAAAACAACTTTGAAACTTTTTGGGCAAACAAGAGTATAAAGCTCATCTCCATCTGAGTGGTCCTGTGGCTCCCAAGATTTGTTCCCCATATTTCTTGGACTGCAATTCCCAGAAATCCTGGACAGCTGGACAGCTGTGGAAGACTTCTGGGAGTTTTAGTCCAAGATCATCTTGGAGACCACTGTTGTAGAGCAAATGAAGCTTGCTTGTTATATCCTTGCATGGCCCCTCTTTCTGGATAAGACCCAGGGAAGCAAAGATGTACGCGAGCGAATCCCGAACCCTCCATTGGATGGCTTCGAAAGGTATTCACAATGGTGCCTTTGGAACACAGATAGAAACATTGACGTGGAAACCTGCAGTCAGACCTTTCTTTCTTCATTACAGGTCTAAAGTAGCAAGTACCCCACCTTGGGCCCAGTGTGTTTCTCTACACTTGAGCACACAAACACACCTGACTTGAGAGAGAATGCGGTTTTAGGAGGGGCGATCAGAGGTGGCACTCATGGATTCTGAAACTCAATTTGCCTTTTATTTCTGTCGCTTCCTTTTTGGGGCCAGGCAACTCCGTGACATCCCCAAATCGATTTGTGACATGCCGTTTTTTTGTTTTTAAACAAAGCGCCACCACCCGATGCATCAGAACTTGTGGGCAGGGTAGTGGGGAAGGCAAGCGCCCCGAGGTTCGCTCAAGACAGAGAGAAAGAAAAAGAGGATCAGTTATTCTCTTGGTCTCGGTGGTGACGGCGTTCCCTTAATTACAGAACCCCAAGGGTCAAACCCATCATTTGGGCGTGGAGAGACCCGTCTTTGGTGAGGAAGATTAGGAAAAGCATCTTTTGAAAGGGATGACGCTTTGTGAATTAAGGGCCAGGGAAGCTGAGCCTCTGTGGTGAGAACATGGGCTATTAAGAGTGGAGTCAAAAATAAAACCCACAAGATGTAGTGATAGAGAGAGAGAGAGAGAGAGAGAGAGAGAGAGAGAGAGAGAGAGAGAGAGAGAGAGAGAGAGGTTGAAATGCTTAGGATGGCAGATAAACATGCTCAACAGGGTGGCAGAGGTCTCTTTGAACATGTTCAGCAAAGACTACCTTTAAATGGAACAGGTACGACATGGTTCTTGGTGGACTTTCTGAACCTTTCTGAAAGACAGATAGATACAACTTTGTTGTCATTGTACAATGTACAATGAAATTAAACCCGAGTACAAATATGACTAAAAAAAAAAAATCTAAACACACACACCCATTCACCACGACTCCCTGGGATTACACTCAAATTTTAGCAGCATTCAAGGTGACTCTTGGATAAAAAGTACAGTAATACCTCGGATAACGAATGCCCCTGATAACGAATTTTTTGGATAACGAATTGCAATTTCCAGGTATAGGGCTGCCTTGGATAACGAATTATCCCTATGGGTTGCCTCGGATAATGAATTGCAATTTCTAGGAATAGGGCTGCCTTGGATAACAAATTTTCCCCATGGGCTGTCTCGGATAACGAATTTGCAGCATGCATCAGTAAAATAGAGTTATCCCCGGCTGCATCGCATCTGTACCTTTAAAGTGCACTTTATAAAGAGTTTTGAGCAAAAAACAACAACAGGTGTCTGTGTCTTTTTCCTAGGCTCTGGGATGGATTAATTGGTTTTGCCTTCATTCCTATGGGAAACCACATTTCAGATAACGAGTTTTTTTCGGATAACAAATTGCCTCGGAGAACAAATTAAATTTGTTATCCGAGGTACCACTGTATTTTTAAATCTGTTTGTTCTTGTTTTCATTGTCCTGTATCTCCTGCCCGAAGGCGGCAACACAAACAGACCGTGTCTGGGGTGGGATGGATCCTGTATAATGTTTTTTGCCTTTTTAAGACAACAGGAACTATCTAGTTCTTCCAAAGATGGAATAGGATGGCCAATAATCTTCTGGGCTCTGGTAATAACCCTCTGGAGCGCTTTCTTGTCCACAGCTGTGCAGCTGGAAATCCAAGCACACAGTATGACAAAATGCTCTCTATTAGAGATGAGCACGAAACGAGCGATTTTTCATTTTCGTTTTCATTTTTTTGTTTTGTTACACAACAAAAACGAAACAATTTTTTTAAAAAACAAAACGAAAACAAAAATGAAAACAAAATGACCAAATTTGCCGTGTTTTTCGTTTTTATTGCAGCAGATGCATTGAACTAAAAAGAATGCTAACGAAACAGCAATTTTTCATTTTTGTTTTGGTTTTTTCGTTTCGTTACCTAACAAAATGAAAACAAATTTTTTTGCAAAAAAATCACAAAAACAAAAACGAACTGAAATGGGCCCCTAAATGACCAAACGACAAACGAAACACCATTTTTTTGAGTCGTGCCTATCTCTACTCTCTATAGAACAACAGTAAAAGGACACCAGCCCTTCCTTGCTTAGATTATTTCCCTTTAGAAGTCTGCTAAAAATATTCTCTGCTGAGTCTTTTTCACCAGAGCCATAGTATTGGCACTTCAAGTCATGTCCCCCCTCCACCTTCAGACCTTATCCAAATGCAGGAAACATTTTTAGACTAACCCCCCCCCCCATTCCATAGTTTGTGCCACTATAGCCAATCACTGTAATGAAAACATGGCATCTATGATATTGCTTCTGGGTAGTTCGGTGGTAGAGACGGGGAATTGTCCGTTTGTGGCAATTTGAAATTCTTCAACATTGACGAATCTCAAATTTCCAAATTCCCCCTGGCAGATGGATTTGTCGGTTCGTTGGGTGTATAAAATCTCTTTTGTAGCTCTCCTCCATGAGTCAGAGGCCACTTGACAACACAATGACAAAACTGAGGGACAGACATGATATCTATAGGTAGCAATTCCCCCAACACAATTTCTGAGGCAACGCAAGGCCAGGCAACTGGACCTGCACAGGGAATCCTTGTTTACCTTCCATGGACCAATCACCAAGCAAAAATCCTTGGTATGCAAATTACGGAGGTGAACAGAAGCACTCAGTATGATAAACAGACTCTTTTCGTTCTTTAAGTGTTACGAATATGCACGCCTTGTTCCTAATCACCTTTTATCCTCTCCTTTGACCCCTAATAAACGTCTGGAAATTTGAAATGCGGCAAAACCAGGGATTGGCGCACACTCTCTTTGCATTTAAAGGAATTATAAGCCTTATCTTTAACTAAACATTCAAGACTGTGTCTATCATGGTCTCTCTCTCTCTCTCTCTCTCTCTGTCCCCTCCTTCTTCAATATATACAATGCAAATCCACCTTCTCGTACACATAAACAAGCTGTTGAGTGATGAGGATTAGGATGAAACTTCCCCTGTGGGTGTATTTATTATCATTATCTCATAATTGACAATTACAAGGTGTTTTTTAAAGTAAAAAAAAACCCTTGCCTTTGCTGTACCAGGTGCTGAGATCTGCAGGATGCCAGCTGTTGAAAGAGAAGGAACCGGGCAGAACTTATTTGCGAAGGCATCCATTCCAAAGCAGCTCATCGCAAAAGGAAACTTGGCAGGCCAACAAAATGCTCCCTGGTTTGAGTTCGAATCCTGTGCCCTTTCACTTCTGCCGTACACATTGGTTGGTTTATGACAGCAGCTTAAATCGGAAAGCTGATTTAAGATGACTATCAGGGGGGGAAGTACTCTCAACTGTTAGAGCAGTATGACCTGTGACCTTGGGAGGTGGGGAGCTGGATACTCATTTTACCAATTCTGGAAGGATGGAAGGTGGAGTGAACCTTAAGCCGTCTGCCAGGTAGCAGGATCAAGGTTGACTCCGCCTTCCATCCTTCCAAAATTGGTAAAATGAGTATCCAGCTTGCTGGGAGTGAGGGCATTGTGTAGCCTGGATTATTTATTGATTGGGCTTCTATACCTCTAGCTAGGGGTACTCTGGACAGCTTACAACAATGAAAACTGTGTAACGAAACAAAATAGTGGATACATATAATGAATGACACAATTAGGAAGCAATGAAATAGTAACTCACACAGAGAGTGCTTTGAGCAGTAAAGGGTGGCATATCAACAGCACACACTTGGTTTAGAGGCACCTTCCAATTCAATTATTCTATGATTCTACCATTCTGAGTATCCGATATTCTGACATTTCATCCAGAATTCACTCCAGTTCAGCACTGGCTACTTGTCTTCTTAATAGAATTCAGCAACAAATATTGAAAATAATTTTTAATTAGAGCACAAAATATACACTTTGGCAGACATTGAGTGACTTGGCCTGTTCAGCTCCACCATCAGGAGAGCTCCGGTAAAGAAAAGTTGATAGGAAATGTCTGTGAACATTCTCAGTCTACCAGCCACAGCGCCAGAAAGTTCTAGGACAGATGGTGGTGAGTGGAAAGTCTCAACAGGGATGTGAATAAGAGAGCCAGCTGCTTGCATGTCTGATAAATGAAGTATTTAGTCTCTGCTCAGAACTAGCTTCCTTTTCCCTTGGAATGCAGACATGCAGGAAACAGAAAACAATGGCTGAGATGTATTTTTTTTCCTTCAAAAAGATGTGTGCAACCCATCCAGTGCCTCTCATCCCCCTCCGCTGAAGCTTGCGAAAGCATAGCAGCTGCCTTTTGGGCAAACCCTACGGCTATTCTGTCATGCCGTTTATGCCAAAACCATCATTGCCCATTTGAGATCTCTTACCATGCATTAACCCTGCAGGCAAAAAAGGGAGAAGGAAGATGTATAATTCAGACGATTATTTACCCCAGATTCCCGACCGGGAAAGCACCCCCATGGGAAGCTGCAAATCCGTTCCTTCAGGTTTTGCGATTGCAGA
Organism: Phrynocephalus forsythii; assembly: GCA_029282475.1. Lineage (NCBI taxonomy): Eukaryota > Metazoa > Chordata > Lepidosauria > Squamata > Agamidae > Phrynocephalus > Phrynocephalus forsythii. Next base: position 4,411,218 of record JAPFRF010000018.1, read on the forward strand.
CCTGTGCTCCATCTGCCCCCTTGGAAACCAAACGAGATCAGACAGAGGAAGCTTAAAATAACCCAAGAGACCAAATTTTGTTCTCTCTCCCCCCCCCCCCTTGGCTGCGGTGTTGATATACAGGAGCTGAACTCCAGGAGAGAAATCAAGCAAGGCTCGAAAAAGAAACGAAAAGGATATTTGTGCTGTGCGCGCTGAATAAATTGTTAAAAGAACACTTAATCCTTGGGAAAACCTTTGCTCTCGGAAGTCTGGTGGGGGTCAGTCAGTATGGATACTTTGCTAGGCTGATACCAAGGAGGGAGTGGACATTTTGAAGCTTAAATAGCTCGTGATCAAAGAAGGACGGAACGTTGTGTCTTGTAGCGCAATACCGCGTATATTTGGGAAACTAATTCTCTATTTTCTAAGAGTTTTTTTACGCTTAATATTGAGAAGGAATGAGGTATAAGAACAATCCACTCGGCTGAATTTTTCTTGGTCTCTCTCTCTCTCTCTCTCTCTCTCTCTCTCTCTCTCTCTCTCTCTAAGTGGCTAATCCATAAACCATATTTTCTGCAGCAACAATGATACCTGAAGTCCCAACCATTTATATGAGGGAATTTCTTTATGGTGATGAGGTGAGCTCTAGGCAAGTGTGAGGTTCCACCCTTGTTTAATTTCTCAGATTTGGTTTTAAAAAGAAAATGGCATAGATCGATAGCTAGAAAACCAGCGTTGAGCAGCCCGAAAGCTTTTCCGAGACAAGATGTCAAACAAAGACTGGATATGGACTCGGGTCAATAAACAAATTCTCAAGATTTGACAGTCTAGGCTAAGAAATCCCGTGGTGTCAACATCTTTGATTTTACAGTGCAACCCAGATTGGAGCTGGGTATGGTCTGTAATTTCCATAGGGAATAGGAAGAATTTACCTCACAGTTCTCTGCCGTTTCTGAAGAAACCGTGAAGGGAACAAGAACCAAATAAACAACAAAAAAAGACATTTCGGCCTCAAAATAATTGCCCCGTCTCTACGGAGAATGAACCAATCTGCTTATTGTGCATTCAATGATGTTGCCATTTTGGTTTCGTCGATTCTTGGGTTGGGATGTTTGAGGCTTGAGGAACCGGGTGCTGGTTTCTTTTTCTGAGGACCGTTGGCTCTATGTCTTCAAAATCTCCTATACTTGTGGAGTACTGCTTCTGAAATTAATCGTAGGATTGTCACTCCCCAAAGGCACGGTTTTCTTTCCATTATTTTCAATAACATCAACCAAACCACCAAGCCACCACCTCAAAGCTGATACGTTGTGGTCTAAACATGGAGAGGAAGGAGAATCACAGAAATTCCGCCTTCGTTTTAGTGGACTCCCGATTGCGCGGCTGATCTTGCTAAGAGATAGATAGCTCAGTGGTTTAGGTTTCTGGGTCTGGAGCCAGAGGCTGGGAGTTCTCCCCCCCACACACACACTGTGCCTTCCTGATAGCCATGGATACCCTTGTTCTCCATGAACTTGTCCAATCATTTCTTAAAGCTGTCAAGGCTGACAGCGGTCACCACGTTTTCTGGCAAGGAGTTCCACAGACCAGTGATCCTCTGGGTGAAAAAGGACTTTCTCTTATTTGTTTGAGATCCAGCACCCAAAAGTTTCATGGCGTGCCCCCAAGTTCTAGTGTGGTGAGATAGGGAAAACAGTTTTTCCTTATCTACTTGTCCATGCTGTGTATGATTTTATGAACTTCACCTCTTAGGCGCTGTCGTTCAAGAGTGAAGAGGCCCAGCCGTTGCAGCCTCAAATGTTAAGGAAGGCGTTCCAGTCCCCGATGCATTCTGGTTGCCTTTCTCTGCACTTTCTCCATTTCCATAATATCCTTCTGGAGGTGTGGTGACCAGAACTGTACACAGTACACTTTAATGCTCCCCTCCTGAAATTGCTCTGTGTGTGTGTGTGTGTGTGTGTGTGTGTGTGTGTGTGTGTGTGTGTGTGTGTGTGTGTGTGTATGTGTGCGCGTGTGTGTGTTGGTTGTTGGTTGGTTGGTTGGTTGAACATGGGAGCTCATCATACATTAGGGACTCCATGTACATCCTTCTTTCCCTGGACTACAACTCCCATGATTCCCTGTGGAAGGAGGAGGTCTTATGAAAGCAGCCTGAGTGAGGGGAGTGGATGAGTCTTCTTGGTTCCAGCATCCAGCGTGATAAAAGATGTATGCTAATGCCGGCCTGGAAGAATCCCAACTATGCTTGTCAAAATATTCCTTGCATGTCTAGAATGGAATTCTCCTCCTCTCCCTCCCTCCCTGCCTGCCTGCCTGCCTGCCTCCTTCCCTCTCTCACACACGCATGTGCAATGCACCCGCCCAACTTCCAGTGCCAGCAGCCCTTGCAAACGCACTGAGCTTACTCGGATACATCTCTTTCGAGCACGATCCCTCCTGCGCTCCAGGTGAGCTGGGAAGAAGGGACCGGGAATCATCGTGGACCATGGCATGGTACGATGCAGGTGCAGGCAACTTTGCGGGGGAACAAAGGAGGTCTGGATGGGATCCCCAATGGAACAAAGTCTTCCAGAATCTCACACGAACTGGGCGTGGAGAGCGAAAGTTGCCCAGAGCAGCTTTCTCCAAGGGTTGCCAGAGAACGCCAGATCACCCAGGGTTTCATTTGGCAACTCGACAAGAATATGTTTCTCAGAGCAGTGGTGGGCCGGCGCATGGAACCATCCGGTTGCTTTGATGAACTCTCCCTCTTCCCTCGCTCTTTCTGTCAATCCAACAGCTATGTGTGTGTACACACCCATTCTATGGAACACAAGGAGGATGCAAAGTACTGGGGATTCACAGTAACACCGCCCTACCGGGCAGGGCTGTTAAGTAGATTCCTGAGATCCCACTCTCTGCTCTTGGAGATTCTGTGGGGTAGGAACACCGGAGTGAACCTTTGGGGTGTTCGACTCCTGCCTGTGCAATGTCCTTCTGAAACAGTCTCAATCAATCAAAGGGAGCGAAAAGAAAACTCATTAAAATCTCATTAGTGGCCTTGCTGTCATGAAGACAGCGTGTCTTGTCATGTCGAGCCATCGGGAACCCCGTGAGATTTCTCACCGCGTCAAGTTTGATGGATTTCAGCAAAATGCCTCTGTGCAGAAGTAGCTTCTTCTCCGTTTGCAAAGCAATACTTTCTCTTTCTTTCTACATAGATGGTGCCAGCGGGCCAATTGATTGGAAAGAGAGGAACAACCCATCCGGTGCTTCACTTTTTTTAAAAAAGGGGAGATTGCAACAAGGCAAAGGATCTCCTTGTGTAGTGCTCTTGTGCAATTTGCTCCAAAACACCAAACCAGTCACACCGGTCGAACCATCTCACTGAGATTGACCTTAAATCTTTTGCTGTGTCACAGGCAAGGAGAAAAATCTTTGCATTGTCTTATTCTCACCACACCAAAATGAAACAAATAGACAAAAACAAAGAGAGTATCTGTCATTACCAACTCTGGACCTCCTTAAAGAGGTTGTTCCCCAACTGTGAAGGTCCTTAAGAAATGCAGTGGCCATTGTTTGTGTCAGTGGGTTGACCTGCAGGATGGAGGGAAAAGATCTAACAAAGAGGAAAGTGTACGGTGTCATCTGTCTAGTCCTATTGGCTCCAAACCTTGGGTCTCCAGATGTTCCTGGACTGCAACTCCCAGAAAACCTGGGCAGCACAGCTGGTGGTGAAGTCTTCTAGAAGTTATAGTCCATCTGGAAACTCAAAGTTGGGGATCCCTGCTTTAGCCTAAAATAATCAATTTGGACCAGTGGTGGCTTTTCCGGATTTGAAGCAAGGTTCTTTTCCTACGTGTGTCTGGAAATCATCGGTGTTTTCCTGGTGGCCTCCCATTCAAGTCCTAACCCATCCTGAACTTCCAGAATCAGATAAGAGTAGGTGTTTTCTAGGTGGGAGTATTTCCTCTCTCCAAAAATCCTTGGTGGTAAACTGCTAGATCTGGTCCAAAACTCACAGGGCAAACGAGATCATGTGGTACTATACATCACCCTTACCGCAATACAAATGAAACCTTCCTTTTAGCTTTCATGCTTCTGAACCCTGATTCTACATCTTTCTACCACTGGCTTCCCTTCCCTCTTTGAAAACATGTCCAACTCAGCAGTCAAGAGGGGTGTGAGATATGGAGGACCCCTTTATTTATGTACTCACTTTATGCGTGGAACGAGCCACACGACACAGAGATGCATTCTTCCAAATCAACTGGACTGTAGAGTAGGCTTACAAATGCTCCTAAGAGGGCGAATGCTGGGCATAATCTAATGAAAATATTGTTGTGGAATTCATTTCCTACGCAGTGCCAGGAGCAGCGGAAGAAGGGGGGAAAGTTCAGGGAAAGCCCTGAAGGATGTAAAGTCAATAGCGCAGCGTTGCCTTAGTGTTGGGCAGGATTTGATTTCAACACCCTCTGATCCCCCCGCATTGGGGTGGCCATTCAAGGATTTTGAAAGGTCCCTGATAATTTAGAAGTTTCCCCCCTTAATGATCAGAGAAACTGCTAAATTCCAGAGCAATAAGAACATAAGATGAGCCCTGCTGGATCAGGCCAAAGGCACATCTACTCCGGCTTCCTGTATCCCACAGCGACTCCACCAGATGCGTTTGGGAGCGCATGAGACTAGATATCTGCCTCCTGATACCACTCCCCTGCATCTGGCCCTTGAAGGACCCCGGTTTTAAGCCTGGAGATGACACATGTCCATCACGGTTTGTCACCTGTGATGGACTTTTCCTCCAGGAATCTGTCCAATCCCCTTTTGAAGGCATCCAGGCCAGGTGCCATCACCACATCCTGTGTCAGGGAGTTCCACAGACTAACAACGCGCCGGGTGAAAAATTATTTTCTTTTGTTTGATTCCCTACTGGCCTTCCTCATGAGGGACTAGACTGGATGATTCGTCGGGTTCCTTCCAGCCCCAGAGTTTAAAAGCCACTAAAGATTAAACATATCACCCCATAGCATCGATGCACTCCTCAGGCTCAGCTAAGGCTGTGGCGCATACTTCCTACACCTCTCACCATTTATCTTCTCCGAGGTCCATTCGACAGCCGCGAAGTAGCTGAAGGCGGTGTGCGTGAGAGGGGAGGGGAGGGGTGGCAGCAGAGATGATGAAGCACTTTGCTGCAAGGCCTTTCTCTCTGCCTTTCATGATAGGGATCTGACAACGCAGGTGTGAAGGAAGGTGTCACCTCGCGTGTATCTCACCCGAGCGATCAGAAGGCACCGTAACTCATCCTCTCCCGAGAGGTGGACTACTTGGGCTCAGGGCAGTGCTAGAAGTGCAGCCCCCCCCTTGGGTGAAACGTGTGGCTGATCGACCGGGTGGTGAAAGAATGCCCCCCCATCCCCCAGACAGGCCACTGGAGGCGGGCGGAGGATTAATGAGCATTACCTGACTTGCAAAGGCACATGTCCTGGAGGAATATGGAGGTGTGGGGGGGGGCGAGTGGAGGAGGAGAGGCTGGGAAGGAGGGAGAGGTAGGAGAGGAGAAAAAAGTGTTCCATGCCAATGTCATGTTCTAAGGAGTAATTATCCCAACACGATTGCTGGGAATATTGCCCTATGGAAAACTAGCGCATCTTGGATGGCGGAAGGGCCCAGGTGTTCGCCTTTCCCCCTACAGGGGAAAGGAACGGCGGTCAGGTGCGCCGGGACTGCACAATGTGTGGCAACCGTGTGTTCTAAGACCGGGCATCCTTTGCGTTGCTGGGGCGGTGCGCTTGGCATGGCCCGCCTTTGGTGGAAAGACATGCCGAGGGAGTCAGCACGCTGGAATTCCTGGGCCATGCTCCAACCTGTGATCAAGGCAATCATCGCCCGGGCCACTGGCTCCTTCCGGCGCCCTCCTGCCACAGCCCTTGGGTGCCCTCGAAACCAGCTCCAGGAAGGGTTTTGGGGCCCTTCCAAGCTGGCTTTTCCAAGGGCAAGGGTGCTGCAAAAGCATTGCCCATTCTAGGGGTGTGGCAGCGGGATCAAGCAGAGGTAACACCACTGTCCCCCGTCCCCCCACCGGCTCCGAAGTTCCAACTGAATTGTTTGCAAATTCAGAACCCCGCCACCAGAGCCGTAATCCCTGCACCCTAAGGATGATGGCCAAGTAACACTGCAATTGAGACAAACCTTCTGCGAGGATAATTTGATAATTTTTTTTTGGAGGTGTTCGAAAGCCAAGGGAGGGGGCCGAGAACCCTCGCACCCGGGGGCCTCAACACAGACTGTTCACGAGAATTTTCTGCCAGCATACAGATGCCTCCTCCTTTCCCCCCACCCTCCGTGCTTTGCCTTCATTCTCCTTTTGCTCGATACAGCTGTAGGGCGTAAATCAGTCTTCATTCCCAACTCAGTACAGTGCCTCCGATTAATCACTGTTGAGTGTAGGACGATTCCTTGCAAAGGGAGAGATGTTTCATTTCGTGTGAATACACCTCGTGGGGATGTGAATTTTGCAGCCTCTCTGGTCTCAGATGGGAACTGGGGGGGGCGGACACAAGTACCGGTATCTTTTCTTCTGTCAGCAAGATTTCTCCGCATCAGGCTTCCCATTTTCTGACATGTCTTGTGAGTCATCTCATGGGATTTCTTTCTTGGAAGATTTTTTTGGGGTCATTATTATTTTTTAAATGGAAATATAGTCAAACTGCATAGGGTTATTACCACTCTTGCATTTGATGGTATCCCTACTATACAGGATTCATTTGGACGGGACAGCAGAAAAACCTACCTGCACAGGAGTGTTCCATGTCCTGCACAGGAATTGCATCTTTCCTGCACCTCGAGCGGGTGCAGAGGAGGGCGACCAGGATGGTTGAGGGTCTGGAGGAAATGTCTTATGAGGAACGGCTTAGGGAACTTGGAAGGTTTAGCCTCCCTAAAAGAAGACTGAGAGGGGATATGATAGCTATGTTTAAATATTTGAAAGGATGTCATATTGAAGAGGGAACAGGTTTGTTTTCCATGGCTTCAGAGACTAGGACTCATGGCAATGGTTTCAAACTACAGGAAAAGAAATTCCATTTGAACATGAGGAAGAACTTCATGACAGTTAGAGCTATTTGGCAGTAGAATATGCTGCCGCAGAGGGAGGTTGAGTCTCCTTCTGTGGAGGTTTTTAAGCAGAGGCTGGATGGCCATCTATCGGAAATATTGTGATGGGGGTTCCTGCATGACAGGGGGTTGGACTAGATGGCTCTTGAGGTCTCTTCCAACTCTATGATTCTATGATTCTATGATTCATCTGGAAGGGACAGCAGGAACACCTACCTGCATAGGAACATTCCAAGTCCTGCACAGGAATGACATTTTTCCTGCGCAGGATTTACTGGAAAGGCCAGCGGGCGGAGCGAATTTTTGTCATTCTCCTGCATGGCCCACTGGGCAAAGAAAGAAAAAGGTGTAGAAAGTGATACGGAAGCAGGAGTTTTGTATTTGCCTGAAGCTGGAAATTGTTTCTAATATCTGGCATGGCAAAAATGGCCAATAATGTATTCGGCAAGTATTCCTCATATCCCAGTCTCCATCCTGCAGAATTCAGGGGAAAACACACTCAAGAGTTACAACAGAGATTTCACGGTGCTGTGAGAGTTAAAGCAGTATCAAATGTCTGTAACTGGATGTATGGAGGGGTGGATGGATGGGTGGATGGATGGATGGATGGAAGGAATAGATAGATAGATAGATAGATAGATAGATAGATAGATAGATAGATAGATAGATAGATAGATAGATAGACAGACAGACAGACGGAAGGAAGGAAGGAAGGAAGGAAGGAAGGAAGGAAGGAAGGAAGGAAGGAAGGAAGGAAGGAAGGAAGGAAGGAAGGAAGGAAGGAAGGATAGATAGATAGATAGATAGATAGATAGATAGATAGATAGATAGATAGAAGGAAGGAAGGAAGGAAGGAAGGAAGGAAGGAAGGAAGAGATAGATAGATAGATAGATAGATAGATAGATAGATAGATAGATAGATAGATAGATAGATAGATAGAAGGAAGGTAGGAAGGAAGGAAGGTAGGAAGGAAGGAAGGAAGGAAGGAAGGAAGGAAGGAAGGAAGGAAGGAAGGATAGAAGGGATAGATAGATAGATAGATAGATAGATAGATAGATAGATAGATAGATAGATAGATAGATAGATAGATAGATAGATGATAGGGTGGTTGGTTGGTTGGTAGCCCATCCTTTTCATTTGCTGTTTAATGCAGATACACTCATAACGTTGCCAGTAGACCAGAAGGCTAGGCCAACCATACTGCCCAGGCCCCAATTTTAAGCTGAGAAAGCAAGCTACGAACATGTGAGGAGAAGGCACAGGATTGCCTGCCACTCTTAGAAACTGCACACAAATGTCATGGCCGGGAATTACAGTGTGGTTGAATGCACAATGACAAAGGTTTCACTGTCAAGTCAGCAGTCCAGGGAACCTAACCCTCCCAAGTTGCATTTTTTCATGGGTTCAGGGTTTTGTAAAACTGCCACGGACGTCGTTTCTAGAAGATCTAGTCCAGAGGTTCGTGGACTACAACTCCCAGAAGCCTTTGCCACTCGCTGCGCTGGCCAGGATTTCTGGGAGTCGCAGTCCAAGAACATCTTGGGCACCCGAGAATTGGAACGATGGATCTGGTGAAACATACGCAAGCGGTGAAGGACAGTTTGGAACAGTTTGAAAAGAAACAGCCCATTTCATTTACAGGTAGCTTTTATTTACAAATATATGGAAGTGTTGTTGTTGTTTTCCCTCTCTCTCTCTCTCTCTCTCTCTCTCTCTCTCTCTCTCTCTCTCTTTCATAAGAAAAAAAGAAACCCAAACAAGCCCAAGGACACACATTAAGGAGCGCACGGTTCAAACAGCCCGTCCGGTAGAGGTGAGCAGAAAGCAAACCAATCCAAACAGCAAAGGGATCCGAATCCTCAAGTGGTGGATGTGAGATCAACAAAAGAACAAATCCTGACGGCGATGCTAATAAATAAATTAAGAAAAGGCAAGTCATTAAATAAAAAGGGGTGTGTTTGGGGGGGGCAGGGGGGAACCAAGACAATTTTGAGAGCAGGAAATGGGGCAGAACAGAGATGGTGTAGGAGCCATGTTTCAAAGGCAAAATGACCCTGGGTGGGTGGGGGGGAGGAGAGATCATATTAAGAATTATTATTATTATTAATATTATTATTAATTATTTTACAAGTTAAACAAACCGGAACAGCTACAAAATACTACATTTTGGTAACATAAATACAGAATATATAAATATACAAGGGGTACAGCCACATGAAGCTCAAGAAAACTGGGAAAGGGGAGGGGAGAAGGACCTTGTATTCTCTCTGGTTTCCAGTAGAATCAGAACGAAATGGTGCCCTCCATCAGTTGGTCTTCTCTATTCTCAAAAAGGTTCCATCTAAATACTAACGGTAGACCCGGGGACAAGTCTCGGACACTTTGCATTTGGGAAGGGCGGTTGCGACCGTGAGTCTAATAAGCAACGGACGTGACCTTGAGTAATCCATGTGGGCAGACTCTGGTTCTCTGGTGATAAGGGGAACTGCTCACCCGACTGTCTTTGTGATGCAAGTACAGTAGACGTACTGGCTTTTCATTGAATTTTTAAAGGCGTTAATCTCCCTCCAACAGATTCCTCCCCATTAACCACGGGCGACTGACATAATATGACTTTCAATTGGCAAATTCCCACTATCAACAAGCTTCTTGCCTGGTTCTCTCCTCTTCTCTCTCCGTAGCCTTACAGAGCAGGTTCCACTTTCGACTTCAGATGACAATCTGGTTTACTTCAGCCTAGATGCCCTAAACACATCCGATCTCGCCTGATTTTGGAAGCTAAGCAGGGTCAGCCCTGGTTAGTCCTTGGATGGGAGACCTCCAAGGAATACCAGGTGCTGTAGGCGCCTGGAGTAGGAACTGGCAAAACTACTGCAGTATTCCTGCCAAGAAAACTCCATGGATATGGAGTCACGAAGAGTCGGTAACGACTGTAACGACACAACACACACACAATGGAAGGATGGTTTGTGGGCATGAACTGGTCGTCACAATAGCCCTGCATAACCAACAGCTGTTGTTACCCTTTATTATCTGTTTATTAGCTGTTTATTAGCTGTTGTTAGTCCTTTATTATCTCTGCTTTCTATTAAGAATGCCAAAGAAGGAAGATCTGGAAGTTGAGTCATGGCTACTGGACTTCTTTTTGAGAGATCGAAACATTTCGCTGTTCAACCTAACAGTGTTTTAAGGAGTCCATCCGATGAAGCTGCTTGGATGAACAGCGAAACGTTTCTATTTCTCAAAAAGAAGTCCAGTAGCCATGACTCAACTTCCAGAGAAACTCACCTGGATGACTGAGAACCTTCACAGACCAAAGAAGGAAGAGTTTTTTTTTCAATCCTTTCCTTTAAAAAAAATCATTCTGAGACATTTTCAGGTGGAACTCTCTACCCACTCGCTCCTTATCTTGGCCAACAATAGAAGGACAAACCTAGAGAAGGTGAAGAGACAGCTTTAGAACCTTCCACCTGGAAGGTCCCAGGTTAAAATGATGGGATTACACTCCTGGAGGGATAATCCATAGCACAAACAGAAGCTAAGTCTGTCTTTGACAAGGCAGTAACAGCATCAGTTAAAGGGCCAGCTTCAAGCGTCAAGAAGGTGACTCTTTCTCAAGATGAAGAACCTCAACACAACCTAGGTTCAACCTGGTTGCTGTCCCCTTATGTGGAGATTGGTATGAATTTTCAGGCACACCTCACCAAAGGTATGTGTTTTTAAAATCTTTGCCTTTTCCCTGCATGGCCAATTCCTTAAAAAAACCATATGCACTTTTCAAATGTACGGATTTTGGCGATGGTGCACCATCACCATATGCCTTTGGAGGGGGCACATGTGCATGGACCAGATTGCATTTGTAAATTATGCAGATTTCCACCAGCAAGCCACAATGATCCCCGAGATTACAAATTGTTTAAACCTATACAAATCTCTCCCATTCCCTCAGTGGCTGCGTGTGTGCGCGTGTGTGTCTCTCTCTGTGTGTGTTTTAAGGAGTACTAAATCAAAATATTTCCATTGCAAATCCCTATAGCAGGGACATGGCTGGTGTTAGATTCTGTTAACCCCAAGACCCAAGGTAGTGTGGTTAAGGGCAAAGAAGCGCGGGAAGGATGGCCAGTAAAGAATGACAGTGTTTGAGCAGAACACCTCTTCCATATACGATGTCCCTGTTGCGTGTGGAAGTCACCTGGAAGCACCATGAGATGTTGCACAAGTCTATTCCAGAAGGGTTGACATGCAACCCAGGACAAAAATGCAATGATTTGATAACTAGGAAAGTTCTCTTCCTCTTCCCCTTATATTAATATATCTTGTGACTGGTGGCAAATTGGGTGACGCTGACATCCCAGGGGCACTGAATATGTTTTGGGTTTTTAGCCTGTAATTGAAAACTGCTGAACCCATTTTCAGAATGGAGATCAGCAGATGGAATAGCCTCTGTCATGTTTGGCCTAAAACACAGAATGGATTGACTGCCCAATGAACTACCGGCTTCTGTTGGGCAGTGACGGAGGAACAACAGCCCCATTTCTGTGTAATATTTGGGATCTCTCTCCTCTGGCCTCTTTCTGCAAGGCCTCCTGATTTTGTTTCTGCGCTATCTGTCTTAAATGGACAAGTTGCCAGTAGAATCATCGACGGATTCAACAAATCTTATGGGATGAATGGTGTCAGATGAATAATGGGCCCATTGATCTTGTGGATTTCAATTTGAGAAAAATATTCTGAAAGGAACATCACTCAAGCACTCAACATCGTCAAGAGAATAGGCATTCCAACTTCTGTGTTGCACAATAGATACTACCTCTCACCAGGCACTACAGAGTATTTGTGGGTTGTGCATCCTTTGCATTAAAAGGGATAACAGAAATTAAAAACCTGCTACCTGATTCAGTGTGGGCCCTATTCCTTTGAGTCTACTCCATCTGAGTAAACTAATCTACACCAACATGGGACCTTCCAGAGGTTCTAAGAACACGGGATAAGCCCTGCTGGACTTGACCAGTGCAACTTGACCTTGGTTCCCCAGATGTTCTTGGACAACAACTCCCAGAAATCCTGGCCAGCACAGCTGTAGGTGGTGGCTTCTGGGAGTTTTCATCCAAGAACATCTGGAAACCCAAGTTCGGGAACCATTTGTGCATTGTAGTTCACATGCAAGATGTTAGGTCAATGGTTTCCTCTCATATGTTCCAACATAGTCATTGTGGTGTCTCTGAAGACTGGAATATAATATGAACCTACCATGATACAGCCAGTTAGCCACTGATGGACTCATCCGTGGCTAAGTGGCCTCATCAGTGGCTAATGGTTGAACCCCCTTCCAAAGCAAACCACATTGGTGGACCACACAGCTTCTTGTGGAAGCTCTAAGCAACAACCTTTATCTTCCTTGACCAGCAGTCCTGCTGTCTGGAAGCTCACACATCAAAAACATCTGGAGAGGACCAGGCTCAGCAAGCAGGGTTCAACCAACCAATCAAGGACGGGTGTTGTTCACCTTAGGTGCTCTTTCTTGGAGGAACTGGCACTGAATTCAATGGGTTTGATTTTCCTTGTAAACCTGAATTAGATTGGATGGTTGACACTGAAATTGAATCTGACTAGGATGGGATTCCATCAAAATCTTTGAACATGGAGAGCAGAGCCCCTTCCATCCCATAAAACCTTGCTTCTCCTCCAGGCTGCTTGGCAGACATCTCCAAAATGTCTCGAGGGGCAGAAGTCAATGGCAAGAAACAGGCATGGGATACCCAACTGCAGTGACCGTTTCAGCAGACAACTATAAACAAACGGCCGTAGCAGACAGAAGACCTGCCAGTCAGAAGCAGGTGGGGGGATGAGAGATGTGAAATCTGGGAATGAATTTATACCATTAAAAAAATGAAATTTAAGGTTTTGTGTTGGCAAATGTGTTTAAGTGGAACCACACGCCTCTGTGCTACTCCTTGCTGCATTCAACTGCTTCTAAGGTTATTATAGCTAATCTAAAATCGCTCCCCTCTTTCTCATGCACCTTTTTTGGGCATTCCATTCTTCTTCTTCCTCTTTTTAAAAAAACTTTTAATTAAATATTATCATAATTATTATGACACGACTGGTTCTCCCCATCCTCTCTTCAAGCTGAGTCTTCTCCTTCACCGAGTAGCCTTTCCTCCCCACCAGTACAAAGGGGTCTGAACGAAGTTCGTGGAAGGTGAAAAGGCAAAGCAAAAACAATTTTTTTTAAAAAAGGACCCAAATGAGAAAACTGTCCCTCATGAATCTCAGTTACTTTAAAAATATCTTGCAGACGTTTGAGGGCTGTGGCTCCGCAAATGAAAGGTGAAGCATGCAAGAAGAAAGAACGGAGGGGAACGTGTCCTTCAGTTTCTCCCGTCACATCAGCCAACCTCAAAATGGCCACCACAGGAAGCTGTTTACCACGAACTCTCTTTCTCCATGGCGATGGTGGCCATGAAGAAACAGGTTGGAAGACTGAAGTCTGAAGGAGGGGAGAACGCATTTCCTTCCTGTCTCCGTTTCGCTCCTTGGAGCCATTTTGGTTTCGGGTGGTAATGGGTGGGCGAATTTGAACGCTTCTTTTTTTTTCACTTGAAGCTCTCCCTCACGGGGATGTGCCCAGTTGTCACAGTGGCAGAAATCAGTGCGAAGGAAGAGCGGAAGAGGACATGGCTGTAAAAGTCCCCGTCAAAGAACAAGTTCCAAGGGGAGCGTTCCCCGCGTCGCGACAAACTGGGGTTCTGATCACAGGGCGGGTTGTGTCTGTCATTGCCTTGGCCTCGCAGGGACTTTCATGAAGCAAAGTAGGAGCTCTGCATAGAGTATAGCCTGTCAATGGGGTTCCCCACCCTGGCCTGCATGGAGCTGACTTCCGAGGAGGCCAGGAAACAGTCACTCAAGCTCGTTAACGAAGTGTCGCTGTCGATGTCGTGGAAAATCGAGTCGTTTCCTGCAAATAAACAGAAAGAGGAAGACATGACACAATTCGCCCAAGAGAGAAAGAAAGGCCGGGATGCTTCACAAACTCCCACCATGAAAACCATTCCAGATGCGAAACAGAATGCAGCAAGGTGGATTTTCTTACCCTGCGCTATTACCATCTCAAGATGGCGGCGGTGTGTGTGTGTCTTTATGTCTGAATTTTCTCCCAGTGCAACGCATTGGGAAGGAAACAATTTCGGCGAGAAATGGAAAGGCGGGGAAATGTGACCTCTTTTCCTTTTGTACTGAGTTTTTTTTTGTGTGGATGTTTTTATTTCTCAAGGGATTTTGTAGATGTTTCGCCAAGGTGTTAAACCCCCTGGAAGAAGCACAGGAGTTACTCTCGCAGAGAATTATTACAATTCCTGGAGCGAATTGTGTATTTTCCACACAAAACCCCCGGAAAAGGCATGGAGCAGTGTGGCCTTTGTCGGTCTCTCGTTGAAAAACATTTCAAAACATGGAACATGAAGGGAAAGCAGGTGGAAAAGAACAAATTACCTGCAGAGGCCTGCGATACCTGGCCAGCACCGGGAGAAATCTCACCCTGGCAAGACTGGAAAATTCGCTGAGGAGGGGTAATTTTGTGAGAGTCTCGGCCTGCCCTCAAAAATCAAAACGGGTTTTTAATGGGTTACCCGACCAAAAAAACAGGCTGTTTCATTAAAGAAAAAGGAGATAAGAGGCCCCCCCGTTCCAAAACTTTCTTTCTGGAGGCTTCCAATGGCCCTGCCTGCTGAAGATAACATCGTGAGGTGGGGTGGGGTGTGTTGGATTCGGGCCAATGGACGCCTTGAAGAGAGTGTGGGTTTGGTTTTGCTTTAAAGCGAAAGAGGGACAGAGAGAGAGAGAGAGAGAGAGAGAGATTTATGTCTGAGAGAAAATCCTTCTCCAACAGACATGAGGAAACCCTCGATGGGAAGCGGTTTGGCTGAGGAGAAGACACCCCGCGTCTTATCACAGGAAACGGTGGCACTGAGGAATTTCGGAAGCCAGCTCCATCGGTGACAAAGATGGAGCTGTTGCTAGGGAATATCAAGGTCATCCCATAATGCCACCTATTCTACACACACACACACACACACACACACACACACACACACACACACACACACACACACACACACGATTGCCAAGTCCCTCCGATGCATCCATCACGGTCCACCCCACATTAAGGCAATGTCCCTGAGTCCCTAAACAGAGTCCAGAGAAGCAAAGAAGTCTCTGATCCCAAGCCTTAAGTCTTGGGATTAGTTGCGCTGCTCCCCCACACCGCCAATGCATGGGACTTTGTACCAAAGACACGGTCTGCATCTACGCAGCCCAGCCTCCTTACCTGCGGCCACCTGGCTTCCTTTCAGAAGCCCGGCATCCTGTCTGAACGCAGGGGCTACTCATCTCAGCCAGCTCCTCCCACAGCCCTCTGGGGTCAAGTGTGTTGCAAAAAAATGGGACCAGGGAACAGCTCTGAACAAATAGACTAGGCTGTAAAAAAGAATGTCTAAACAGAGTTTTTGTGAGCTGCAGTCGCCTTAAATCCTGGATCGCCAAGCTGGAGAGTGCGACAAGGCGAGGAGTACCACGCCCTCCTTGTGCACGGATCTCTCGAGTCTGATTCAGCCAGGGAGATCTTTTCATTTCGATACAGGGAGAAATGGGCTCCTGGCACACGTACCGATCAACAGCTGCCAGCCATGAGAACGAGATTACTAGATAACGAGAGAGGAGCTCCCAGCAGCTTCTGCCCATGTCTTTTTAAGGAGAGTTTGGGAAATTCGAAGAGGGACATCCGGAAGGGGCCCTGGCTCCTTCCTAGCTTTCCGACGGCATTGTGGACACACGGACACAGACCCACCTATAGCTGTTTTCTACTTGGAAGCTTTACTGGGTCCCCCAACGGAGGATGAAAGAGAGTGTTGGAATTGCGCAAGATGTAGACTGAGAAATGGTTGGTAGGGCCACCAACCCATGCTTTAGCGGTGTATTTCCAGCCCGCTCGGAAAACTGCTGTTCTGAGAGAGGACGGCCTTCTCTAAAAACGGACACATGGGCATCGAATCACAGCATTGGAAAAAGCCTACGAGGACTAACAGCCAAGAAGTCTGTTGCGACAAGCACAAAACTCAACTGGCGGGCTGGGGGGCAGGAGAATTTGGGAGCCATAGCTCCTCAGCACCTAAATTTCCCAAACACCGACCTCAGGCTGAACATGATTAAATATTTAAGCCCTGCTGACGAGGGGATTCAGGCTGCGCTTATGTACAGCGGGGCAAGAGAAGGCTCATTAAAAGGGAACAGGTGATTTATTGTGTTTAATTAGTTTTGTTGCTTCCTTTCCATCTCCTGGCCTCTAAAATAAGGGGAAGCTATTCTGATCTCTCTTATGCAGATATTGGAAACCTCGCTGGAACCAGTGATGGGCGACGGGCTTTGAAGATGTCCTATCATAACGTTGCAACCAATTGTAACCTGTTCTGCATTCCGCCACTCCAATCCCCTATCGTCCTGGGGGGGGGAATCACAGGGGATTTTTCAGCATTTGGACCTGACACTTCTAGACCGAAGAACATAAGAACATAAGAAGAGCCATGCTGGATGAGGCCAAAGGCCCATCTAGTCCAGCTTCCTGTATCTCCCAGTGGCCCCACCAGATGCCTCTGGGAGCGCATGAGACTAGATCTCTGTCTCCTGATGCCACTCCCCTGCATCTGGTCCTTGAAGGACCCCGGTTTTAAGCCTGGAGATGACACATCTCCATCATGGTTTGTCACCTGGGATGGACTTTTTCTCCAGGAATCGGTCCAATCCCCTTTTGAAGGAAGGCATCCAGGCCAGATGCCATCACCACCTCCTGTGGCAGGGGGTTCCACAGACTAACAACGCGCTGGGTGAAAAAATATTTTCTTTGGTCTGTTCTTACTCTCCCAGCCCTCAATTTGAGTGGATGTCCCCTAGTTCTGGTATTTTGTGAGAGGGAGAAGAGCTTCCCTCTATCTACCGGGGTGGTGATTGAACCTGGCATGCCAATGACGGCGGGTTCCCGAGGAGTCTTACCATAGGGGTTCATGTGGTCACCTGGCATTTGTGGTGGGGTGAGGCCTTGCTGGAAGGGGTCAGTGGCATAGCTGTTCTGGTCCATCGCTACGATCTGCTGCTGCGGGGGTGCCAGCGGGGTGTACGACGTCATCATCCCTTCCATCCGGTTGGACATCACTTCTGCAAGGAAAGACAGCAGGTGTCACCCAATGGGCACCACTAGGGACATTTTCTCCCCCCCCCACCTCGCCCTGACTTTCTGGACTACAAGTCCCACAATTCTGGGGGTTCTGCCTAATGGGCAGACTGCCCACCGACATGCATGACACCAGCTGTGCCCAAGAGCTTGAGCTGGTAGATATAAGTTCTGGAGGGGGACAAAGCCAGGGGAAACGTGCCTCCGAGACAGCCTGATTTGAATGCATTTGTTCCGCGAAAGTGCAACTAGGGGCCTTTGAAGTCTCAACCCTCCCGATTCTCTGAAGACATGCCCGATTTTAGCACCGGGATGAGAAAGAACCTCCCAGCCCCACCTTCACCCCAAGCCGGGGTCCTTCAGGCCCATGCAGAGCTGCTCCTTTGGAAAGCAGATTTCGAAACCCTCCGAGTGAGTGGAATGGCGAGGTGCTGCTAATTGTTTCCTTGAAATCCACTCCCACGATCCAAGGTGCTGACTCCAATGGAGCAGCAACGCCTGTCTGAGAAGGCCTTGTCTACGCTTCATTCATATGTATGCTGTGGTTTGGGTTGTGTCTTTGCTCCGAGGAGTGTCGCAAGCCTTTTTGGGAGGGAGGGTAGGGGCGGAGGCCCGTTGCTCATCTGCTCCCTGCCACGAGAATGGGGCCAACCCTGTCCGGCGCCAGTGGGTGCCAGGGCGGCCAAAGCAGATAAGGAGAACCAAGAAGTTTTTGCAACGGGAAGCCAGCTGCTGCGGCGAGAGATCGAACCGTCTGGAACACTTCCACCCTTTAGAACTCTGGTGAGGAGTTCTACTCTGCCTCTATTCAACTCTGTTTAGGTCTCATCTAGAGCCCTGTGTCCTGTTCTGGACACCAAACTGTGAGAAGGATGCCAACCAGTTGGAGTAAGTTCAGAGGAGGGCAGGAAGGATGATCAGGGGACTGGAAACTAAGGCTTAGGAGGAAAGAAAGAAGGAAAGCACTGGGCAAATTTAGCCTTGAGAAAATGAGGTTGAGTGGAGGCAGGAGTGCTCTTTTCAAAGACTTGAAAGGGTGTCCAACAGATCAGGGGCAAGATCTTCATCATCCCAGTTGACATCCAGTGATGGACTCAAGCTACAAACAGCCAGGTTTCAGCTGAATACATGCAAAAATTTTTTTAACTGTTGGAGCAGTATGACTATGAAACCCGTGACCTTGGGAGTTGGGAAGCACTCCAACACTGGAGGCTTTCAAGAGAAAATTAGACAACCTTCTGTCAGATCTCGTTTGACTTGGATCCCCTGCCTTGAAGAAGGGGTTGGACAAGATGGCCTTAGAGACCCATTCAGACTCAATCATTCTAGGATCCCATCACATTGTGGTCAGCATCACTGCCAGGAAATGGTCCAAAAGAGAATGAGAAGAGCCTTCAGATTCATCACATACAGGGATGGGCACCTTACGAGAAAGGGCACACTGTTTTGTCATTTTTGTTAGCTTACGGAACATTAGGAAACAAAATGAAACAGCAAACAGCCTGCCATCAGGAAATGAAAATGAAACACCATTTTTGTTTGGTTTCAGAAATGAAACAATTCATCCTAGCTTCTTGATCCAGCTGTCTTGAGACCAGGATATTTATTTTTAAAATGATTGATTGAGCTGAACTGTTCCCTTGGCTGGCTGTGTCTGCAGGTTCATTTAAACTGATTGTTTTCCTTTCCTGTTTAAGTAGGACTGTGGAGGTTATTTTTAAAATACTTTCCTTCCCTCACTGCACCACTCATCAGCTGTTGATTTTATCTCCCCGATCTCTCCATGCAGCAGCTAGTTATTAGGTTTCTAGCTAATTTGAGGGTCTTTGATTTAGGGCAGTGGGCTCCCTGTTAAATAAAAAAAGGAAAGCTCCCCATTATTTATAGCCTTACGAAGCGTTTTGTTTAAAGAAAATTCTCTTAAAAATCTGTTATTAACGAAACGAAACAAAATGAAGACTCAAACAAAATGAAACGAAACACTATATTTCCATTTTGTGCCATCTCTAATCAAATCTCATCACCCCCATCTGCCAGATCCCTGACCTTCTGAATGAGGAAGTAGAAATGCAATTTGATGGCCTTGATGCCCTCACTTTCAGAGTCTCAAATCTGTCATATTTTCCGAGGTTCCCTATTGTAAAATCGCGAAAGGCTCCAAATCCCAAAAGCAAATAAACTGTCTCTATCATGGTTTCCCATTTCCTATTCGGGTTAACTCTGAAGTCCCGTCCTTACTGGCCAACCCACCAAGCAAATGACATAATGGGCCTTGGAAAGAAAGGGAGCCTGGATCTAACCCCTGCACCCCAGCACCAACTCCCTCCACGCCCCCTCTGTGCACCTTGACCGAGTCGTTGTGAATTCTGCTGCTCCTGCTGCTGTTGATGCCGCCGGGCCAGTTTTTTCATCTGTGGAAGGAACCGAAATGAGGGCTCAGTGGGTGTGCCTGGATTCACATGGCAAGTAGCAGATGTCATTAGAGATGAGGACTCATCTTGGTTCAGAAGTTTGTGCTGATTCATACATGTGGCACAAAAGGTGACATGTATCCCTTTCTGGTCAGATTCCCCATTCACCAAAGGGCATGTGCTCTCCTCCTCCTCCAATTTGGCTGTTCAACCTTCTTGAGCAGGGGCAGGGGCTTCTCTGTCCCTCCTCCTTGGCTGATCGCCCACCCAGACAAGGAGGAGGTAGGGCAGGCAAACCCACACCCTTGCCAAGGACGGGTCGAACAGCTGGAGAGGAGGAGGAGGAGGGGAGCACGCTCTGACTGGTGAGTGGGAGAACCACTCACCTGTGGTGCCACACTTACGAACCGGCTTGAGCCTCTGAACCAAGGTTCGTGCCCATCTCTAGATTCCACTCTTCCTTTCTGTCAGAATATCCCGGGAGGTGGGAGGCTGATTTATCAGAGACATCTTGGCATAGATACAGATGACAGGTTTGCCGATATAAAAAACCCAAACATGAAACTATCATCTGCCCGTAGCAAAGAACTGGTGGGATCGTAAGCCTGAAAAAGTGATTGAAAATGAGCACGCAAAATTACTTTGGGACTTCCGAATACAGACAGACAGGGTTTTGGAGCATAATACCCCAGATATTGTGATTCTGGAGGAGAAAAAAGTGTGGATCGTTGATGTTGCTATACCAGGTGTTAGTAGAGTCACCGCGAAACAACGTGAAAAAATTACCCAATATCAAGATCTGAAAATTGAACTTCAGAGACTCTGGCATAAACCGGTACAGGTGGTCCCAGTGGTAACTGGCACGCTGGGTGCGGTGCCCAAAGAGCTAAGCAAGCATTTAGAAGAAATTGGAGTTGACAAAAAAGTCACCATCAGCCAGCTGCAGAAAGCCACCTTACTGGGATCTGCTTGCATAATTGGCCGATACATCACATAGTCCTAAACGCTTGGGAAGCATTTAACTAGTGATTTGTAATACAAAATCCAGCGTAGTTAGCTGTGTGGATGATGATGATGATGATGATGATGATGATGATGATGATGATGATGATACTACTACTACTACTACTACTACTAATAATAATAATAATAATAATAATAATAATAATAATAATAATAATAATAATAATAATATAAACGGCTTGGGACCTAGATACCTGAAGGACCGCCTCCTTCCATATGAACCTACCCGGCAATTAAGATCTAGCCAGGGGGCCCTCTGAAAGAGCCATCCCTCAAGGAGGTGAGAGGATGGCTTGTAGACACAGGGCCTACTACTATACTGAGACTACATTGATACTAAGTTTTTTAATTGATACATCATAGACTGGGGTCCTTTGATGGCAATTTTAGTGATGATTTTAGTATAAGGTTTTAATGTTTTAATTAATTGATATTTTATAATAGAATAATATAAGCTGTAAAATAAATAAATAAATAAATAAAAAATAAATAAATAAATAATAATAATAATAATAAATTCCTTTCTCAGTAGCCTGTTTGGTAGTCATACCCCTGTGGAAATGTCTTTGTGTGTCTGTGTGGAAGGAGAGCAGAGAGGTGGGGAGGGGTCTAAGTAGCTTCCAATGTAAGAGCATGCCATGTTGTGTCCTCACCAGATATGTTTGTGAGAGTGGTCGGGCCCAAGAGAAAGGCCTTAAGATCTTAAAACCCAGGGAAACTCCTATGGGGAGCTTACCTTTGCTCTTTGATTCTGGAACCACACCTGGACCACGCGAACGCTGAGACCCGTTTCAGCTGCTAGAGTTTCTCTCACCTGTAAGGAAAGACCAGCCGTTGACATAGGTTCCGGGGTTGAGCCCGGAATGCTGAATTTGACACGACTGTTGTCACAATCAATGCCTTTGCAAAGAGTCCCCAAGATGGAAAGTGACTGTCTCGATCAACACCAAGAAACCGCCTCCCTCAGGAATGGGACTTTTGCAAAGCTAATGGATCTTAATCACCTGTTGGGGACCCAGACACCTCTCAGGCACTTTGCAGAATAAGAGCAATGGGTCACAACAGAATTATTATTCATGGAGATACCCATTATTCTCTGTAGGTAATGAAAGGGTTGCAAGTAGCTTTTTCTGTTCATACCTTCCTACAAGGCTTAGAAGAGACCTCGAAGGAGGCTTTGAAAGCTCTACGCTGTTGAGTCGTGAGTATCGTCCGTGGCCGTTTTGGTCTCCTGGGATCTTTCCCGTCATCGCCACCTTTCCCCGGGTTTGCTTGTCCCTTGGCGGGTTTCACGTCCCCGTCATCGTCATCGCTTTTGACTGTGGGTCAACCAGAAAGAGTCAACGCGATCTTACGGATTGCTCTGAATCCGTACATCCCGCCCGTTTTCATTATTATAGAATTGCCCAATGGCTGAAAAAAATGTGATTAAGTTTAAGACACCCCCGACCCCAATGGCAACAAGCTTTTGGCATATGGCCGTGGAGGGTAATGACCCCGATTTCCCAGGGCAGTGTATCCTCTCCAGGTTTTTGTCCAAAGATTGAAGGAAAGAGTTGAGCTATTGAGGACAGCGTCCAGCACCTTGGAGAGCGCTGGTTGGAGGAATACCTGGAATGGACTCATCACCTCCAAGGAACTGGAGTCCCAGCCTTCCCTCCAGTAATAGGAAGACTTTGGGACCTACTTGTCCATTCTGGATGCTTTATGGAATCCCCTCTTGTGACTTACCGGAATCGGAGTCATCGGGGCTGACGGAGCTGAGCAAATCTTTCTCCTTCTCATAGTCGCTCTTGCAGAGCAGCTGGCCTTCTTTCAGCACAAATTCGTCTCCTTTCCTCAGCTGCCGCTCGCAGACACAGCAGCAGAAGCAGCTCAGGTGATAAACGCACTCCAGGGCCCGCATCACAAATTCGGTCGGGGCGATCTTCTCCATGCAGCCGCTGCATTTTGTCGCAAACAGTCTGGCAGGGTGAGAGAGAGGGCACGGAAGCAAAAAACAATGGGATGCTTTAGACTGCAATGAAAAGTATCCTTGGGGGTAAAAAAAAATCTCATTTTCTTCTGGGTTCACACCAGTTTTGCAAATATTGACCCACATGTTCTGTACGATTTCAGCATCTGACGGCCATTCTGTTATAAAACACAATTTTACGCTTATATTTGCACACTCTCTGCTGCTGCACACATTATATGTTTTTCCTCAAAGACTGTCCAACTACTGAGCTTTTAGAATTCAATTTATTCCATCCCATATTTGCATAACCTTGGCATATTTTTTTTAAAAGAGGGGAAGAAATGTGTACTTTTATATTTGCTTTTTTCCCTTTAGTGCGCTTACTTGGAGGAAGGAGCAAGCATCTCCTGACCTGGGGACATGATCTGGCCAAAATGCAATGCAACCGACAGTCAAACTCAACAACGCATTTAGCATGTATATGAAAGAGGTGCTCCTTCAAGGGTGGAACAGCATTTACTTGTCAAAGCAAGGGAGTTTCCTCACCTTCTGCACTGGGTAAGCCCTATGTTTTTCTTGGTTAACTGGAAGTTAAACATGGTCCCAGCCTGCAAATCTAATTGCTGAGGCACTGAAGGCCAGATGTGTTGATTTCTTGAACTACGGATCCCTTAATTCTTCTTTCTGGGAGCTCTACCTGACAAACACCCTCCAGACCACTGAATGTACCTCAGGTTGGAGAAAGGTCTCCACTCTAAGGGTAAGCTAGGCTTAAGTTTGTCAAAGCCTCCTAGTCTCTCTCAACAGGTAACTAGGCTGAGCTATTGATTGATTGATTGATTGATTGATTGATTGATTGATTGATTGATTGATTGATTGATTGATTGATTGATTGATTCATAGACCACACCATCTGGCACCAGTGCCATTCTGGGAGGTTTACAGAAATTTCAACAAAAGGACCGCCATGTACACTTTCTAAAAATAAAACAATACAGAAAAGCGTAATTCAATCAGAAACGACAAACAGTCATAAGGATCCAAGATACCCTGAGGGCGGAACAGAGGCGAATTGAATTGTCAAAAGCGCAATCGGCAACGGTGATAATCAATGATAATCAATATCAATGATGGGATTGAGGTTCAAGAAGTCAAAACAAAAAAATGAAACAAAAACAAAAACATGATTCCCTCTCCCCCCCCCCCAAAAAAAAAAAAAGAAAAGAAAAAAATTCTGCGTTGCTAAAAGGTACAGTAATCCCCAATCTATCGCGGGGGTTAGGGACCCGACCCGACCCACGATAATTGAAAATCCGCGATATGGGGATGTTGAGTCAGGTCAGGACCGGGGGGGACATGGCACTGCCCTGAATGGGCCTTCAACAGGCTTCCCGGGCCCCAGAAGTGGTTTCTTGCAATCCGGAATTCACTTCTGGTTTTTCGGAAGTCACAAGTTTGTCGGAAACTTCCGGTTTGACAGGCCTGGGAAGCCCGTCGGAGGCCCATTTGGGGCAGCCTGTCAGGCCGGGGTTAAGTCCACTGTCTTCAAACAGGCCCAAGCAGCTTAAACCCTGGGGGCCTTGCCTTTCATATACTGCGGTCCCGCGACATACCTGGACCGCAGTATATGAACCACGAAATCGCGGGGGAGCACTGTACATATCTCTCAGGATTTCCCACTGTGACAGGAAAACGGGATTAATAACAAAGAATAACCATTCCGCTTAATCTGTGGTATTACTTTGAGTTTCATGATCCCTGAGTATAAGTAGCTGGCCACTAAATAAAAGATATGGAGATGCACAGTGAGTTGGAAGGAGCAAGTATTTTTTTCACGCAAACTGTGAAACAAATTCACAACCAAGAAACTTCCCAGAATCTTACACTTATTTCAGGCACCGAATGACCGAAAAAAGCACTGGATTATCCATTCTCTCTCTCTCTCTCTCTCTCTCTCTCTCTCTCTCTCTCTCTCTCTCACACACACACACACACACACACACACACACACACACACACACACACACACATTCTGTCAAATCTGCCACCTTCATCGGGGTGAATAAGACCTTCACATATGATCATGCTGATAAAAGTACATTTAGAATATTTATTTTCCTCTCTTCCCTCTCTTATTTTTAAAGTTCACAACAACAACAAAAAAAAACACAACAGGAAACGGATCTTGACAAACCGCCCAACTGTGGCATCCCTTGATCAAACCCACAGCTCGTTAGATGGCTTCCCCATATAAACGCCTGGCAGTAAACCTGTTGAGGTCTCGCTGCGGATGGTTTGCAGATCACCCTTGTGCGGGTTTCCTCCGCTCCAGCCAAAGCCATAAATCAGGGTGGAGAGTAGAAAATAGTCTGTTGGGAAGTCCCCCCCCACCTCCTCTCCTTGCAGAATCAGAGCACCCAGCGCTTAACAACTGCAGGGCTTGGGGTAGAGAACCACAAATTCACAAGAACCGCAGCCACAGGTCCCAAAGGATTGATAAGACTATTGCTCAAGGGCTTGTCTTCCTAGATTGTGACTTGTAAACCAAGCCAGAATTCAACCTCATCAATTCCTTGGATTCGGGGCTGAAGGGTCTGGACAGAACATGAGAAAGGACCAGCGCTTGCCTCCCTTTTAACAAGTGGGGAGAGGATAATAGGTTTTAGCTTTTCCCGCAAGGGGTATGTTCTGTATGTTTTCATTCTCTCTCCCCCTCCTCGTGGCCCAGTGGTTAAATGCCTTGTGGCACAGTGGTTAAATGCCTGTCCTGCAGGCAAAACTGTGGTCACGACCTGGGGTTCAATCCCAGGTAGCAGGCTCAAGGTTCACTCAGCCTTCCATCCTTCGAGGTCGGTAAAATGAGTACCCAGCTTGCGGGTGGGGGCAATGTGTAGCCTGCACACTGTAATTAAAATTGTAAACCGCCCAGAGACTACTTAAAGTGGTATGGGGCGGTATATAAGCAGAACACTTTTGCTTTATTAGGCTGTTGTAGCCTAATAATAAAAAATGAATTTAATTTTAAAGCCAACGTATGCTTTGACCTTTGAAGGCTGCCTTCCTAGTCCAACTGGTGGTAGTGGGAGAAGGTCCATCCTGGAGGAAAAGTCCATCCCAGGTGACAAACCACGATGGGGATGTGTCATCTCCAGGCTCAAAACCAGGGTACTTCAAGGGCCAGATGCAGGGGAGGGGTATCAGGAGAGAGAGATCTGGTCATTCTGTGGCATTCTGCTTTTGACTCATAGGAAATTTCTGGAATCACCTTCAAGGGCAGCCCTACGCTATGCCACTTTGCTGTAGTAAAGTGTTTGCTTTTGCTATTCTTGCCCCTGGTAGGATATCCCGTGTCTGTGGAACTCCTTGCCACAGGATATGGTGACGGCATCTGGCCTGGATGCTTTCAAAAGGGGATTGGACAGATTCCTGGAGGGAAAGTCCATCCCAGGTGACAAACCACGATGGGGATGTGTCATCTCCAGGCTCAAAACCGGGGTACTTCAAGGGTCAGATGCAGGGGAGTGGTATCAGGAGACAGAGATCTAGTCTCGTGCACTCCCAGAGGCATCTGGTGGGGCCACTGAGAGATACAGGAAGCTGGACTAGACAGGCCTTTAGCCTGATCCAGCAGGGCTTTTCTTATGTTCTTATGTTCAATAAGGTTTTCAAAAGTTCTCTGGAAGCACGGCTGTGCCCGGAACATATCCGCATTGGAAACAAGGTAGTGGAGTTTCTCTCGCGCCAGGGCACATGCCATCTGGTGTTATGGGATGACTGATTTATTACCTCCTGGTTTTGCCTTATCTTACCTCCGAAACACCAGCTCAACGCACTTCCCTCCAATCTCCAATCACCGTGTGGCACTGTTTGCTCTTCTAATAAGGTCCTCGCGGACTAACCTTTACCTGTTCTTTCGCTTCGTTGGGGTCTTTAATTTCCTCTTGTTTGTGGGGCAAACAGATTGTAATGGTTTTATTATAACTCATTTAAGGCGTGGGGAGAGAAAAACGGCCCAGGTGAGTGTGGAGTTTGCTGTTCCCATTAAGTGCGGTTCAAGAGGCACTCCAAACAGGACCAGGGCCAAAAAAAAGAGAACAATCTAAGTCACTAAGGCACCTTCTGCTCTTTTTCTCCAGGCCAATAGCACAATGGATATGAACACAAGGGTTTGGCCCTCGTCTCTGCTGTGCACCTAAAACTCAAGATTTTTAAAATCATTTTATAACAATAATGACCTTAGAACTTCAGAGGTAGAAAAGACCCTGTAGATCACTCATAATTTTTACAGTGGATGCTCATCTAACAAGCGGTTTGTTTAACAGAAAATCCCCTTTAAAGGAAAAAAATTTCCAGAGATGGGGCAAAATCGCTTAACAGAATTGCTTATGGGGCAAATCCATACAACAGAAAAATGGTCACGATTAGGGAATAATCCGTTTTCAATGCCTTCCTCTGGGAAATTTGTACAAAGGAAAATTTGTTGAACAGAATTTCGTTTGGAATGTTTTAATTCCTTTATACAAGGTACCACTGTACGTGGAATTTTACTCTCTTTAACTGTGCACGTTTTCTTGTAGCTTTAATGTAATGTTGTCTATTAATGCTGTACGATGGCCCTCAATTCCCTCCTCTCAATACCTGAACATGTCTTAATTGTACTGGATTATCCCTCATTACTGTAAGACGCCTTGGGTCCTTTCCAAGGAGAAAGGCGGGGTAAAAATACTCTAAAATAAATAAATAGATCATCCAGACCAATCACTGTCAAGGAGGCCCAGTGTGGGAATTGAACTCCCAATCTTAGGCTATGTAGCCAGAGTCCTCAACAAATGAGATATCTGGATGACTTCTTAGTTCATCTCGTTTGAGAAGGAAACAAATTGATACCAGCTTTGCAAGGAAACAGAGAAATGCACACACCATGAGCACCTTACAAAAAAAAAAGACACACTGTTTCGTCATTTTGTAAGCTTTTGAAATGTTACGCAACACAACGAAACAGCAAACAGCATTTCATTAGGGAAAGAAACACTTCTTTTTCCATTTGAAAATGAAATGTTTCATTACTTTGTAAAATGGCTCCCTTGTAAAAAGCTACCCACCAAATTTGGTGCCTCTAGGACCCAGGGGAGCCATTTTATAGACTAACAAATTGTTTCAATACAAATTTTGCTTAGAAAAATTAATTGTAAAACAAAAAGGAACAAACCACTAATAGAAACAAAGGGCCTTTTTACACGACCCCTAAGATCCGCTGGCCACTTAAATTTGGACCAGAGATCTTAGGGGTTCGTCGCTCTTCCTCTGTCCCCACCCCACTCCGCACTTCCTGGTTGCTGGCTGCGTGAGAGAGGGAGAAAAAGAGAAAGAAAAGCATGCCGCTCACCTCATTCTGCCTCTCGTCTCTGTAAGGCCATCAAGTCCAACCCCCTCGTCTCTGTAAAAGTAGCTCTTAAAGGGGCGGGAGCCAAAAAGCAGCAAACAGAAGCGAGGAGAGCCCCGCACTCACTATCGTTGCACCGCATCAAAGATTTTTCACCTCCAAAGAGAAGGTACAAGAAAAGTGTGCTGGGTCACGCTAAAGTGGGCAGGATCGCACTTAATTGTCTGCAAACTCCGGAGCTGGTGGGGAAACATTTTTAAGCTCCGGAGCTTGCAGCCATTTGCAGCGGAGCTTAGGGGTCGTGTATAAACGCCCAAAATGAAATGAAACGAGACTCTATTTTTCCATTTCCTGCCCATCCCTGTGGCTTCCTTTAGTGAATTAGTTTGTCTCACATTTCGTTCTCCTCATTGCCTGCCCCCTCCCATCTTTCCCAGTATCGTTGTCTTTTCTGGGGAATCCGTCCTTCTTGGGACAGATTCTGTTTTGAACTGTTTTGCCTCCCGAGGGAGTTCAGGCTTGATTTGATCTCGGAATCACTTGTTTATTCATAAGATCGTCGTAAGCCAAGGGGCAACTTGACAGTTCATAACAGCAAACCCTGAAGTGGGGACGTGCCTACAGGAAAGGGAAAAACATGCCAGAATTCCTTGCCAAAGGCTTCCAAATTCCTTATGACCCCCTCCAGAGGGTCATAAACACTGCTGAGAGGATAGTGGGCTGTCAGCTTCCTCCTTTGGAAGAATTATACAACTCCAGATGCTCAAGGAAGACATCTAGAATTTTGAGAGACCCTTCACATCCTGGCTACCAATTTTTTGAACTGTTGCCGTCTGGCAGGAGATACAGGACTCTTAGGTCAAGGACAAATAGACTAAAGAACAGTTTTTATCACAGAGCGGTATCCAAGCTAAATGCGACAGTTTTAGCACTATCTTAATCAGTTTTAAGTAGTGTTTTAAATTTTGTAAGCAATTTTAAGAGTTTTTAATATTTTGTATGGTGTTTTATATGTTTTATGTGTTTGTATGCTTAGAGTGTGTAGTGGAACAGCACTCTAATTTCGTTGTGCATATTTTGCATATGCATAATGACAATAAAACTCTATTCTATTCAAAGAGAGGCAGAACGGATTTCCCCCTCCTCTCCTCCATGTCCTCCCCCTTATCAACAGCGGCCTGTTCCATCACTGTCACCCTGCATGGAACCGACGGCCGTGTCCCCCTCCCGGCGTGTTGATGGCAGAATTTATGAGGAATCAAACGATTGCCGCAAGAAGAGAATTAAAACGATCCTTCATTTATGAAAGAAAGAAAAAACCAAGTTTGCGACGGCATACTCCACCTTTGGGATTTTAAATGTTCCCATTCCTCTCGCTGCCTCCCTGCCTCCTGCATCACCCTGGGCTCTTTACAAGGGCCGTGATTGCGCGCTACAGATTATGGCTGCAATTTCCTCCTAATCTACTCTGGAGCCGAGAAACTATTATACACCGAGAGGGAGAAAGATACTGTATATATAAAGCATAGCAAAGCATAGCATAGCAAAAGCAAAGAAAGTTAAAGGCACCGGATGAGTTCATAAGAACAAAACAACAAAAACAAACCGTAGCAATTAAAGAGCCTTATGGATTAATGAGCTGCAATTATTTGGGGGTTTTTTGGGGAGGGCATTGGTTTGTTGGAGCACACATACAAAAAAAAAAAAGGCAGAGAAATCCAAGCAGCTTTTTGATCTGCTGTGCCCAGACTCTGGAACTCCCTCCCACTAGAAGCCAGGACTTCCTCATCTCTGTTGTCCTTCCGGAAACAGGCAAAGACCTTTCTCTTCAGGCAAGCTTTCCCTGAATGATGGACTACCTTTATGTGTCTTTTATATGAATCGATAGGTTCACATAGACCTTGTGTTTATGACTACTTATAACCTTGTAGCTTTAACGCAATGTTGTCTATCCATGCTGTCAGATGTCCCTCCATTCCTTGCTCTCAAATACTTGAACATGTCTTAATTGTACTGGGACTGCCTATCATCCCTCATTAATGTAAGCCACCTTGGGTCCTTTTCCAAGGAGAACTTAGGAAACTAGGATAGTTTCTTAGGACCTAGATACCTGAAGGATCGCCTCCTTCCATATGAACCTACCCGGCAATTAAGATCTAGCCAGGGGGCCCTCCTGAAAGAGCCATCTCTCAAGGAGGTGAGAGGGATGGCCTGTAGACACAGGGCCTTCTCGGCAGCTGCTCCCAAGCTATGGAATGCCCTCCTGATCGAGATCCGCCTGGCACCAACACTGATTACATTCCGGCGCCAGGTAAAAACCTTCCTGTTCCAGAAGGTTTTTAATTGATATAATATAGATTGTGGGTCCGCTGATGACAATTTTAGAATAACGATTTTAGTGTAAGGTTTTTATTGATGATTTATTGATATTTTACTCTTAACTATTCTAAATTGTTTTATTCTTTGGATTGTAAGCCGCCCAGAGACCTTTGGGTAGTGGGCGGCATATAAGTTAAATAAATAAAATAAATAAAATAAATAAATAAATAAAAATACTCTAAAATAAAAATAATTTAAAAATAAAACATCTGGAGTGCCGAAGGTTCGCCGCCACTGTACTACAGCATCTTAGTGAACATCCAGCTGGGGTCTGGAATAAACCCAACACAAATGCCCAACGCTGCTTGTCAAACAACACCCGAGTCGCCTTGGTGCGATTTAGCCGGAATTATTTCATTCCTGCCTTGGCTTGGCCTGGAAAAAAAAACGACGAGGAGGTGGAGGTTGCCTTGCAAATGAGGCCTGGAAGAAAGATTTTTACACCATCCCTTTCATCCGGAATGGAAGCAATAAGATGAGAGGTAGAGATGGCAAGGAGGACCTGGGCCCTATATAATATAGGGAAAATCTTCCTTAGTAGGGTTTGTTGGGGAGGTCGCAGAGGAGTTTCTTATGCCCGGAGCCCATCAAAAAAAGCCATTTAGCTCCTGATTTGCAACCCAGAGTCTCCTCCATCCTGCAGTGTTAATGTCTTTCCAGTGGGGGGTCTATTACCAAATTCCAAACTCGTCAACACAATCTTTTATTAATAACCCCACAAAAGGGCTTTTTTTGGGGGTGTTATTGCGGAAGGCAAGGGGAAAGCTCGGTGGTATCATCCGTTATCCGGATCGCAGGGGGGGAATGTAGAACATTTGGAAATAAAACAAAAGCTCCCTGACATATTATAAACAAAATGCTTAATGCCTGAACATCTCCTTGCCTTTCCTCTGTATAAAACAGTGGGGTGCAGGAAGCAAATGCTGGCAAAGATTTGCTCTTCAAGGGGGTTGGTATTTGGCATGAATCCCCCCCTTTTGATTTGTTGCGGGCTTAAGATCATTTCTCTGCCTCCCCTTTTTCTTTCCTCCTCGATGAGCTCTAGAGATCTGCCTCCTGTCTAGACTCAGCTAGGCTTTTATCAGGGATGTTGACAGGTTTTTTTTTTTTTTTTGGGCCAAGCCCCAAGTCCTAAGACTGAGTCTTTGGTCCCAAGTCCCAAGTCAGAATCTGCATTTTGGCTCTGATCCCAAGTCCTAACAAGTCTCTTTGGTCCCAAGTCCCAAGCCTGAGACTTTGGGCCCAAGTCTCAAGTCAGAGTCTGAATTTTGGCTACGATCCCAAGTCCTAACAAGTCTCTTTGGTCCCAAGTCCCAAGTCTGAGTCTTTGGTCCAAAGTCCCAAGTCAGAGTCTGAGCTTTGGCTCCGATCCCAAGTCCTAACAAGTCTCTTTGGTCCCAAGTCCCAAGTCTGAGTCTTTGGTCCCAAGTCCCAAGTCAGAGTCTGACATGGCAGAACAAAGTGTCCTTGGCTGAACAATGGGGGCGAATTTGTACATTTTGCTCAATTCCGCAAATTGTCCACCTTGTCCAAAACTAGGCTGGCTCTTCCTTCCTTCCTTCCTTCCTTCCTTCCTTCCTTCCTTCCTTCCTTCTTCCTTCCTTCCTTCCTTCCTTCCTTCCTTCTTTCCTTCCTTCCTTCCTTAATACTGCCTCCTCTCTAGGCCAATCGGCACCTTGAGGTCATCTGGAGAAGACCTTCCATAGTGGGACCAGCCAGAAGTCTATTCTTCTGCCATTCAGAGCGGGACCTTCACTGTGGTGGCATCCACTATGTGAAATACTTGGATATCACACATGCTTTGGCTGTTCGTAAGTGTTTGGTGAAAGCCTTACTTTGTTTTTTTTTACAAGCCATCATGTTACCATCCCTGCTGTTGTTTTATGGGCGTTGTAGGTCTCCTATATTGTTTCACCAAATGTTTGATATTGCGTGCATTGTTATTGTTTTCCCATGTTGCAATGTTAGTTTATACCTATGGAGGAACAGAGGAATAACACAGCATGGGTCATTTGTAAACACTAGGAAAGACATAAACAACAGAGTGCCACCCAGGCAAGAATGGGTGTTTGCTTTGACAAATGCAACAAGCTTGTGGCCCCATTTCCAGAAGAGGGAGGGCAAAGCAAGTCAAGTCTGCAAATTTTTGCTTTGCTTCCTGTGACTCTGGGACTTGGAAGAGTCAAGAGATGGGAAGGATGACCAGGAAATTCATCTGCACGGAGGGTTCAGTGGGTACCTCTGGCCAAGGGATGGGATTTTGAGATTCCTTGGGTTCCATGCGTAGTTTTGAATCGATGGGCACTTTGCGTGTTAAGACAGCGCCGTGCTCGCGGGTGTACTCTGGTGCACTCTTCTGACTTAATCTGGTGGAAGTGGTGTGACCAAAGGGGTCAAAACAGCAGTCACGTATTCGGTATTTGTAACAAGTTGCTTTCGAGCCGACGGCAGGCAACGGTAGCTGATGCCCTTCTTGTTGATGTATTTGCTCTCAGGAAATGAAGCCTGTTGTCCAACCAGCCCTCAACCTGCACAGGAACTAAGAATTATCTCTTGCTCTCTCTCTCTCTCTCTCCCTCTCTCTCTCTCTCTCTCTCTCTCTCTCTCTCTCTCTGTGTGTGTGTGTGTGTGTGTGTGTGTGTGTCAAAACACAGACCTGGGAAAAGAGGGACAAACCGGATTCCTTCAGCAGACGCCTTCCAAGCGCTGGCAAGAAAGCAATTCTTGGGACGACGCTTCATTCCCAAAAGACCCTGTTATATCTTTTCCTCCTCTCAGCCTCCTTTTGTGTAGGCTTTGGGCAAATAAATTGCTCTTTTGTGGCCATTTTGCTCCACCATCCCTCTGTTTTTGCCTGCTTCCTCTTGGGCAGGATTTGGGAATGTTGGGGGCGGGAGGCTCTCTGTTTGTTCCCCTCCGATCTTCCTGCTGGCCATTGTTTTCCCCTGCTCTAATCCCCGAGTTCGAATCCTCTCGGCTGCCTCCTCTCCACCTTCCCTGACCCTTCTCTACATTTTCTTCCCTCCCTCTCTCCCCCCCTCTCTGAGGCCAGAATCACTCATTCCCTGTAGGATTTGTAACTCCAGGGTCTCTCTCTCTCTCTCTCTCTCTCTCTCTCTCTCTCTCTCTCTCTCTCTCTGTTATAGCATCCTCCCTTCCCCAGGAGAGAAAAGCAGCTAAAACAAATCTCTTTTGGTGAAATGGGGAGGGGAAGCAAAAAAGGTGGCTGACAAGCCAGTTGCAAAAAGCAAGGGGGGATTAATGTGGGGCAGGGGGCGGCGGATTTAACCCTATCCCCTTGTTTCTTTAGCGCCTCGGTCGCTCAGAATCCTGCTGTTCTGTACAATTAAGCACAATGGAGATCCATAATGCTGGGAAAAAAAGGACTCCAGGAGCAGTCCGGCGAACAGATTTAATTCCACTTTAATATCTTTTCCAAGTTGAGGGTTTGGGAAAGGACCACTTTAAACCCCACATCTTTCCATCCGAACATGCCCGCCTCTTTGGTCGTGTCCCTGTTGTGTTCCTACAGCAGCTGTCGGAAAGAGATTGTGTAGCGTCTAAGCTGTGTGTGTGTGTGTGTGTGTGTGTGTGTGTGTGTGTGTTAACATTTCCACCAATACGTTACTTCCCTTGATTATTTCTTTCCAAAAGTAGATGGACAATTCCAAGATGGGCAATGCTCACTAATGCGGTGGGCGAGAAGGATCCCGAACTGTTGCAGATCAAAAGTGGAGCATGAGCCAATGGTGTGATGTGCTTGCAAAAAAGGCCAATGTGATTTTAGGGATGCATTGACGCAAGTACGGTGTCCAAATCCTGGTGAAGTACTAGTTCCCCTCTATTCGGCATGCATTACCCCTCGACTAGCGTACGGTGTCCAGTTCTGGGTACCAGACTATAAGAAGGATGCTGCCAAATCGGAGGAAGTTCAGAGGAAGGTGATGATGATGATGAGGGGAGTGGAAACCAAGCATAAGAAGGAAAGAAGGGAACAACTGGGTGTGTTGATCCTTGTGAAAAGAAGTCTGAGGACCCTTCCAGCTCAATTATTCTGCGATTCTTTATGCTGCATTGAGAAATATATAACTTGCTAACTTCCAAAAAAACAACAACTCCACAAAAACCTAAAAGTCTTGCTTTGAAAGTCTTGTGTACTCAACCACGGTTAATGGTGTTGAAAAAGAGTTAATAAATGTTTAACTCCTACTTGATGGACAATCATGATGTAGTCCTCCTAGTTACTGGGTAGAGCAGTGGGGCAAATTCGTACAACATAAAAATGGTCGCAATTAGGGATTACTTCGTTTTCAATGCATTTTTATGGGAAATTTATATAAAGGAAAATTTGTTTAACATAATTTCATTTGGAACAAATTAATTCCTTTATACAAGGTAGCACTGTAATCCCTAACTGTGATCATTTTTATGTTGTGCGGATTCACCCCATAGGTGATTCTGTTAAGCAAATTTCCCCTATCTCTGGAATTTTTATGTTGTACAGATTTTATGTTATACAAACCATTTGCTATACGAGGGTCCAATGAATATGTCTTTACAACTGCCCATTAAAGCCAGTTATAACAGAACATGAAGAAACTGTGTTTTATTGGGTGTTGGAAATTCTTATCTTCACACTTTCCCCCAAGGCTTTTCCTCTTGTTGCACCATCCCCGTTAGGGAAGGAGGCAGAGTCCTAAGCCATTATTTCATTTTCAGCTAAAGGTGTCCTGGCTGGCTTTACGGTTCTCGACTTATCAGTAAATCTGTAAATACAGGTGTGGAGTGTCCAATTTGCTAAATCTCTAGAGCAAACACAGATGCTGAGAGGAGGTGAAGGAGTGAGGTTCTCTCTGGCCATTGCGCACATTAAGAGTGACCACATCCTGTAGTCCCCAAGTCCCTATTTATTTGAGGGTCCGTGCCCATGATTCTTGCTTTTTGATTCTTTAAAGGGGCTTCTTATTCGTTCACGAAACTTGGTGATGCTCAGAGTTTACTCACTTCTTTTCCTTCCCTTTTCTATTAGTTGCAAATCTTTGTCTCCCTGCAAAAATAGATTTTTAAAACATTATTATTTCTATTAGTTCACAGCTAATCATACTCCAACAGCTGTCTGGTGCCAGGAGCTGTGTTTCTAGTGCAACGATGGCTGCCTAGAGGCTGGCGCGACAGTACACAGTGGTGGAGGATGTGTGTTCATGCGTTCCGCCTCCATATGCTGGAGCAGATTGAGGGGAAAAGGTAGGGAAAAGATGATAAGTCCGTCTGCATCTTGTGCCCCTCCAACTACAATGTCAAAGAACTGGCATCTAACTAAAACCTGCATAGTTCAAGAAAGACACACAAGTTGACACGTTACGTCTGTTACATTCATCTTTACAATGTCATAAGGGAGGATGTTAGGTGCACACCTGCTGTCCATCGTTACGATGAGAAAGGTCACAGAGGGACCATCAGTGGTTGATAGATCAGCAGTAGAGATGGGCACGAATCAAAAAAATTGCATTTTGTTTGTCGTTTGTCGTTTGGAGGGTCCGTTTCTGTCCGTTTCCGTTTTTCACAAATTTTTGTAAAAAAATTGTTTTCATTTTCATTCGTTTCGTTACCATTTTGTTACCATTTATTTCATTTTTTTGTGATTTTTTAAAAGGATTTTAAGCAATTCACTCATATTGCAGTAACGGAAACGAAACGCACGACAAAATTTCCGGTGTTTCGGTTCATTTCGTTTCATTCCAGAGACAAAATTCGTTTGTCGTTTCGTTACGTAACGAAACAAAAAACAAAAACAGAAACGAAAAATTGTTCGTTTCGTGCCCATCTCTAATCAGCAGACCATGGTACCTTTTGTTAGCAGTAGGACACAGGGATCAAGTGAGATTGAATTCTTAGTCATATGAAAACCCCTCATTCCACCTAGACTACTTCTAGGTGGAATGTGGTATGTGTGCTCTCTTTTGCCCATGGTCTGTGTATCCTTGGTTGAGAACCACTGGTGGCTTCTTTCTCATCAACCCAAGCAAATATGCGCCACGCAGGACCTCTGATGAAATACGAGTGCAGCCCCTCCCCCTGGGCAAATTGCCATCCTACTGAAACGGAATCAAAGAACTGGGGGGCCCACCTTTTCCTGTGGCAGGCAGTTCCTCAGTCAAACGCTTCACCCTAATGTTCACCCCAAATCTGCTCTCTGTCCTTTCCAAATGTTGGAAGTCACCCTGCCTCTTGGACCAAGAGAAGATATACTCCCCTCATCTTCTGCACGATAACCATGTGAAAATTCAAAGTGACCTCTGGCTTCTATATTCTCCTTCCCGGGCTCATCAGATATTCTGGCTCTCATCTCATATTCCCATCGGTCCGATAAATCTACTCTGGTTGGGATTAGCATGTAGGTTTGTGACAAACTATATCAAAAAAACGGTCAGAGCGTCTGGCTTCCATTTCGTCTGCGTTTGACATCGGATGGCCCTCCATCCTGTCCAACCCACCAGTGAAGGAGTTTCTGGATCTCAGAAAGTTCTGATCGACTAACGAACCCAATGGCATTTCTGCCAACCCTTAGCCCCCTCTGACACTGTGGTCATTTGTGTTGTTGTTGTTGTTGTTGTTGTTGTTGTTGTTGTTGTTGTTGTTGTTGATTGATGATGATGATGATGATGATGATGATGATGATGATGATGATGATGATGATGATGATCCATACATCCCAAACCCCCACAGCTCTCCATCCCCAGCCATCTTTGAACCGATCGGGCCCCAATTAAAGCTTGACAAACATCCCCAGCTTTTCCCTACATGTGCCCCAGGGATGCTGGAGGCGTTCCTCTCTTCGCCTCGTTGGCCACAGGGCTTGGAATCCATGGAGGCGGGGGAGAGAGGAGGCCACCGAACGGATCTTCCTGGAGCCCTCTGTGCATTCCAGCGGGCTAAAGCCAAAAGCTGCCTGCTGTCCCACTTTAGTGCGACAAAAGGAGACCCACCCCCAACCCCCTTTCCTTTCAAATCCTTATCATTAAAGGCTTAAGCTGCTTTCCATTTTGGAGACCCAAAGCATACCGTTCACGGGGCATCCGACGACGCAAACCATCTGTAAACACTCGCTTTGAAGACGGAGCCCAAGAGAGCCAACTCCTCTGGCTGCCTGGAGGCACAAAACCCACGGAATCTCTCATGAAGGGAAGAATGCAAGGTGTACGTACGGTTTTGGATGAGGCTTCTCCACAGGACGGGGAGGCAGAGAAGGACAGAGGGTCATCCGAAGGACCTAAGGCAGACATGTCCAAACTTTGGCCCTCCAGATGTTTTGGATCACAACTCCCAGAATTCTAAGCCTAGATCAATGATTCTCCACTGGTGGGTCCCCAGATGTTCCTGGACAACAACTCCCAGGAGCCTCCACCATTTGCTGTGCCGGAAGGGGTTTCTGGGAGTTGCAGTCCAGAAACATCTGGGGACCCACAGGTTGAGAACCACTGGCCTAGACTGTCAATGACAAAGGACTGTGGGAGTTGTGGTCCAAAACCACAGCTCCCATGTCAAAGGCCAAAGTTTGGACACCGCTGACCTAAGGGTTGCTGGCTAATACTCTGGAATCGTCTGCCCCATTGCACCAGGAATACGGGTCTTATTTCCTGTATGTATCTGTTTCATATGCATTCGATCAGACGTCCGTGGCACCCCATGTCTACGCCATCTCCGGTTCTCCCTTCAAAGCAAATGGCACCAAACCATGGCAATGGTTTTCATTGAAAATCGTTTCATCGAAAATTAGCCACCTTGGGTCCTTTTCCAAGGGGGAAGGCGGGGTAAAAATACTCTAAAACAAATAAATAAAGAAATAAATACACCAAGGATGTGAAGTGTCAAGAAGGTGCCTGTCATTAGGATGTAGAGAAGGAAGCAAGGGAGGAGAAGGTGGTGAACCAAGAAGCACTGGGTAGCTCAGACATCTGGCTACAGACCCAGAGTTTGGGAGTTCCTGCTGTACTTCTTGTAAGCAGAACCAGCCTGGACAGCCTTGGGCAAGCTGGACAGTCTCCAGGATGCCCTGAGAGCAGTGGTGGTGGTGAACCTTTGGCACTCCAGTTGTTTTGGACCACAACTCCCAGAATTCGGAGCCTAGATTGCCAATGACAAAGGACAGTGGGTGTTGTGGTCCCCAAACATCTGGAGTGCCAAAGATTTGCCACCACTAGCCCTAGAGGAAGGGGAGGAAACCCGTAAAGAAGGGTCGTCAGAAGCCAGAACTGATTTGACATCACATGATAATCATCCATTAGGAGATGTCACCCAGAGGTTGTGGACTGAAGTGTCGCCAATTCGCAAACCACACTCATTTGGGATCGTCAGATTCCCCGAGAGGCAGCCCCACAACTTTTGGTCTGGTCCTTCCTCTAAGAAATTCGAGGTAACGGGCATGGTTCCCCTCCACGGATGAATCATATCATCCTTCCACACTGAAAGAACTCAAACTAAGCCTCGTAGGGTGTCTGTTCATGAGGTAGAACTCCCGGAATCTAGAACTGTGGGGTTTGTTGTTGGCAAAAATCTCATTCATAGTTTTCCTAAGCCACGACCAGGATTCACTGTGCCAGCAGTCCTTCTATATCCGTGGCGGCGAATCTTTGGCACTGCAGATGTTTTGGACCACAACTCCCAGAATTCCAAGCCTAGATTGCCAACAACAAAGGGCGGTGGGAGTTGTGGTCCCAAACATCTGGAGTGACGAAGGTTCGCCACCACTGCTATATATCATCATATCTGGTTGTGCTTCCTGGACTCTTCAGTTCCTGCGAGCCCTGCAAAGGTTGCCAGCTTGCTGTTTCCCCAAAACCGCACAGAACCTTATCCACCTCGGTTAGATAATTTATTCTTCGTTAAAAGACTTCCTTGCTTACCCTCTCATAAAACTCTCCCCCCCCAACAAACCACCCGCCATTGATCTTTACTGTCACACTGATGTCTTTATAAA
Source organism: Phrynocephalus forsythii (assembly GCA_029282475.1). NCBI lineage: Eukaryota > Metazoa > Chordata > Lepidosauria > Squamata > Agamidae > Phrynocephalus > Phrynocephalus forsythii. The sequence goes on from JAPFRF010000018.1 coordinate 4,450,645, forward strand.
CTTATTCACGTGATCTATGGGGGGGAAAACAGAGCAGGCAGCTTGCAATTTATGGGCCCATATAAAAGGCGTCTTATATTTAACAACTGCATTTAGCTGTGTTAACTGCGAGTCACAGTAATAAAGACCCGACACTTTTGATGCTAAATTAAAAAGAAGGGAGGGAAAGATTGGAGGGAACGAAGCAGGCAAACATCTCCTTCCGCTGCTCAATAATACATGGATACTAAGGTTTTCTTTATTACTCTTTAATATCATGATTTCCATTTAGTTTATAAATAATTGTAGCTAGCTAATGAAACGAAATCAAAACGGCCTCCAACCAATTCCCCCGGGGCAAACTAAACTCCCCCTTTTTAAAGCTTCTTAATCGCAGCCCAGTTCCTGCGAAATTTGCATAGTAATGGGCTTTAAATTGAGCCTCTTTGTTTTTTAATTAAGCTCCCAGCAGGTAAAAATAAAACAGATTATTGAAGAATATGCCAACTCTAATAGCCCGGAGCTCTTTCGACAATTAAAAAGATCCCCCCTCCCACATTAACCCTTTGGAGAAGGAAAAAGCCACCCCCCCATCATTAGCCAGGCTGGTTCCAGTCAACTGCCAATGGTCGGCAACTTGCGGCCAATCCCAGGTGTTCCGCCCGCTTGCTCTTGCGGAACTTGCCCCTTCCCACTTGCCTCGACACTCCTGGCCAAACAGCTTTGGCCAGGCTTCCAGCGACTGTGGATATTTTGGCACCCCGTAAGATCCTGCTTAGCAAACAGAAAGATTTTGCAGATTTGCCAGGAGATGGTTAGCATCCTGGCGAGAGAGAGAGAAGAATGCACAGGGAAGGAGAAAGGGGAGATCATGCTACCATCAGATCCAAAACCAGATTGCGTCTGTATCAGCATCAGCAGATTCAGGGTGCTTTGCTGAATCTCAACCAGCCCGCAGAGCCTGAATATTACTGGGGGGGGGGATTATGGGGATTCAAAATGGCAGCTGGCACTCTGTCCTGCTGGTTGGCGTGTCTGGCAGCATAGGACCTGCTAACAAATGAAGAAGCTCCCCAGAAAAGATTCGTCTTAGAGAACCTCCAACCTGATCTTTACAGTGAAGGTAACTGGCAGGTGGGATCCACGGTCTGGGATCAGGCGACCTCTCGGAGCAATTTCACTTTGGGTCATCTCCCTGCTCCACCAGGTCATCCCGGGCAATGCTTTTCCAGATGACCTCTCCAACGAAGGCCAAGCAACCTACGAGAAGCGGGGCCTTCTTCATAGTGGCCCCAACGCTCTGGAAACGGCTCCCGGTTGGAGCTGCGACGGGCGTTCTGCCCCCTTATGTTCAAGAGGCTTATAAGCTCAAGGCTGTTTAGAGACACCTTCCATGACATCCTTGCCTGGTTTCACCTCTGATTGTTTGCCTTGCCTTCTGCCTTATCTGATCACAGACACTATAAGCCTCTCGTATTGTAAAGCGTGATTTTTATTTATTGACCCTATTGTTATAACCTGGCTTTTGTCTGCTTTTGCTGTGAACGGCCCAGAGAGAGAGAGAGAGAGAGAGAGAGAGAGAGAGAGAGAGAGAGAGAGAGAGAGAGAGAGAGAGAGAGAGAAGGAAGGAAGGAAGGAAAGAAAGAAAGAAAAAGAAAAGTGAAGTTGGGCCTATAAAGCCATCAAGTCCAATAGATAGATAGATAGATAGATAGATAGATAGATAGATAGATAGATAGATAGATAGATAGATGGATAGATGATGGACAGATGGTTGGACAGGTAGGTAGGTAGGTAGGTAGGTAGGTAGGTAGGTAGGTGGATGGATGGATGGATGGATGGATGGATGGATGGATGGAAGGGGAGAGATAGACAGTGAGAGATCCTTTCAATTGTCAGATCATTCCTGGTGGATCGCCTGAGTTGTGAAAAGAAATCAAGAGAGCAAGGAGAATGTCTCTTGAATGCTTTTCCCTCCCTGATCAAATCATTTCACTCGGCTTAGCCCGAGGCTAGAAAACCCCCTTTTAAAAAAAAGTTACAGCCTCGGTAACAGATAACTTGTTGTTGGCCAACGAGCCATTGGTTTGCAAAGCCACTCTTCCCTACACCGCCTGGTTCCCTTTGAGGTTTACCTTTGTCCCTGGGGGTCAGCCGGAGGTTGCTAGGCAGAAAGCATGTTTGGGAATTCTCCCGCCTGTGTAGAAGTTGTTAAAGAGGTCCTTCAAATGAAGTGTCACAGGCCAAGGCACCATCGGGGATGCTTGCTTACTCTTAGCATCCCCCCTCCGGGCCCGGCAGCGAGAGCTGTGCAAAATGCAGCCAAAGAGTTCCAAGGAAGGGGTTGTGAAAGAGAGAAGTTGGCGGCAGAAGACGGTGGGAGAATTACAATAGCATGCGTTGTCTTGGTCACCCTTCCCTGACTTGAGTCTTAACAACAGCAAAGTAGGAGGATCTACGACATCATTCGCAGAATCACGGAGCTGGAAGGGGTCTCTAAGGCCATCAAGTTCAACCCTCGGCTCAAGATCCAATAAAAAATTGGCAGGAGTGACCCAATTTTCTCTCCAATGCTTCCAGTGTTGGGGCACTCGCCACATCCCAAGGTATTGCCGTACTGCTCTAACAGTTAAGAGGCTTTCCAAAACCTGGATTCCCATGGCTTCTATTAGCCCTAGCCAACAGAACCAACAGCGGGGAACAATAGGAGTTGTAACCCTGGGATAGCTAGAGATCCTCACTGGATGGTGCCGATACCCAGCGTAGACTGTGGCAAGCCACACGGACCCTAGGCCAACATCTGCAGAAGGCAACGTCATCAAGACAAATAAACCACAACTGATAGGGCTAGTGGTGGTGAACCTTTGGCACTCCAGATGTTTGGGACCTCAGCTCCCACTGTCCTTTGTCACTGGCAACACAGGCTCGGAATTCTGGGAGTTGTGGTCCAAAACATCTGGAGTGCTAAATGTTCACCACCGCTGTGCTAGGTGTTCATCTCCAATGCTATGGCCACAAGAGCACATCAGATGTGTCATATTCTCATCTTAAATTGTGAGACGCAGTTTTAGCCAGAACCCCAAATAGGTTCTCAAGAGTTCGCAAAGGAAACGGTGCCTTAATGCAACTTTGGTGGGATGACACCTCATGCCACCATGCTTTTTTAAAAAAGGAGTAACTGACCTGAGATTTTCCTTCCCTGCACCAGATAATAATACCTTTTTCTTGTCAGCACCGGCTTTTATGAACAAGGGGGTATGTGCACGTGCAGAAAACATTTTGCACTTCACTCTAAAAAGCAAATCTGGCCGTTAAAATTTCAATTTTTGTGGAAAATGCATCCATTCTCATGCAATACACAAGGAGGGTGTTTAGTTTTGGGTTTGTTTTTTGTGGGACACAAGTGTTGGAGCACTTTTAAAAATATATTGATTTATTTCATTATTATGCCATTTCCCCCCTCATCGCACAGTAGAATCAACTGACATAACAATCATGTTATGTCACACAAACGGTTCTACCATAAGCCAGGTATTAAATCTTATTTTCCTTCTCTTTAACCAGTGTTCTGGCTGTCCTGAAACAGATCTCACATAGACCGTGTTTAGGCCTCCATCCTCAAATTTACACTGACGTGCGCAGAATTCTTCGCAAGCTGCATGCAAAATATGAAATATGGCAAGATTTGATGGGCAATGATTTTAAGTTGCAACTTTCGCTTCTGGCCCCTTCTTTATTACCATGGCAACTACCCTAGAAGTCTAATTTGCATTATGGGTAATGTCTTCTTGATGAAAGTGGACTGTAATAATAATAATAATAATAATAATAATAATAATAATAATAATAATAATAATAATAATAATAATAATAATAATAATAATAAACAGAGGAAAGGGCGAGAGGTGGTACATGGTTTTGCTTATTTTCGGCTATATGTGCAAATTTCTGCAAATGCTGTGCGACAAGGGAACAACAACAAAAGGGGGGGATAAAGAAAAGAAAAAGAAAAGGAAAACAAAACCCTCTTAAAATCTCATCCCAGAAAAAGAAGGCTTTTTCGAAACGGCTCCTTCCTACTTGTGGGAACAAAATAGGTGTAGATTTAAACCTCCTATTCTATCAGCAGCTTCAAGGCAAAGGGAACGGGGGGGAGGCGTATCCTGATGCCGAACAGCCCCATTCTCTAGTTCAGGCCCAGCGTTTTGGTTCTCCGCTCAGGCCTTCTCGATTATCTTCCATCGTGTCAATCTGGGCCCGGGTGGTTTGCCTGTCACAGGCTCATTCATGGTCTCTATGGAGACGGGGCAACTCCCGGTTGTCTCTAACCAGGGCGCATTGACGACGGAGGGACCCCATCCTTCACAAACTGGGACGGCGCAGCTGTCTAAACAGCCTCTGTGTACCTGACTCGAGAGAAGGCCTCCGTGTTTACTCGGACCTAACAGAATACACAATGGGGATTCTTCCTGATTTTCATCGCCATCGCTGGTTTTACGGGGCCCGTCCCACCACCAACACACACACACACACCCACGGCGATGGAGGAAGCATGGCTCCCCAACTGTCATCGGACTGTGAAAAGGTGGCTTCCACCTGCTCATCTCTGCTCCTTCCTGCATCTGAGGCAAACTACTTCAGCCGCTCGGCCTCGAGAAAGACAGAGGAATCTCCCCTGGCGCTCTTTCCTCTGCCTACAGAAATTTGTTAAATCTTACCGAGGATTGTTTAAAACAATGGCTTTGGAAGAACCAAACATGTTTAGCCTTGAGAAATTAAGATGGAGAGGAGATTGAATAGCACGTTTGAAATCCTTGAAAACTAGCCCTACATAAGAGGGACAGGATCTGTTCTCCTCCATCCCTGGATGCAGGACAGGCAACACCAGACTCAAGTTACAGGAAACGCAATTTTGCTCAAACATCAGGAAAAACTTCTTAACTGTTAGAGTAGTACAGCAATGGAACCAATTAAGTGGTGAACACTCCAACACTGGAGGCCTTCAAGAGAAATTTGGATAACCACCTTGCAGATATCTTTTGATTCATATTATTGCCTTGAGCAGCGGTTTGGATGCGATGGCCTCAGGAACCCCTTCCAACTATGATTTTATGATTCAATGATTCAGATGGATACGAAAGGACAAGCGAATTTGTATTTTCCATTTTTTTCTAAAGGTTTACCTCCCTTCTCAAGAAGTATGTCACTTCCGCACTCGTCCCTGAATGGTTATTTTCCAAAGCAGGCAAAGGGAAATTCTGTGCACACCTCAATAATGCATTCTTCTCCATACATGGCTTCACTGTATGAGGATTGTAAAATTTCTCTGCTAATGCTAAAGTTTATGTCTTAATTTATGGCAAATTTTTAAAAAATGGAAAAATGGGGTGATAATCTGAATGTAGCTGACAAGTGAAACCAAAATGGCAGCAAAGGAAATATTAATTGCAATGGTTTTACCAGCAATTGGAATTACAGTGGGCCCTCGTATAACAAATGGTTTGTATAACATAAAATCTGTACCACATAAAAAATTCTGGAGATAAGGGAAATTTGCTTAAGAGAATCGCCTACGGGGCGAATCCATACAACATAAAAATGGGTGCGGTTAGGGATTACTCTGTTTTCAATGCATTCCTATGGGAAATGTGTATAAACAAAAATGTGCTTAACAGAATTTCATTTGGAACAAATTAATTCCTTTATACAAGGTACTACTTTAGTACCCAAGATGGATTCAAAGGTGAGAAAATGGCTACCCATTAACATTTGGAGAAGGTTGTCCAAGGCCCTTTGTACACGACCCCTAAACTCCGCCACAAATGGCTCCCAACTCCGGAGCTTAAAATTGTTTCCCCACCAGCTCCGGAGTTTACAGATAATTAAGTGTGACCACGCCCACCTAAGCGCATCCCAGCGCACTTTTCAGGTACCTGCTCTCTGGAGGTGAAAATTCCTGTTGCGGATATAACATAGTGACTGCCCGGCTCTCCTCACTTCTGTTTGTTCTTTTTTTGCCCCCTGCCCCTTTAAGAGATCTGAATGCAGTGCGGGGACGGCAGAATGGAGGTGAGCGGCATTCTTTTCTTCCTGTTTTTTCTCCCTCCCCTCACACAGCCAGCAGCCAGGAGTGCGGAGGGGGTGGGAATGCAGGAACAGCGACAAACCCCTAAGATCTCTGGTCCGAATTTAAGTGGCCAGTGGATCTTAGGGGTCGTGTGAAAAGGCCCCAAGAGAAAGAAGGAAGAAATGAGTGGAGAGGGGCACCTTATTGGCATCGTACTCCATCTGGTAATGTTAATATTATGCCGTTACTATTGTTAATCGCAGCACGACACACCTCTCTGCTTAATACGCACCCCTCAGGGACCCCTGGACATCCTCAGTAGGCACAGAATACTGGGGGAGGATGGGAAAGTATAGGGAAGTAGAAAAAGGAATGACAAAGACAAGAAAAAAGCCAGGATGAATCAGGATCGTCCCACATTGCAACGGTAACCCTTATCCTAGGAGTTGTTCTTTGGGTTCACGACCGGTCGCATAAATAAAGGCCCATTTCCCCTCTGCTTTGTTGCCAGGATCCCGCCGATACGAAAATACGAGAGCATCAATTTTGATGTTCTTCGCAAGCATATCCGCCTGCGTGAGCCTCTCCCTGGGCAGAAAAAAATATCTCATTTGGTCCAACTGAAGATGGATGCCCTGGCATCCTTCACATCACTATTCTCAGCAACACAATAAAAAAATGCCTTCCCTGCATGTCAGAGGAGGTCTAACAGTCATCCTTCCACAAGAGATGCCCTATTAATCGAGGGCCATTGGCTGTAGGCACAGAAGGCTGCCCGTTCGCCATGACCAGCCCCCAGAGCTAGCTGAGTTGGGAAGGAGAGATTTGCACAGAGACGAGGGCAACAGTGGCATCTATTTATTTATTCTTGGTTTCCGCCCCAGAGCTGTCTGCGTGGCGGTCACTGCGTTAACCTCCCTCCCGGAACCAGTTCTAACCCGCAGCAGCTGCCATTTTGTCTGGCTGTCCAGTTCGGAGCTGGCGGTGGGGGAAGGATGGGAAGACGACATCTCCCATAATCCCCCAAGTGGTCTCCAGGCTGGTTGAGGATGATAGGTACTGGTTGTCCCAAATTATCTGGAGACTTCACATTGTCAGCAAAACTAGGGCATCAGAGTCGTACAATTTGGCAGGCGGCCTCTGTGAATCCCGGCATAATCGGATGGCGATTTTGCTCACCTACAACATTGTCTAACATGCCGTTTTTGGGGAGACTGCATTCCTTTATATATTACAGTGGTACCTTGTATAAAGGAATTAATTCGTTCTAAATGAAATTAGGTTAAGCAAATTTTGCTTTATACAAATTTCCCATAGAAATTCATTGAAAACAGAATAATCCCTAATTGCAACCAAAATAATTAAAATCATACTGATGGGCTGAGAGGCAGATACAGTTTTGGTGGTTCCACCTCAACCTGTTTCAGACTTTTATGGAAGGGGATGAAGGCCTTGAAGCACATGGCAGAACTGCATGCCACAACTGTTCAGAGAAAGAAAGAAAGGAAGAAAGAAAGAAAGAAAAAAAGAAAGAAAGAAGGAAGGAAGGAAGAAAAAGAAAGAAAGAAAGAAAGAAAGAAAGAAAGAAGGAAGGAAGGAAGGAAGGAAGGAAGGAAGGAAGGAAGGAAGGAAGGAAGGAAGGAAGAAAGAAAGAAAGAAAGAAAGAAAGAAAGAAAGAAAGAAAGGAAGAAAGAAAGAAAGAAAGAAAGAAAGAAAGAAAGAAAGAAAGAAACCATATATGATTCAACCATGTTTGAACGTTTAGCTGCATCATCCTACTTATGGATGCATCTAATGTTGAGTTTCAAGCTGGGTGAATCCTGAAGTTTTCTTTGGCTAACCACCAGTATTAAAAGTATGGTAGATTTAATTTGAAACATATTGACTAACATCTTTAAGCGGGCTGACTGCAGCGAAATAACAGATTCCTTTTCTCCTTCCATTGTCTGTTCCTCATCTCGTAGAAATATATATGTATACAGTATTTGGATTATTTTTTTTATTTCCTGACAAAATGTTGTGTTCCCAACATATTGCAGACAACCCCTCTCTTTGGCCGTCTTCGGTTGCGGGCCCCCTCCCCACCACCACCCCTGCTTGTTTGGTTTTGCTTACAACCTCAACTTGGTAAAGCGCTCCAGTGAACTCAACTCTTTGTTCAGTAAAGCCTTTTTAAAAAGAAGTTATCTGGGCACAATGGGGTCTGTAGTCTGAGGGTGCCCATGTGGGAGAGGTTTCATCCCAGGCTTGGTTTCTGCTTCTCATCATGGGCTGACAGATGCCTTGGCCAGATCCTTGCAGGCTGGGCTAGCGGCTCACCCCCTTCCGAGGTACACTGCCTTTGACTACGGAAGCTTCACATCATGTCATGGATTTGGAGCTCCAGAACGGTGGCTCTCCATCTTTAGAGCAGTGGCTCCCAACCTCGGGTGACCCAGAGGTTCCTGGACTACAACTCCCAGAAATCCTGACCAGCACCGCCAACAGTGAAGGCTTCTGGGCATTTGAGTCCAAGAACATCTGGGGACCCACTGTGTCAGAGTAACGTCACAGGGCATCTTTTTTTCTGCCTGAGGCTTCAACCCCCCATTGTTAATCTCACTTTTATCACTGATGATGGGATAACCTAATGATCTCTAAGAGAAACAGGATGATAGTTGTGAGTTTTCCGGGGCTGTTTGGCCGTGTTCTGGAATTTTTTCTTCCTGATGTTTTGCCAGATTCTGTGGCTGGCATCTTCAGAGGGCAAGGAACTCAGAGAACCAAGAATTGGCAGTGGGGTACCTATGATGGTGCTCATGGTACCACCCATCTCTGTTCAAAGGTGTATTATTACCATTAGACAAAATGATGATGCATCAGCAGACTGGTGCTAGTGTGCTGAATTAGCTCCACAGTCTTTCTATAAAGAGACTACTATATATGATCTCACGATGACTCACCGTTTGGGTTAAGACAGACCAGTTGAGATCTGTGGGGTGGCCTGTCAAGAAGACTCCCCAGAACCATCCCAACTGACAGAGAAGACACCCTTTCCCTCACCCCTGAGAAGGAATATTTTGTACAAAATCTCTCTTGTGTGTGTGTGTGTGGGGGGAGAATGCCTGTTCCCCTTGTGAAACTAAGTAGAGGGATGAAACGCAGGCTCAAAAAGGTAAGTGGAGCCAACCCATCCAAAGCCACTACATTGGCATACAACAAGAAGGCAAGAGTGATCACGTTCTATGAACTTTTAAAAAAGACACAGTTAGCAAGATACAGAGATGGGCACGAATCGTCAGTTCGGTGATTCGTGCAGGTTCGATAATTGGACAAACACCTTTTGGGAGCTTCAAAGCCAGAGGAGGCGGGGCTAGGAAGCCAGGTGCTACCTCCTAGCGGGTGCCTGCTGGAGGCAACGGGGGATCAAAGTGCCAAACATCTGTTTGGATGAGAAACGAACCGGCACGAACCTCCAAAACAGTGATTCGTGCTCATCTCTATTCTAAAAGATAGAATGACAGTAGGTATATTATGAAATCCATGTGAATGTTAGGGTGCTGAGATCACCCTGCCCTTTAATTATGACAGTGCTTTTCTTAATTTATTTCTTCTAATGCCTGGATTTGTGGTTGGCAGGCATCTGAATAAACAACATCTCCCGCTGTGTCAAGTGAATTTCCAAAGGGTGTGGAAACGCCCCCCCCCAACCATCCTAAATATACTCCAGCTATGAAAAATGACATATTTATGGATTTTTATGCCCTGACAATGAATGAAAGGCTGTACTAGGTTAAAGGGGGAAAAAGGTGGGGTAGGGAATTAGATACCTCCCACATTTAGCTGGTTGTAAATATATGGGTATCGGGTAATAACCCACTGGTTATACATGGCACGTCTCTTCCATCGAAGTCAATTTAAGATGAAGTAGGCCAGAGACGATATCATAAAGTGTTTCATACTTGAGGAGAGATATGTAACTGTTGTTTCCTTAAGAAAAAATCTAATAGCTTGCTTTGTTTAATCGCTGTCAGATGTGGCTCAAAGCGGGAAGAGGCAACGTCCTACAAGATCTTGTAGTTCTCAAATGCTTGAACATGTCTTCATTGTACTGGACTGTCTATTATCCCTCATTACTGTAAGACGCCTTGGGTCCTTTTCTAAGGAGAAAGGCGAGGTAAAAATACTCTAAAATAAAATAAATAATTACTGCTTAAGATCAGGAATCTTTCATGTGTGTCTTGGCTACCTCTTGAGAGAAGATTCTTTTTCAAAGGGTTCAATTCCCACAGAGGCAGCTTCCGATCAAAATAAAACGGAACTTGACATCTCAGCTGAGAGGCTCGGTCTTGCCTTCGCAAAAAAACCACAACCAACCAGAGAGACAATAAATAAATAAAAATAAAAATAAAAATAAATAAAATGGGCTGAATTAGAATTAAGTAACAAATCAAAATGAGCTTTCCTCTTTTATTCGCGCTGGGGTTTGGGGGTTTGGTTTTGGGTTTGGTTGTGGGGTTTTTTTGGGGGGGGCTTCCTGATTTCATAAATAAACCCAGCATTTATCCCTTTAAAAGGCTGCACTGTGATCCCCCCCACCCGGAGGAGAACAGCGAATCGGTGGCTTAAACTCTCTTCGCACCGATATTGGTGGGTGGACGGCGTAGATTCGTGCCGGCCAAGGGTTGTTTGCAGATGCCTCCGAGCCGAGAAAATGCCTCAATGAAAAGTTCAACCTCCTAGCTACCTTCTTTGACTTCGCTGTGACTCTAAAGAGGCCCTCAAAGGCCTCTCCCTCTTTTCTGATGTGTAATTAAATAGACCGAGGGGATAATCCCAACTCTGAAAAGGCGGAGAAAAGATGGTGTCCAGGCCGGATTTCAAGTGGCTTTCTGAATGGAAAATGACCACCCTTCCTCCACATACATCATGATTTTCAGAGGGATTTTCTCCTTCGGCCTTATCCTTCCCACCCCCACCCCCTCCTTCCTTCCTTCCTTGTTGAGGTTGGGTTGTCCCCTTGTAAGCCCACAGGATATTATGGCTCCTTTTGTGCGTCTTGATGACCCAGCTGCCTGTTAACCAAAAATTCCAATTCTCAGTCCTGAGGGCACCAAGGGAGGGTGCTGACCCCCACATTTTAAAATATACTGCTTGCCCCCCCCCAAAACAGGATTAAGGGGGTACGTCTGAGAGGACCCTGGCCCGCCCTGTGGCACCCTTTTCTTTGGCTGTTTTCGTTGCGTTGGCCGATATTGGCCTAGAGAGAGGGATGTTTGCCCAAGATTTAATTAGCTGAAATCGGGGCTGCGGGGGTGGGGTGGGGTGGGGTGGACACCCGGATTATTCTCAGGATTATTTACACAGCAAATCTCCGCGTCTGAGATGGGAGGGCATTCAAAACGCGTCCGAAGAAGAAAATCAAGGAGGGATTTGCCGAGGTTTTATGAGATAATGGACACCGGGGAGGCCGATCTTATGAGCAGCCTCCAAATCTGATGGGAACCGTGTGGATGTGGGGGCCGAGGGTTGGGTTGGGAGGGGACACTGACATCTCTTATGAGTAGACCAGGGGTGGGGGGATAGGGTGAGGACAGGACGGGGGAAAGAAAAATGGAATTGGAATCAGCAAGGGGTGTAAAATCGCCAGAAATTGTAATTGTTGTAAGCAATTATATGACATCTGAAAAAAATGATCAGAATTCTCTCTACACATTTCCGTACTCCCTATTATTTTAAAGTAAGTTACAGATAGATAGATAGATAGATAGATAGATAGATAGATAGATAGATAGATAGATAGATAGATAGATAGATAGATGGGGAGGAGTGTTGATGCAGTCCACCCATCTTTGCTCACCATCCCCCCTGATTTAGGCTGATTTAGGCAATGGATCCATGTTTGACCAGTGGATTTTGCAAATGAGCGAGCATTTGAACCCAGGACCTGATGGGGGAGAAAACCACCATCACACTGGGCTTAATGAGCCTGCTACAGGGAGGAAACAAACACCCACTCCTACACAACAAAGCACAGAAAACTAGCCCAGTTCCTGAAAAATGCCATTGGTGATTTATGCAGTTCTAGAACTGGATATTAATTCGCTATTGCGTGTTTTATTTTGGTTTTTGTCTGTAGCCCACCTTGCTCCTGTTCAATGTTTTTGATATATATTGTTTATTACATTATTATGTTTTTACTTATTTGTTGCTTATCTATATTGTATTGTATTGTATTGTATTGTGGGTCTGATTTCTGTTCATTTTTGTAAACCACCCAGAGTAGCTGTGTAGCTAGATGGAGCGGTACATGAATTAAATAAATAAATAAATAAATAAATAAATAAATAAATAAATAAATAAATAAATAAATCATTGTGCAATCTATGAAAAAAAAATTATGGTGGTTTTTTTTTACCCCTTCAACCTGGGGGGTTTTGACTTCTTTTTTCCTTTTTAAGGGACGAAATTAACAAAGACAAGGTCGGGGCAGGATAGAGAGCTGCTGAACTGTTTAAGGGGGGGGGAACTGTTTAACCTGGGCGCATGAGAGACCCAATGTTCTGCAGATTACAACGGAGATTAGCCAAGGAAGGGGAAAAATATTTGAATTTCTGATCAGCAGGAGGGTTGAAAAGGGACAAAGTACAAATTGGCAGGTGTTCGGAAACTCCTGCCTTCCCTCTCGAAAAAGAGAGAGAGAGAGAGAGAGAAAGAGAGAGAGAGAGAGAGAGAGAGAGAGAGAGAGAGAGAGACCGGCCAACAGAGCTGGCTATTGTAGCCCAAAGTTCCTCTAGCAAAACAAATAGAGCCTTTTTTTCACTTTGAAGAACAAGGGAGGAATTTGCCACCGTTGCTATGGCGACTTGCTAAGCCTCATGCTTCTGCAGCCCTTGAAGTTGGCAACCGAAAACCAGGCCCTACGGCCTGCCGTTCCAGGCCCTGGCCTCCCATTTCTAAACAGATCCTGGCCCTGAGCGGCTCCCGAACACGAGGGCAATGTTCGGTTCATCTGACGGACTCCTAGAGCGGAAGGAGGCCGTGGAGACCAGATCGCAAACATGTAAACTGCTGAGAGGCTGAGATTTCTACCTTGTGGGCCACCCTGATGCCCCAAGAGTGGATTCAAGAACAAAGCACTCTGTTGCGCTAGATCCAGCCTGGGGTTCCCTGTGCAAAGAAACAGCGCTATGTCACAACACCTTTGCAATATTTCGCAGGCAGTGTCTATTTCATTCGTTGCACGTCCAGTTCTCCTGAAGAGCTGGATTTTCAGTTTGGGATGCATTGTGTTTGCAAATAAAGCCCAAGTCCTAAAACAATTGTTAAGGACCGCCCGGGCTAACACCAAGATAAAGCGACAACAATGCAATGCTGGAGTTGGAGAATGTGATGATGAAGGAAACCAGATTCAAGGCAGCAGCCAGGCAAAAGATCTTAAGGGCACTGAAACCAATCATTCAGCTGCTCAGTTGAGGTTCTTTGGGGGGTAAAGGGACAGGTGTCTTAGAACCAGCCACCTTGCTTTGCTCGATGGCATACCAGGAGGAAGGGTTTGGAAGATGACTAAAGGGGAATGAGGCATGCCATCAGGTCAACTGTGCTACGAAATTTAAAAAAACTCCCCATTCTGTTTCATTTCAGAGATCTCGGATAGCAATAAATCTTGAATGTTGGCACTAAGTCTTGGAAAAACTCATGGAATAAGGGGCTGCCAGCCCATCAACCATAGATCCAGGGGGTTCCTCACAGCTCTGGGACCTGACATGGTCCTGCATTCTTTTGAAGGGCTGCAGGTGACCTTCACCCATGGGCTTTTGAAAGTCAACATGGAGGGTTGCCTCACTGTGACATCACAAGGATCCTTCTCTTGTGACATCACAAGGGCCTGATTGGTGCTCAGTTTCCACCGCAGGTTTCTTTAATTAGCCAAGCGTTCCCAACGCTGACCACAGCCACGTGGTTTTCTAACCTCGCAGATCAGCCAGCCTTGTTCTGATTATACCCTTTGCCCACAGTCCCTCCCTTGCGTGACGAGTGCTCTTTATGTTATTAGCAGCAATTAGGATGTGACACATAAACATGAGGAAAGCTGAGTCGGGCTAGTAAAATGACCACAGCTTGGTCATAGATTTAGGAGGGGCAACACTAACACCAACACAAGACTACAATGACTCACTCCTCTACCATGGCAAAGGTTATTATTATCTTCACCACTGTCACTACCACAAAGATTGTGATAATATCGGCTCTCCAGCCAAGCCACTTAATTCATTTAAACGTTGCCATTATTTTCTCTCAGATGCCAGGCCAAATCCATTCCCCTTCTTCTGTCGATCTCTTTGGTATTCTGTCTGTTTCGCTGGCTCTAATGCTGGCTGCTTGTCACCGCCTGTCCCTTAACATCGCTCGAAACCGAATTTGCCGTCTGTTTGAAGGCCATTCGAAGGACCAAACTGGGCAGGCTAAAGAAAATATATTGTTAGGCTAAATCCTTCTAACAAAAGAGATGTGTGCAAAAACGGAAACCACGTAGAGCGTTTCCCTCCATTCCTGTTGGCCATGAGGGATGTGAGTTTTGAATTTTTCTGGTGTGCGAACACGGTAATTCACCATTCGGGGTGTTCTGGTATTTTACATGCATTTTACAGATATCTGAGTGTGGTTTGCCTGGGACCTTGTTTTACCCACATTTCCTTATTCTGCCCCAGTGCTTACTGGGAATTTTATTTCTTGGGTAGAACCTGGCCTAACTAAGTTTCAGAGCCCTCTAGTTTGTGAAGGACCTGCAAGGCAGGCAGAATTCGCAAAAAGAGAGAGTGACAGTTTTCACCTTCCAGAAAATTCTAAAACCCCCTCTCTGTTGACAATGTAACTGGCTGTGCACCCAATTTCTTCACTGGTCACTAGTTCCTTTGAAACCAGACATTCAAAGGAAGGAGGTGAAGAAAAGCTTGACCAGTTAATTACCTGATACCAAGAAACAATCTTTTCAAGTTGTTTCTTAGTGACTCTACTATCACCTGGTATAGCAATATCAGTGATCCACACTGTTTTCTTCTCCATAGTCATAATATCCGTGGTATTATGCTCCAAAACCCAGTATGTCTGTATTATTATTATTATTAAAAATCTGTCTTTTCCATCCTCTATAATATGAAGGGATCAGTGTTTTTTAATGCGCTATTGAGTAAAAATGAACCACGTGGAATCCTTAGCCATTCCTAGAAAACATCTAAGCAATTGCAAACATGCTCATCGCGATAAACCTCGGTGGCGGATTAAATGCCCACAGATTGATAGAGATACAGACACTGTTGAAACCCACATTTAGTCATGCTTGGGACGCACATGTTTGAATAAATTGGATTTAAATTAGTCATGCTCAGCCTGTTTAGATATTGCAGAAAGATGACATGCAGGGAAATAAGAGCCATGATTTATTACGATCTGGGAATCGGAGTCGTGGCAGGGCTTAGCAAACTTTGGCCACAGCGAACTAAATCTGAAATCCCTGTCAAACTGGCTTGTTCTCCTATAGATCTCTTGGTTTCCACTTGTGTAAGAGCACAGACTTTCTACTCATCATGTTCTGGTCTCTGAGACTGTTTTATTTCGAAGGGCTAAAGCATGCATCTAAAGAAACAACGGTTGTATTTCAATTTTTTCCCTCCCGTTTGCCTCCGATGCAGGCTAGGAGTCCTTTATATCTGCTCCTCTCTTGCCTTGCCTGGGTTTGTTTCATGGCTAGCTAATTAGATAATGCATCCCCTTTCCAAACAAGCCAGCGCTGCGGGGAAAACAAAAACAATTTTAAAAATGCAAGCGAGGAGCATGTTTTCAAAGGGTAATCCACGAAGCATGCTTCGCCTGAGCCAAAGCATTTAAAAACATACAAAGCATATCCAGATCAAGTGCGGAATGGGTTAGCTTCATCTTCTCCTTTCACACTGCTGGAAACATTTCAGGGTGGGGTGGGAAGCAAAGATACCCTTTGAATGCAGATGGGTGCAAGATGGACACATCGTTAGAGTTCCCCTCTACCATCCAGGAATCCAAAAGGGAGAAAAAGCAGACTGCTAGCTTCTCACACATTGACACAAGTTCCCCTTCTTGAGAAAGATCTGAATCCTACGTTTGGTTTCACAGATCTGACACAACATAGAAGACCGTAAGCAGAGATGCGAGACCAATTCGCACAAGCCACGCATCCGAACGCATCTTTTTCCTGACCAACCAAGGATTGTGGTAGGATGGTCCAAAGTGGACGCCAGAGGGGAGAGAGAAGGGGGGGACAGGTTTGTTTTCCATGGCTCCAGAGACTAGGACTCGGGGCAATGGTTTCAAACTACAGGAAAAGAGATTCCATTTGAACATTAGGAAGAACTTCATGG
Organism: Phrynocephalus forsythii; assembly: GCA_029282475.1. Lineage (NCBI taxonomy): Eukaryota > Metazoa > Chordata > Lepidosauria > Squamata > Agamidae > Phrynocephalus > Phrynocephalus forsythii. The sequence continues at coordinate 4,467,064 of JAPFRF010000018.1, forward strand.
CAGTTAGAGCTGTTCGGCAGTGGAAGATGCTGCCCCAAAGGAGGGTGGTGGAGTCTCCTTCTGTGGAGGTTTTTAAGCAGAGGCTGGATGGACATCTGTTGGAAATATTGTGATGGGATTCCTGCATGGCAGGGGGGTGGACTAGATGGCCCTTGGGGTCTCTTCCAACTCTATGATTCTATGAGAGAGAGAGAGAGAGAGAGAGAGAGAGAGAGAGAGAGAGAGAGAGAGAGAGAGAGAGAGAGAGAGAGAGAGAGAGAGGCTCTTTTAAAAATTGTGTTTAAAAATGAACTGGGGTGTTGTTGAAGATTGAGAGGGGCTCCACCGATCTCCTTCCTTCCTCTACCAAATAGGCACGCTTGTCTCTCTTGGTTATGCAGAGCAGCAGCTGAAGCTGGTAATCCACCAAAACCAGACGAGGACGGTCAACCCCTCGGACGGTTTAATTTATGATCGGGAACCGTCAGGCTCACACAATAGCTTTATTGTTGATTCATTAGGTAATTCCCCTTGAAGACCAGCTGTTTTTGAGTGCAGCCCCCTCCGGGGCGAATAATAGAGAGAATCGCCAGGGTTTTGGGAGGTGGCTACTGGCCTTGACACACACCCCCACACTAATGTCCCACCAACCGCCTACGGGCACCCCATCCGAATGAAGGGCCAGAAGGTCTCCTTGGAAGAGAAGAGTCCCCCAGGTGCCAAATTGGCTACGAAGCCCCCGGTTCCCCGGCTAATGCCAACAATGGCTTTGACAGACCCCAGCATGGGGCTGGAATCCACTACCGGGCCTGAGGCATCTTGTCGCCTCTGATTTCCCTTGATCGGCCTTGAGGGCATTTCTCTTGTCTTCCCACTCCTCTTCATTCCCCAGGTGTCTTGCTTTCTGCCTCCTGCCACCAGCACATCCCCCTCCCTAGAAAAAAAGATTGGAACGACAAAAAAAAAATCCCCCAAGGAAAAACACACACACAGAGAGAGAGAGCCTGGACAGACACACTCGGGGCGAGATCGGTTGTCCCGGCTTACCTCCCAAGAGGGTCTCCATGCTTGTTTTTCACGCCATGGAGGAAATCGTGGTTAAATTGCAATTTTGCATGGTGGGTAAGACCTTGCTTATCCATCCCGGTTGCCTCCCTTGTCGCAACGCCTGGGACGTTCTTACTCCCCCCATTCACCCGAGAGCAATATTTCTGTGACATAACCCATGTTACAATCGCCATGCATGCAAAACGCAACTGTCACACAGACAAGGACCACAGTGAGGTTGAGCTATCACTCTTTCGGAAGCGGCTGCATGGCGTTGCCCAGAGCTGCGTGGTCGACGTGAGGGAGAAAAGCAGGAGGTGAAGAAAGAAGGGTGGAGGATGCAGAAGATTGAAGGGAGAATGGAGAGAATAGAACCATCACTGGTGTCTTCTGTATTCCCTTCCTTTAGAAGAGTGTGTGTGTGTTTGTGTGTGTGTGTGGGGGGGACAGCTCATATTTTAATGAGTCAGATCACCAGGGAAAGGCCACAGGGCAAATGCATCAAGGGGGGGGACACCCAGTTCCCACCTGCCGGCGGCTGGAGAGGATGATGATGAACAGTGAACAGTTTGCAAAAGAAAACAGAGGCGTCAGTGTCCAGGAAAGGTAACCAGTGCAAAAACGAAATCTCTCGTGTGCATTCTAATAAAAACAAAAGCCTTCAGCCCGGAGTTCCAGGGTGGCAGGTACAAACCACAGGTTGAGAACCATTGATTCTAGCTCTCCAGTTCTAAGGCTATAATTATGATTCTACAATGCTGTGATCTCTGAATTCCAAAACCAGCTTCTAGGCATAAGGATGCCTTATGAGTGAGTCAAAGGCCCGCCGTTTGCAAAAACTAGAACGCGACACCCCAAACCACCTTTTGCCCCAAATGAGCTGCAATTAACACCAGACCTCCCTTGGCCTCTTTGCATCTTAGCTTGATAATCCGATTATCCGGCCCACATTCATCTTAAGCAAAGGGGCTGACAGATAACTACGGGAGTAATGTGATAAAAACGATTTATAATGCCAGTTCTTTCTAGGTCCTTCTCCCTAACTAGTTATGACAAGGTAATAACGCCGGTTATGCATTTGTCTGCTTTTAAATTGGTTACTTAAAACAATGATGGATGAGTCGAAAGACGCCTGCCCTGTTGTGAAGGGCAGCTCTTGATTTCCCGATCTCATTTTCACAGCTAATGAATTATATCTAATTAGTCGATCCCAAATCTAATAGAGAGGTTGAAACGGTGACCCCACAGAGGGGAACGGCTCCATTTTGGGGGAATGCTTTGGTCCTCCCTCTCTCTCTTTTTCTCTCTTCTCTCTCTCTCTCTCTCTCTCTCTCTCTCTCTCTCTTTGTTTATTTTAAACAAAAAGAAAAACACTTCATAACGTCCGTCTCCAGAAGAACCCCTGACAAGGACGGAGATGGAATCAATTTGGAAAAGCGCCCGCCTGTTTCACTTAAGGTTTTAATGAAACTCATCTTAACAGATGTATCCTTTCCATTGGGAATGTAAACTCTCCGCTCCCCATTAGGGTGTATTTATTATCTTTCTCGTAAAAAAAAAAAAAAAAAAAAAGGCTGCGATGATGCTGTCGTTGGAAGCCAGTCGGGCCGTAAGGAAATCCTGAAGATGTTCCACCATCAGCTCCACGGGCCTCCAAAGATATGAGATAGGAAATCAACTCTTCCACCCAATTCCATTGGGCATGTCAACTGGGAGGTTTCTATTGTACGACAGAAGCAGAATGCTGGGGAAAACGGAATAGATATGCGCCTTCATGATTTGAGTGCTTTGAAGCTTCAGGTCTACCATTTGGCAGCCTACAAGCGGCCAGCCAATGACTCAAGATTCCCATGACCAGACTCGCACTGCTGGGAGGGGTTTAGAAGGCCATCGGGCCCAACTGCCTGTTCAAGAAGGAAAATGGAGGCCAACCCATCTCCTCTTGTTTGGGAAACGCCACCACCAGAAAACATAATACCTAAATAACCAAAGGGCTTTCGGACGAATTCTAGCCATGCTGTGCTACATGGTATAAGCTCTTTTGTTTTAGGGTGTTTCCTCCCACTAGCTTTGGGGTGAGGGCTCTCTCTCGCTCTCTCTCTTTCTTCCCTCTCCCTTTGGTTTCCTACAAAGAAAAAGCCTCAGGGTCCACCGAAAGGACCTCTTTCATCACTCCTTATCCCCTGGATCTAACACGACTGCAGCTCATCCATCACGGATGTCCATTTGTTACAAGTCACTAGAGCTGGTCTGGGCTGAGGCCCTTCAGAGCCACGCAGCCTCAGGCTTTCGGGACTCCAAACCAGCTGGCCTGACAAAAATTCCCAAAGCAGTTGAGCTGGTTGTTTGGCTTGTACCTCCTAGATCGCATCAATGCCAAGAGCCCTTAGCGCAGCCAATCGGTAGATTCGGTTGGACCAAATGCCCTGTCTATGCAGCGGCGCGAAACCAACAAGCAAGGTTTATTGTGATGGGCCATCAAGTCATCCCTGGCTCAGGGTGACTCTATGAATGAGCGGCCACCAAAATGTCCCATCCTGAACTCCCTTGCTCAGCTCAAGACTCAAGCCTGTGTCTGTGAAGATTCTCAGTCCTCCGCGAGACTTTATCTGGTAATTGAGTCATGGCAACTGGACGTCTTTTCTTGAGCAATTGAAATGTTTCGCTGCTCATCCAAACTTTGTCAGACTGGCAAAGGGGTTTGGATGAGCAGCGAAACATTTCAATCTCTCAAGAAAAGAAGTCCAGTTGCCATGACTCAACTTCCAGACTCAAGTCTGTGGCTTCCCTTAGATCGGCAGACGCCAATCCATTCTGTGAAAAAAAAAAAAAATGTTTGCAATTCAAACGCATACCTGGAAAGCTACTGGCAGCTTTCAAAGCTTCACCATCAGACCTCTTTTGCTTCCATGCACAAAGGGGTCATTTTCATGCTCAAATTGTGAGTCCGTGCCAACAGGTTATTGGCAAATTTTTGCCGCCCTTTCTTGGAAACCGCAAACCGAATTTCCGCCAGTCCTGGAAAATGGCTTCGTTTCGACTTTGTCAATTTGGCTCGTAGCAAATTTCGGCCCAAACCTCTTGTGCGTCACATCTGGTCTCCTTCCCCCACCCCTCAAATGCACATAAAGTTTCAAGATGCAATTTCCCCCACCCCCACCCCTCTAAGCTAAATCATTCATATTTATCTTTGTTTTAATTCTTTCGAGATTTGATGGAAACAACGGGCGGGATGGAAATGCCAAAGACGTCTGTCTAAAGTTACCCATGCATTTTTTAAAGCGGTGATCGTCACAATATCCAGGGCCATTAATAAAACAATCTCCAGTGGGTACTAATGGCCTGTAATTATCTCAGCATCCCCCCCTTTTTTTAACTTCTTCCTTTTTTTGTGTATTTCAGAGTGTGCAAGCGCAGAGCAAAAAACCATAATGGAGATCAAGCTCCAGTTTCTGGCAGTTAGGAAGCCTCGTTGTCATCATGAAAACCAGAGCCTCTGCCGTAGCAATTAACTTAAAACATACATTTGGCGTCAGGGCCCTTTGCAATGCGATGTAAACAAATAAGGATATCTCCCCCACACACACAGAGAACTCCTCCCGGAGTTCTTTTCCGTTTTGCAAAAAAAGAACTCAGTTTGCCTCCTCTAAAGCCTCAGTTTTAATTGGTGCGAAAACGCCCAAGGACAGCAGGAAAAGAGAGAGAAAACACCTCTCTCTCACACACACACACACACACACACACTCACACAGACAGACAGACAGACAGACAGAGACAGACAGACACACACACACACACACACACACACACACACACACACACACACACACACACACACACACACACACACACACACACGAGGGCTTGATGGAGAACCAAAGATGAGTTTTTGCAACCTGCTTCTGTTTTGCTTTATTTGCCTTGGCTGGGCGAGGAAAGGGTCTTTTTTTGATTAGCTGGTGTAATTTCTAAAGCAAACCTCCAGAGAGGACAAAAAGAAGAAGCATAAAATCCAGGCCCAGCAGTGCGTGCAATCTCTCTCTCTCCCTCTCTCTCTCTCTCTCTCTCTCTCTCCCTCTCTCTTGCAATCTTCTCCAGTTTTTGCAAGGGGGTGGGGAAACACACAACTTTCCCAGTGAAAGCACAAAAGGGGAGTCTGGGATTAGGGTTACCTCTTCACCTGTATCCTTATTCTTAAAGGGAGCAAGCCCTTTCCCTCCTTGCAACAGATCTTGGCACTGGTTTTGTTTTCTTTTAAAAGGCACATTCACAGGGGTTTCGTGGCGACTTTTCAGGTCCATGGATTTTACGGGCTTTCATGGAGGTGCCCGGAAAACAGCATAGTAATACACACACACACACACACACACACACACACACACACACAAATCATCCAATACTATCAGTGAGTGTTTGCAGGCCCTAGCTCAAGAGGTCTAAAGCAGGAACTCTCGCTAAAAACAGCTGGTAAATGGATTACGCAACGAAATTCGGTATACCCATTCACCAGCCAATATCCTAGGTGTTGAGTTTTGCTTTTCGACACTCCTGGGAAAACCAGCCTCCAGGAAGTCATTGCAGGCTGTTGTTGTTCCGAGCGAGGCGCCTCTGAGTTGTGGCCCACCCTATCAATGAGACACTACTTGGATGAGTAGTGAAACATTGCAATCTCACAAGAAAAGAAGCCCAGTTGCCATGACTCGGAAATGATGTGAAAATTCTCCTAAAGTTCCTGCGTTCAACTGCACCACTCAGCTCTTGGAAACTCAAGCCTGGTGTTGGCCAAACTTTGGCCCTCCAGATGTTTTGGACCCCCCAACTCCCACAGTCCTTTGCCATTGGAAATACAGCCTTGGAATTCTGGGAGTTGTGGTCCAAAACATCTGGAGTGCCGAAGGTTCGCCACCACTGCTTAGGGAGTTTCTCCATCTCGTATTGGGTCTATCTCTCTCTCTTTTCCAGCTAGCCTTCCACTTTTCCTAGGGTCTTTTCCAGAGAACCCTGCCTGCTCATGATGTGCTCAATGATTCAACCTTTTTTGCCTCCAGAGATATGGAGAAAGGAACACTCACAGTAGCAATTATGGGATAATGAGAGCTATCCTCCTGATGATGGATAGAGGACCAGGGGGAAAAAAACTACCTGCTTGTATGCGAATAGCTTCGGAGAAGGTGATCCACCAAAGACTGAAGGGTTTCCTCTTATCTCAAGAGAGATAAGCGACTTAGCAAGGCATACATGCCTTCAGGCCCTTGGCCAACAAAAAAGAAGACTTGAAAAGTGCCTGGAAAGAAGATACGTTGACTGTCATTTCTCTCCTCTGTTTATTTTTTGTTGTGTTTCTTGTTCTGTAGGCAATTCAGATGCAAGATGGGATGATCCCCGTTGCCCTTCTAAAATTCAAAGGATTTTATTTATTTATTTTTAATTTATTGATTTATTTATTTACAGTGGTACCTTGTATAAAGGAATTTAATTCGGTCCAAATGAAATTATGTTAAGCAAGTTTTCCTTTATACAAATTTCCCATAGGAATTCATTGAAAATGGAGTAATCCCATTTTTATGTTGTACGGGTTCGCCCCATAGGCGAATCTGTTAAGCAAATTTCCCCTGTCTCCGGAATTTTTTTATGTTGTACAGATTTTATGTTATACAAACTCTTTGTTATACAAGGGTCCACTGTATGTATGTATGTATGTATGTATGTATGTATGTATGTATGTATGTATGTATGTATGTATGTATGTATGTAGGTAGGTAGGTAGGTAGGTAGGTAGGTAGGTAGGTAGGTAGGTAGGTATGTAGGTAGGTAGGTAGGTAGGTAGGTAGGTATGCATGTATGTATGTATGTATGTATGCATGCATGCATTTATTTATTTATTTATTTATTTATTTATTTATTTATTTATTTATTGGAAGATGATAGAAGTCATTCGCATGGCCTGCAGTGACGAAACTCCCCCCAAAGTTTTCACCGCTTATAGGCAGAGGCCAGGCATGGGAGCATCAAAGGATCGGGGTGGGGGGCCTTACTTACTATCCTCTAATATTCCATTAAGGCCTAGTCAGCGGTTAAGGATCCGGGGGGGGGGGAGAGAAAAGCATTTAAACAATGGAAAGAAAACACTGCCAACAGTCCCCCCCCCTTTCTGGATTCCTTTTAACTGGGTTTGGAGAAAGCATCAGAAGGGCCGGACCGTGTTTTATCGCAAAACCACCTAGCAATGGATATGGGGACAAAGAAATAGCCTGTGGGTACAAAAATGGTGACGGTGGGGGGAGGGACTCATAGGACTCGAGTTCCAGTGCTTACAACCATGGAACTCCAGATGTTCATGGACTACAGATCCCAGAAATCTTTGCCCTGAGCCATGCTGGCCAAGATTTCTGGGAGTTGTAGTCCAAGAACACCTGGGGACTCAGTGACTCTATGGACAAGAGAGCTCCACAAAGGCCGAGAGTTAGCAGCCCTATTTAGCAGTTGCTCCTTTGAAGCTGTGGGTTCCTTTAGTCAATGTATCTCAGACCTGACCTTCCTCTTCTCCTGTGTGTTTCACCTTTGCTGATTTCCCCGTGACTATTGCCTATGCTCTATAATTGGCCTGAATCCAACTCTTCATCCTCACTAGAGTTGTTTCATTGCCCATGGGGACTTTGCGTAAGCGCTGACTTGGTGTGCAGAAACTCCGTCTCCTCAGATCGTGGCTGCCCGGATATAGGGCGAGAGAATGCCGACTGTTGAATGCAGGAAACCAAGAAGAAGAAAGAGTGAAGCTTTCCAGAGAAGACATCAGAGGCATGGCTTAATCCATGCTGGATTTCAGTCTGAACATTGCAGGAGCTGTGTACTGTGTGGAAGCCTAGTAGGCATAAAACAAGTTCAGCACCTTGGACAGTTCCTGGCATATTCCAGGCTGAAACCCAGAATGAATTCACCCCTCCACTGATGCCAACTGAGCTTAACCGGCAGCAGATCCACCACCCTGCTGAAATCAGAGTTGAGAGCCTCCATTGGAGTGGTCTGTGGATGTTTGTACTAAAACCTGGAATGGATTCACTCGTCCACTAAGACCCTTGTCAAACAAGATGACTTGGACATCGAAAAAAGGCGGTGTTAGCCTTCGAAACCCTGCCAAGCCACAGCCAAAAAAAAATGAGCAGAAGCTGGCTTTTCTCCATCAGGACATCTTGTGGTCCTTCAGAAAACATGCTTTGTGGGAACATGTGCTGCTTTGGCTTTTCATCGACTGATGGGGGGGCAGGCAGTCTTCAGGATGCCTCCTTGCCTTTCCTGAAGCTTTGCCCGCCTCCGTATCCTGGCTACATGGCTGACCCAATTACTTATAATAAACCATTCCGTTTATCTTTATCAGAATCATTATCTAAATTGGCTACATGACACATACGGTTCTCCTAACTGTGCCCCGGGGAAAAAGCCCGCTATAAAAATCTGTGATTCTGTACTTTGTAATTATCCCTCTATGGGCTATAAACCATTGCACTTGTGTTTAGAATCGGTATTGCCAGTTGTTTCTGCGTCACAGAACCCCGGAAAGGGAAGGAAGATGCATAAGTGATGCGTGAGGGGTACACAAAAGAGATTTCTGTATAGCTTCCAAATGGCGCCTGATACAACGGTGGGTCATCTTGACTTGAAATACAGATTCTCTCTCTCTCTCTCTCTCTCTCTCTCTCTCTCAAAACTGTGTCTCAAAGGCATTTCAGCAGTGTCTGTACCATGCTTAGGAATACTCAACAAATGTTCCCTTGGGGAATTTTCTCTACACGGCGTGGCGGCACCAGAAACCCAGCCCCTGGGAAGGTGACCATGAAATAGTCCTCCTGACTCTGTCTGGACCTGCTATGAGGCAGAAGGCAGCAGCTGCCCTCAGCTTGCAGATTTGGGGCAGTTTTTCCTTGGCAAGGGCTGTATGGCAGTCCTGGTGGTTGCCACAGAGTTGAAGCAGACTGCTTGTAAGCCTTTCCTTCCTTAAGAGCCAAAATGACATTTTTTATAACCAGAGCAGGGGCTTAGAAGGCGCCTTCGCAAAGACTGGAAGGGCATTATCCCCTGAGGATCTGCATACAGATGGCCAGTCCTCCACTGCCCAACGTGTTGTGATGCAAACTTGCAAAATGACCCCCACGGTCCTCATAGGACAGCAAACGGCCATGATTTCCATGGTTTTGATTTGTTTTGCTAATTTGTTAAACTTATATTTGATAGACGGCCATCGATTTAAACGCTGCGACGCACCGATGGCGAATGAAGAAAGATGATGGGGGGGGACTATTGTTTTTAAAAGGGGCTTTAAAACAGGCACGTCCAAACTTTGGCCCTCCAGATGTTTTGGACCACAACTCCCACAGTCCTTTGCCATAGGAAATACAGGCTTGGAATTCTGGGAGTTGTGGTCCAAAACATCAGGAGGGCCAAAGTTTGGACATGCCTGCTTTAAAAGAAGGATTATGTTATTAAGGGAATGTGCATATCGATCACGGAGGGAGGAAGCCGTCGTTTGATTCGGGCAGCAAAAGCTCTTGGGCAGGTCCCCCCTCCAGCAAGGCATAGAGATCTCCAAGGAGGGGTTGAGGTGACAGAGGTGTGCAAGAAGGTACCAGTTTGTGCCTTCGACATCCCTTATCAAACTGGGGACATTGCTGGAAAGCCAACCTGAGCTCAGCTGGGGTTTGATGTGTCGGAACCAAGTTAGGGCGCTTTTACATGACCTCTAAAATCCATCTGCAACTTAAATTCAGACCAGAGATCATGGGGGTTTGTCGCTCTTCCTGTGTTCCCATCCCTCCACACTCCATTGTTCCTGCCTGCATGAGAGGAGGAAGAAAAAAAGGGAGAAAAAATGCAGGCTCACCTCCGTCTGCTGGTCGAAGCTGCCCCGAGCCGCCCCGTAGTGATTCCTGTCTCTTAAAGGGGTGGCGGGGACAAAAAAACAAACAGAAGGCGAGGTAGCCCAGCATTCACAGCTTTACAATCCGCATCAGAAGATTTTTTTACCTCCTGGAGGCCAGGTACTTGAAAAGTGCGCTGGGACGTGCTTAGGTGGGCGTGCTCATACTTAATTTTTTTAAAAAAGTCCAGAGCTGGTGGGAAAGCATTTTTAAGCTCCGGATCTGGGAGCCCTTTGCCTCGGATTTTAGGGGTCGTGTAAAAGCGCCCTTAGGAAGACCTAGCCAACTGGGACATCCAAGTTGTTCTGTCCAGCTGCAAAGAACCTTGCAAACACATCCCTTTCAAGGCGTGGCACTACATCTCACGGCGAAAAGTCCGCACACTCCCAGGCGAATTAATTTTCTCCGTGCGATATCCTCCCCATTTCCCATTCCCAAATGCCTGAGAAGACGCTGGCTTAGCTTTTTCAACCTTTCTTTTTTTGCTGAGCATTGTTTTCCCTAGCTGTTTTGAGACAGCCCTCCGCACGCCGGGATCGCTCAGCCCGGGTTGTGTCACGCATGTGGAAGGTCCCTTCTCCCCGTGATTAAAACAAAACACCAGAGTTTATGAAAGAGCAAAAGGCCTCAGCCTCCCATCTCTCAGGTGAACGGATATCCCTTTTCTCGCTGACTCGGCTGGCTTGACGGGCTCGGAGAAGATCCCTCGGTGGGAGCCGAAAGGGTCACGTTTGGCCATTCGCTCATCATTAGGGATGGCCATGAAACACCAAAATGGCATTTCAGTTCATTTTTCATTTCTCCCCTCCCATTTTGTTTCATTTATTATGAAACAATTTTTTAAAACAAATTTGTTTCATATTTCATTTCATATTTCGTTTTGTTTCGTCTTGCGTTTTTATTTTTTTACTTTTATACTGTTGGGGGCATGTTTTTTCTCTCCCACCAACCAGCTGACCTGAGGACCAGGTTAGTGTTTTTTTTTTAACCTGTGGCAGCAAACTGTTTTACGGAGGGAATTAAATGGCTCGTTTTAACTGGGGGAAAGTGACCATTTCATTTCATCTGTAACAAAATGCTGCTTCATCGTTTCATTTTTGTCTCATTACATAACGAAATGACAAAACATCATTTCTTTTTTCATTTTGGGCCCATTCCCTACTCATCTTGTTCCCCTACACTATGGTTTCTTCAGCATTGCTGGGTCAACAGGGCCAGCTGAGAATTATTTATTTATTAATTATATTAATTATATTTTTATACTGCCTGTCTTCCAAAGGAACTCTGGGCGGTTTACAACAGGTTAAAAGAACAAGAAAGCACCAAAAAAAACCCCCCCAAAACAATGCAATAATAAAAGAGAATGATCGGCAAACAAACAAAAAAAAAAGTTAAATTGAGGGCCTTTTCACACAGCCCCTAAGATCCGCTGGCCACTTAAATTCGGACCAGAGATCTTAGGGGTTTGTCGCTGTTCCTGCATTCCCACCCCCTCCGCACTTCCTCGCTGCTGGCTGCGTGAGGGGAGGGAGAAAAAGCAGGAAGAAAAGCATGCCGCTCACCTCCGTTCTGCCTCTCGCTCTTGCCGGCAACATTCCAGTCTCTGTAAAGTAGCTCTTAAAGGGGCGGGAGCCAAAAAAAACAACAAACAGAAGCGAGAGAGCCCCGCACTCACTATCATTACACCGCATCAAGGAATTTTCACCTCCAAAGAGCAGGTACTTGAAAGGTGCGCTGGGACGTGCTAAAGTGGGCATGGTCGCACCTAATTTCCTGTAAACTCTGGAGCTGGTGGGGAAACATTTTTAAGCTCCGGAGCTGGGAGCCATTTGCCCTGGAGTTTAGGGGTCGTGTATAAACGCCCTAAGTTAAAGGATGCCAAATGTCTCCCGGTAAAGCATAAGTGACAAGGTGGGAATCAGCAGACAAGGAGATTGGGTTTCACCACCAAGGAGGAGTAGAACAGAGTAGGACGCTCTAGGAAAGAAGAGGGGGTGGGTGGGTGGGTGGCTGGTCAGTTACAGAAATGTATATTACCCGTGACTGTCGGGCCTTAGAAGAGCTGTATCGAGTTCGGAGCCTGTTTGTTCAGTGGGGCTTTGATCCTGCCCCTGGAACCAAGAGGCATCTTTAAATTGTCTTCCCCAAGTAACAGCGAAAGAAGACACTCACCACTCTGCACCTGAGGGCGGGAATAGCACAGGTAGCCCTAGAGGCCAAAAAGGGCTAGTATGCAACCCTGGCAAAAAATATTTTAAAAACTCATTGGCTTTAACCAGCGTACCTGAGAAGGAAGCGTGATAGGATTTTCAGCCCAACATAGAATCATAGAATCACAGAGTTGGAAGAGACCTCAAGGGAAAAGTTTAACTCCAAATCCCTGGATCAGTTGAGACTTTTTTAAAAAAAAAACTACAGATCCCAGGATCCCCGGGCAGAATGGCTGCCATTAAGAGGCCGAACGACAAAAACCTCTAAGGCTGGCCACTCTCTCAGCCTGACATGCCTCACAAGGAGACGATAAAATACGTGGGCAACGGGAATGTCGAGATCGAAATGGAACCTAATAAACAATGACAAACCTTTTCAAGCAGAGTTTTTAAGAGGCAACCAGCTCCGAAAATTCGGAGAGCAGTCAAAATGGCTGTGCTTCTTGGCTCTAATTACTGCTTCGTTTTCTTTTTAACGACTTTTTGAGCATACTCTTTCGAGTCCCTCTTCTCCCACCAACCCGTTCAAGGATCACCCCCTCTGGAAACCAGTTCTGCTGAACCGTTGAGCCATGGTTTAAGTAATTTTCCAAGGGGCTCAGCTTTATTACACTAACAATTTTCTACTGCATTAAGGCAGTTTCATGCTGCATTGTATTTACGCCGCCTGTTAAGAGAGGAGAGGGGAGTGTTTCCAACCAGTGGGCAGAAAAGAGGGAGGCTCTCGCATCAGTAAAAAGAACCCATTAATAAAAATAAGCAGCTGGGATCGCGAGATCAAATTTCCAGGAAGGCTCCATTCTCTGTTTGGCCAAGACTGAATCCCATCAGGAGATCCTCTGAAAATAAGACTTGGAGAGGAGACCCATCAAGGACTATGTTCTGATTTATTATTTTACACATATATCTTGCATTTCTCTTAGTTGGGGGTAGCTTGCAAGAGAATGCTTTAAAACCCCTGTAAAACTGCAGTATTCCAACACAGAATCATAGAGTCGGAAGGCGCCTCTGAGGCCATGAATCCAACCCCTGCTCAAGGCAAGAATACAAACCAAAGTAGATCTGAGAGATGGTAGTATCAAGAGTGACATAGTCAGTAGTGGCAGAAAGACACCAATGGAAGAGATCATCTTTTGATTTCAGAGTGTCTGGAGCCCTGCATTACCATTGAAAAAAGAACTCTTTAATTAGTGGCAATCAGATACCGGTGAGGTTGTTCCTGCTGTGTTGCAAGAAGGTATCAGCAGATAAATTATCACACCGCAAGAAACCCAGGGCAATCACAATTTATATACAAACTAAAGTAGATCTGAGAGATGGTAGTATCAAGAGTGACATCGTCAATAGCGGCAGAAGGCCACCAATGGAAGAGTCCATATTTTGATTTCAGAGTGTCTGGAGCCCCTGCATACTATTGAAAAAGAACTATTTAATTAGTGGCAATCAGATGCCAGAGATGTTGTTCCTGCTGCATTGCAAGAGGCGGGCAAGAAGGTACCGGTAGATAAATTATCACGCCGCAAGAAACCCAGGGCAATCACAATTTATATACGAACTAACGTAGATCTGAGAGATGGTAGTATCAAGAGTGACATCATCAGTAGTGGCAGAAGGCCACCAATGGAAGAGTCCATATTTTGATTTCAGAGTCTCTGGAGCCCCTGCATACTATTGAAAAAGAAACTCTTTAATTAGTGGCAATCAGATGCCAGAGATGTTGTTCCTGCTGCATTGCAAGAGGCGGGCAAGAAGGCACTGGTAGATAAATTATCACGCCACAAGAAACCCAGGGCAATCACAATTTATATACAAACTAAAGTAGATCTGAGAGATGGTGGTATCAAGAGTGACATCATCAGTAGCGGCAGAAGGCCACCAATGGAAGAGTCCATATTTTGATTTCAGAGTCTCTGGAGCCCCTGCATACTATTGAAAAAGAAACTCTTTAATTAGTGGCAATCAGATACCGGTGAGGTTGTTCCTGCTGCGTTGCAAGAGGTGGGCAAAAAGGTACCGGTAGATAAATTATCACGCCCCAAGAAACCCAGGGCAATCACAATTTATATACAAACTAAAGTAGATCTGAGAGATGGTGGTATCAAGAGTGACATCGTCAGTAGCAGCAGAAGGCCACCAATGGAAGAGTCCATCTTTTGATTTCAGAGTGTCTGGAGCCCCTGCATACTATTGAAAAAGAACTCTTTAATTAGTGGCAATCAGATGCCAGTGATGTTGTTCCCGCTGCATTGCAAGAGGTGGGCAAAAAGATACCGGTAGATAAATTATCATGCCAAAAGAAACCCAGTGCAATCACAATTTAAAATCTTTGGACAACCCAACATGATGACCCAAAGGGCACTCGACTCCCACACCTGGAAGACTCTTCCTGGTCAGCTGCTGGAGGGCATCTGTTGTGAAAATGTCTTCCCCGGCTGGTGGAAGGACAGAGCGAAAGGTGCCAGCCTCAACTCTCTCGGAAGGGACTGGTAGAACCTGGGAGCCCTGAACACGAAGGCCATCTCCCGGTTCACCAGCCAACGTGTCTGTGAAGGAGGTGAGAATGAGTCAATGAGTGTGGTTTCTCAACTTCTCTACCCCCGTGTTGGCAAAGAGTTATATGCCAATCCGAGAGACTGAATCCAACAACCACATCTGTTTCCGAAATCTCAGGCATTGCCGCCAGGCTCCCTTTTAGCTGGAGCTGCGTTCTATCAAAAGCTCACATCTGCGTTTCAACATCTAAGACCCAAAACCAGAGACCACCTACCCTAAACTCTCCGGACATCGGTCCGAACAACCCCAAGCCTCAGCCCTACTCAAACATGGTATTTGCAGACTCCGGGTGGGGTGGGGTGGGCTGTTTCAGAAGTGGACTTTTGCCCTCGGATCCCACCAGCCGGGTCCCCAGCAACCCATTCGAGAGAGCCCCCAGTGCATTCCAAGTTACACAAAAGCAAACTGTGAGCTGCTGGCAACAGCCACCGCTGTTGCGGTGCAGCCCACATCTGTTTCGAGTTTGGCGACGGCAGCGTGCTCCAACTGGAAGGCGTCGTCTCTCTGGGCGTGCGTGTGTGTTTTGCTCTGATTGTCTGCCCTTGGATTCTTCGACTCATCACCCTCCCGCTTATGAAATGCTGCCCGGCGTGTCCTGTTTGGACACGGTCAGGAAAATGCAGGACGTAACCAAGAACTACTTCTCACAAGAACGCGGGACAGCCCTGTTGTTTCGGAGCCAAGATCTGCCTCCGCCGATGTCTTCTTCCCCATGTCAGTGAACCAAAAGCCTTCCAGAGTGCAACGAGGAAGGCACGAAAACCCACACATCTAGATCTTGGCACCGTATACATTTTTTTTTGGGGGGGGCTGTGTGGCAAAGGCCCACTTGGTCTACTTTTTTGGCTTTTCAGTTGCAGTCCTGCGAAGCTGAAAAGGCAAGGAAGTGGCATGACATCGCAAGTCCAACTAAATTCTTCCCACCTGCCCTCCAAACTCTGGTTTATACTCTACTCTTGGTAGTTTGGAGTTAGGTCAGGTGCTTCCCATCCTTGGTTCCCCAGATGTTCTTGGACTACAGCTTCCTGAAATCATGGCCAGCACAGCTTGTGGTGAAGGATTCGAGGAGTTGCAGTCCAAGAACATCTGGATGGACCCACTTGGGGACTATCGGTCTAGACCAGTGCTTCCCAGCCTTGGTTCCCCAGATGTTCATGGACTACAGCTTCCTGAAAAGGCCAGCACAGCTTGTGGTGAAGGCTTTGAGGAGTTGCAGTCCAAGAACATCTGGAGGGACCCACTTGGGGACTATCGGTCTAGACCAGTGCTCCTCATCCTTGGTTCCCCACATGTTCTTGGACTACAGCTCCCTGAAATCCTGGCCAACACAGCTAAGGGGTGAAGGCTCCTGGTAGTTTGAGTCCACAAACATCTGGAAAGAACTAAAACTGGGAACCACTGAGTAAACCTCACTCTCACCATTTCCAGGTGCAATCTTAACAGCAACATGCTGTCAACCGATACATGCAGGGGTGCAGATATACCAGGGGTTGTTCTCCTCCTTCTCCACAGAGCTGGACAGGCCATTGGTCGCTAGGAGGCAACCTTCTTGGGAGGCAGATGTTATAAGGTAGCACCACTGCTTCTCAGACTGTTCCTCCTAAACCTTCTGGTCATTGTTTTGTACACCGCGTCTCCTTGTTTCCTAACTAGCTGGTGGCCTTCAATGATGCTGTTCCAGTGTTCCACTGGCCATCCCGTCATCTTCTGGGCACGGGATGGGAGAGGTAGCACCATCTTATGTTCTTGTGCTTCCCTGGGACTTCCAAAATGTCTTGGGCATCAACACTAAGGAGGACGGGACAGGGCCCACAATCCGTACTGATGGACACTCAGACAAGGATCATACGAGAGAAACAACCCATCTCATCTGAGTTGGCACTTCCCAACCTTGGATCCCCACCGATGCTCTTGGACTACAAATCCTGGCCAGCACAGCTGGAAGCAAAGGCTTCTGGTTTTTTTTATCCATGAACATCTGGGGAACCAAAGTTGGGAACCCTCATTTTAGATGCATAATTTCCAACTTGGAACTATGTCCTAGAATTCAGACAGAAACATCGTCCATCTCGCACCTTGATGGAGAAGACCAGGGGCCTTCCAGCCCTGCTCAACCTTCTCTCCAGGTGCCACTAAAATCTCTAGCCACTTTAAAGTCTCTGGACATCAACTCCTTCAGCTTCCTTCTCATGTAACAGAAGGCTGCCCCCCCCATCCAAGAGGACCGACTCAGCTCTCTCAACCATCACTTGAGCGTCTCATCTTGAAAACCCAGTGTCAGGCAACAAGGCAGCGTTTTAAGGGCTGTGACCCAGGATGGCCTGTGTTCAAATTTCAGCTGGATCAAGAAGTCCTTTTATGGAGCCAGCAGTCCTCGCTCCCCTCCCCCCCAAAAATCCTTGGCGTCATCTTTCACCATTCTGGAGAAAACAGCACGCAAACGGAGAGTCCGTCCGAGCGAAACAAGGTCCGCGGATTGGGTTACCAGCGAGGGCTCCAGCTCCGGGCCCTCGTCCCAGCGCTTTCTCTTTGGTACGCATGGCAATGTTATTAATTTCTTGCTGTTTTACAACAAACGGCATCCCCTGACTCCGAAACGCTGCGGAGAGGGGCTGGATGCAAAGACTCTGAATACTCGCTCTCCCTCCCTGGCAAACCTCACCTCTGTGTTTAGAATCCACATCCAAACATCAGTCCGTGGACTCATGCTGAGAAGCTGGGGAGGAAAAGCCACGATATTTTGTTTTTAAAAGATACCAAGAGGGCATAGAGAGAGAGAGCTGGGGAGGGCACGGACGGGGAAGAGACCAGAGGTTTGGAATGAGGACAACGCAGGCGAATTATGCCTTCATGAATATTCGATTGTTGTCACCAGGCTCCTTGTCCTGGGTCATGAAATTAAATTCCTTAAACCAAACTAAACATGGCTCTCTCTCTCTCTCTCTCTCTCTCTCTCTCTCTCTCTCTCTCTTCCTCCCCTCCATATACCAAGTGCCCGTTTTGGAGGAAACAGAGATAGGAAGCGCAAAGGCAGAGCCTGATAATGACCCAACAGCTGGTACACACTCCCCATCTGAGATGTACCAGCTGCTTTGTTGATCCTGCCAGGCTTGGAGAGAGAGAGAGAGAGAGAGAGAGAGAGAGAGAGAGAGAGAGAGAGAGAGAGAGAGAGAGAGAGAGAGAGATGGCCCCTGGACCTTCCATGAGAAAGAGTGAGGAGATGACCTCAGGGGGGCAGATGCTGAAGGGCCATGGAACCCATCTTCCCATCTTCTGGTTTATGGTTGCAGCTGAACGTTCACCTCAGACAACCCTGTCCGAGGGAACAAATCCACCTACAGGTCACATAAACATATAACTTTAGGGGCTCTCCATCCTTTCCTGGACATGGGTCAGAGAGAGAGAGAGAGAGAGAGAGAGGCGTCTGCCTGCATCCCGCCGTTATACTCATCCAGATGAGAGGCTGGTGAATGATGATGGGAAAGCTAAAGCACCCTCACTCACTGCTCTGCCCCCCGGGGTTGTGAGTGCCATTGTCCTACTCCTGTAACGGTTAGAAAAAATGTCTTAACTGTCAGAGTAGTACGACAATAGGTGGCCTCAATAGGTGGTGAGCACTCCAACGGTGGAGACATCAAAGTCTGATGTGCTCTGAGCAGAAGGTAGGACTTGATGGCCTTAAAGACCCCTTACAGCTCCACTACTCAATGAATCTATGAATATTTAGATTCACAGTAAGGATCCCCATATCCACTGATCCATTAACCACTGATTCAGTTATCCACGGTTAGCTGAGGGAAAAAAATAACTGAGCAGTCGCAAAGCAAGTTACTGTTACAAACAGCAGCTGTAAAGCAAGCTACTTTCACAGAACAGCAGTTTGGGGTATTTTTTGCATTCTCTCTTATCCACAGTTTTTGTTATCCACAGGAAGGCCTGGAACCAATCCCTAGCCAATACAGGGGTCCTACTGTACTTTCTTGGGAGCCACTTCTCAGGCTCTTTCCCCATGGAGGTTATTATTTGGAAGAGGACAATGCTAAATGTTTTGATTATATACTGTATGAAGCCCAGTAATAGGGTAATGCACCACTAAGTTGAATAAAATGTATGTATAGTTACCCTAATAGGGCTTTTGAAGTATGTTGTGGAATATTTAACAAGTAGTTTCCCCAGTTCCACAGCACCAGGGATTTTCTGTGGCTAAATGGGATTTGAACTGGTTTCTCTACAGCTTAGCCTGTCAGTCTAGTCACTAGACTGCACCAGCTAATCGAGAGAGGCAATATATCTCTACATCCGTTGCTAGGATTTGTGAACAAATGGGTCTGTGTATTTGTGCTTCGGGGTGAGATTTTGGTTTTTTGTTTGTTGGACTACAACTCCCATGTTTCTCCATGTTGGGAGTTCTACCTGACAGACGGGACTGTGTTGAGCAGGGTTCCTCATATTTGGTTGAACCCGCGCCCAACAGGTTTTGGGGTGGGAGGGCCAAGCTTTGCCCTCGGAAGCTTTCGGAAAGTGCTAACTCACGGCCCGACAGCCACCGCTCCATCTCGGGGTGGAAGGAATTTGTGTTTTCTTTCCTTAAGTGGAACATCAGATTACGCCGGTCTCATTTCACCCGCCCGACGGCGGCCGTCCACTTAACGTCTTGATAGATATCCCAAGCTAGGCGTTGCAGGGCCTGGTGGCTGCTGTGGAGTGAGGAACAACACTCATCCATCATCTGCTAACAGATCACCTGAAGGTGGCGGTTTTCGGTGTCAGCCCGTCACTTTCCTAACTTGGGCGGAAACTCGGTTATACAAATGCAAGGTTTTCAACAAAGACTCCAGCTCGAATCTCAATTGTTACCCTTCTTAGATGCCTACGTTCATGGAGCATTCAGCCCAAGTTATTCACAAATGCCATAAGCTATTCCCAGAATCTAAGTTACTTGGTTTAGGGGCTGTGGATAGTTCTACCATTCTACCATCCCTCCCCACCCCCACCCCCTGAAAAAGATGCAGTCAAAATAATCATGTGCTGTCAAGTCAATGTTGACTTATGGGGACCCTTTCCAAGATTTACCTGGTAGAAAGTACGTAACAATAGTTTCCTGTTCTCGTCTTCCAGGGGTGCCCTGGGTCTGTTTAGCTTGCCCAAGTCCACCCAGGCTGGCTCTTCTCCTAGAAGGCACAGCAGGGGGATTGAACTCCCAATGAACTATTTAGATACATATAGTTTCTCTGTTTCTATCTAATTTTTTGGATAGTCAGTGCGGTGTAGTGGAAAGACCAGTGAATTACGACTCTGGAGGCAGGGGTTCGATTCCCCGCTGAGTCATGGAAACTTAGTGGGGGGGGGGTGGAGCTGGTTAACCCACTCCTTAAATACCTCCTTACCTTGAAAAGCCAATTTGTTTCGCTATAAGTCAGTCCGACATGATGGCACATAACAAGAACACAGAACGCACGCATGCGAGGGCCATGGTGTGCCATGCATACAGCACTGGATTGGGCATGAAGAGACGTGGGTTCGAATCCAAACTTGGCCACAGAAATTGGCTGAAGGTGTGTGGGGGAGGTCAATTTGGAAACTATTCCTTGATCATCTTTCATACTTTGAAGAATCAGTGGGGATCACCTTACCCCAGATGCTGATTTGAGGGGGCCCGATGCATGCACACACGTACTGCTGCAACACTGCAATGGGTCTCTGCATTTTGAACACCACAAGCATCATCTGATTTCACTAAGACAGAAAGTAGCCAGGAGGGCTGATTGCCTGCAGTGCTGAGTAGATACTGCTCACTTTGGATGGACAACTTCATGACCCCGATCTCCTGTCTTCTACATCAATGGTTCCCAGCCGTGAGTCCCCAGATGTTCCTGCACTTAATGTCCCAGATGTCTTTGCCACTCACTGGTATTGGCCAGGATTTCTGCGAGTTGTAGTCCAAGAACATCTGGAGACCCAAGATTGAGAATGTGCTACTCTAGACCATGGTTTGTTTGGTTCAGCTGATATACCAGACCATGGTTTGGAGGGTCATCTGAACTGACCCAAGGATAATGTCTTGTGGTGTAGAACAGAGGCTCCCAACCTTGGGTCCCCAGGTGTTCTTGGACTAAAACTCCCAGAAGCCTTGGCCACCTGCTGTGTTGGCCAAGATTTCTGGGAGTCGTAGTCCAAGGACACCTGGAGACCCAGGGGTGGGAAGCACCAATCTAGACTAGAACTCATGACTTGGGATTGGCTAAAGGGCTCCTCCAAAAGAGGAATGTTCTCCCTGCCAGCCCTCCAAATGGAAGATGGCCAGCCTCAAGATGAATGTATTGATTATTTATTTTATTTTTGTATTGAACCTCTATACCACACTCTAGACCAAAATGGCTACCCTGGGCGGTGTAATAAAAGAGAAAGGCCACCCTTGATATGAGCATAATTAGTTCTTGGGGTGGGGTGGGGTTTCTTCCACTCAGATTTCCTGAGCCAAGAAAATGAACCGCGGCAGCGCAGACGTTTGCGACACAAACGGAAGCCCTGCGAATTCGCAGAGGGCAAGAAATGCCCCCATTGGACGAGATCCGTTCCAGCCGCTGGCCTGGCCGTGCGGCTCTACGTTGAAAGACAGAAACAAAACATCCCTCTCATTGGTGGAGAGGGAAGCCCGGGGGGGGAGGCCCCATTGGTAGGACATGATGAAGTTTTGACTTTGAAAGCTCTTAGAAGGGGAATAAGGTTTCGGAGGAGGGTGGGCTCCTTTCCCATGAACACACCACCCCTGACCATCAGGAAGGAAACCTGGGGAGAAACAAGAAGGCATCTTTGTCCATTGAACCACCATTGATCCCAGAGAGGGTCCCGTCGGGTGTAAGACAATCTCTCCGCATTGCTGACCAACCGCCGTCAGGGAGCGTGTGGAGGCTAGCAACGTTTACAGAGCTCTTGACAACTGGGAAGCCCTTTAAGGTTCCCCCTCCTCCCTAATAGCAGGGTTTGGACGTGGAGATGCTTTGGGGATTGAAGAAGGTCTGTGGGGACGTGACGTCGGTTATGTGCACCACAGCGGACTTTCTCCCAGGACCCAAAGGAGAACTTTGGGGACATCCCAGGTGACCAGAAAAAGGAACCGCTGGGGTCCTTGGTCAAATCAAGCCTTAACTTTCTTTGCAGGCAGCCATGGGGCCACTACCGCACTTCAAACAGCAACCACTTTTTGTTTTTAATCGCCTTCTGCCCTCCCCCGGTCACGTGGTCACTGAAGTGATTCAGCATTCCGCACTTGGCATTTTCTCATGAACCGGTTTCCCCGTCCGCACTTTGCTAAACCGCTGTTTGTTCTGATTTTGTCCGCCATTCCCCCATCATCTGCTTCTATTTCAGATTATTTTTTTTTTAGGGTAACGTCATGCCGTTGTTCTTCCATTCTAAGTAATGTAGCTAATTTTCTGCTTTCCTGACGGCAGGATAAGGCATACAGAGGGGGAAACCCGGGGGGGGAAACGGTGCACGGTGTCCGCAGTTTCAGCCAAATCGCTTCAAAAAGCGGTCTAGAAATCGGTTTAAGAAAACATCACCCCTGGTGGCCGTCGCAAGAAAAACCAACCCAGCGGCTAAAAAGGGGCGTGGCCAAGAGGGCTCTGCAGAAGAAGTGACTGGAAATGCGGTTGGTGATTTTTAAGGCGATTTGACTTTAAGCAAAAGGTGATCCAAAACCTACGTGCGGTAGGGCTCGTGTTGAAACGGAAGATTTGGGCACCTCCTGAGAAGACAGGATACTTTGGGAAAGACATTAATGCCAGCAAAAGTGGAAGGCAGAGGGAAAAGAGGAAGGGCCGACACTATAACTGTGAAATATTGTTTTGGTGGAAAAAACCACTCAAGACAAATGCATGAGCAGGTCATGCCTTTGTTAGACCCCCTAAGAAGATCGAACAAGCAAACGACAGGTAGCTTTCGAAGAAAAGTCGTTTTCTTTGAAGAAGATCAAGTAGCATCAAAAGCTAGCTGCCTGTTGTTTGCTTTGATTGTTATTGTTATTTTTAGTGGTCTAACAAAATGATCACCCGTTTCTCCATCTGCCTTTCCCCCCAGTAAGGGTGCTATACTTTAAAAAAAAAAAGAGTATTTAGAAAAGTATATTGTGGTTATTGCGGAGGAGCAGCAGAATCTATGCTCGGTCAACCCAGAATGCACGATGCCTACTAATGGACTCAAGAGTCAGGAAGCTAAATTTCTGTTGAATATCAGGGAAAACTTTGTAACTGTTAGAGTAGTACAACAATGGAATCAAACACCTTAGGTTAGGAGGTGGTGAGTGATAAGGGGCCTTTGTTGCTTAAATGTGGTTTGATTTGGATTCCTGTCTTAAGCAAAGGGTTGGACTTAGAGGCCCCTTCCAACTACATGATTCTATGATTTCTTTAATGGAGCTAGAGAAAAAGGATCCTGGTTTCGAATCCTGAACAGGAAGAAAAACACTAATTTTTTCTAAAAGCTATATTCTTATGTTTGGTGTGTTTCTCTCTGCTGTCCTCAAGGGTCCAGAAAAGGGAAAATGGAATTGTGACAGTTTGCTTTTGAAAAATTAAAGGGATCTCCTCACTTGTTTACTTAAAATCCAGGGAACAATTCTGCCCCTCCCCTGGCCCCCAGCAACCTGGTCTTAATTTCTTTTAAAGAAAGATTTTGCACCTATGTGGCTTTAAAACAACAATACCAAATTCCACCCTGAAGATCCATGATCATCCTTAATGTCGCCAGAGAGGGGAGATGGGTGGGGGTTGGAATTATCAAGAGAAATCAAATTTTCCAATAGCATCCTGACACCATTAAAATGCCAAACAATAAACTACCAGCCTGCAAATTAGATCAGTGAGAAAATATCAAAGGCATGACGGGGGTCTCTAAAATCCATAATTGCATTTAACGCCCGGGTCTCCCGAGAGAGCAGCTGGTAAAGATCACCCCCGTGTCCTAGATGAGAAGCTATTGACGGAACAATAAAAATCGACAAAGTAAGTAAATAAACCGAGGGGGGACAGGGTTTGGGCTCCATGAAATATTCAGTAGGGTAGATTTTGAGAAGGGCCTGGGGTGCCTTCCATCCATGCCTCTCTTTTTCAAAACCTCCCTGTCTCCCCCCTCTGCCCGCCCGCCTGCCGGAAGTGCACAGGGGGTTCCACGGCAAGACCTGTAATAACGGGTTGCCCCGGAGCCCTGCTTGTGATGCAGGGATGATGGTGGTAATGAGGGGGAGATGGGTAGCACACATAAAGTACGTGTCCCCAGCTCCTCCCTGCCCCAAGCGAATCCCTCTTTGGGTCTCCAAACAGACAATGAACATTTGACACACTGGGATGGGGGGGGCGATAACCATCGTTCTGGGTAGCTCCGGCACTCCCAACGTCTTTGGAGCCATTCGATTCCCCGCGTCCGCCTTTTCCCGAGACCTTCTGTGATCGTAGTTGGAACCCTTGTAGTGTTTTTTGACATTCTTTCATTGACAAAACATGGACTGGATGGAAGGGGGGAACAACACATTATCGGGGATTTAAAACCGTGAGAGATCAACTGCACAGCAATTTAGGAAAAGGCCCTCACTGGCAGGGAAGAAAGGTCAGCTAACGTCCTAATTAATATCCTCCTGGTACAGTATCTGTGCAGGTGTGCCAGTTGGCTGTATTTATGGTGATTGGAGAGGTATCGGAAGAATTTACATGTGCTTTTCAATGTACTATTAGATGTCCTGCATTCATGTATGAAACAGCCATCATGGGTATACTTGAAAGGCCACGATACAGAGAAGGGGCAGGATCATTTCCCAATCACCATGGAGTGCAGGACACATAACCACAACCTCCAGGAATCGAACCACAAACCTCTAAACCACTCAGCTATACATCCAACTTCCAGTTAGGTAGGTGCCCACTTGTGAGAAACCTCTGCTTTTTTGCTTTCTCAACAGTAGTTGCATTGCAGAACCTGGGGCAGGAGCCTTCAGCAAGGTGTCCTACCCTTCCCAAACCCTCCAGAAGTGCTTGTCTTGAAAACTGCTATTTGAATATGGTTGGGGAGGGGAAAATAAGGAATTTATGGGGCTGATGGGCCCACAGCGAGATCCAGGAGCCTACATTTGACCTCCAACAAGCTCCTCATGGTGGACCAACCATGTTCTGGGGCCACCACCCCAATTCTTCCAATAGCAGGTGAAGAATATTGGCAGATCAGACAACCAGACATGGATTCTGGTGATTTAGCATTCTGGGTTTTGTAGTCTAAGACAACGGTTCCCAACCTGGGTTTCCCCAGATTTTTCTGGACTCAACCTCCCCCCCCCGCTCCCCAAAGCCTTCACCACTAGCTGGTGTGGCCAAGATTTCTACGAGTCCTTAGGACAAAAGGCTAGGAACTACTGGGATAAGATCTTCTCTTCTTCCCATTGGCCAGTGCGTTGTTTCGCTTCAAATGGGGTGAGCCCAATCCACCGGTGCAATTGGGGTACCTTTGGGCTGGTTCTCCTAAGAGGGGTCCTCCACACCCTAACATCCTACAAGGAAAGTGCCAAGTTCGCAAGAGCTCTGCCGTGCCATCCACCTGGTATCCCTCGTTCTCATGTGGCCATCTCAGGCCACCAATAAACATGGCAGCCTACACCGTGGTAGGGAAAACCAGTGGGCTCGTGGTGAGCTTGCGATACCCTCCTCTTTCTCTCTTTTATTTTTCTGTGTGAGCCCAGTTTATGCAAATGACCAATGACAGCGTTATTGTGGAAGGAATATCAATGGAGTAATTACAGTTCTATCGCTCTCCGACGCCGCTGTTCCCGCCACGGCCGGTCCCCGCCACGGAGCTGGTGTTAATTTTTCACACCGCTTTCCTCCCCGTGGGAAGGATCGGCGTGTGCTCCTAAGAGCAGAGCTAATAATCGGAGCCTCAGAGCCACCGCTATTGAAATCTGCCCCGGAGGCCTTTGCGAGCAGACTGCTAAACGCTGCCTGTTTCCCCAGAGAGTAGAGGGAGAGAGATAAAATGATTAAAAACTGCCAGATTGCCTTGGCAATCATTTGCCTTGACTGGCAGCCAAGAGAGAAGACAAATCGCGCCCGATTCCGCCACCCGGCACCCCCCACACACACACACTACCACCCCCATCACATCGCCGGCCGCCCCTCCCCTCGTGTTTTCAAGAGATGATGGGCTGCGCTAGTTCTAGAGATGGTGGGCTGAATATATGAATCCAGTATCCCAAAAACATGAAAACTGGGGGGGGGGTGGAAGAAGCACCACCACAGAACCCTCCCCTTTTTGGTTGCTTTCAGAGTTGCAAATTAGACCCAAATATTTTTTTCCCGATTCGGCAGAGAAGATGGTAACAGCTTCATCTATTCTTTTGCCCTCTCTGGAAGCCAATCTTTTCTTTAAGGATCGTGCAGGCCAGCGTGGGTGGAAGTAGGAAAAGAGGAAGGCCAAAGGCAAGATGGACTCACTACCTAAAAGAAGCCACTCACTGGTTTGCATTTACGGGCATTGTTTGGGGCTCTTGGGGGAAGATTTTTTTGGAGATCACTCATTCATGCGGTCGCCATAGGTCAGAGTGAACTTGACGGCAAATCACAATGACAACAACCACAGTGATAACATTTGTGGATATCTTCTTCTCAATGTTGGCCTTGTAACAACCCCACAACTTTTGTGACGGGCTTGTAGTCACTGCAGTAAGGATGCCCAGTGTGGGCTAGTGGGTAGAGAAATGGGGTAGGACTCAGGAAATCTGAGTTCAATTCCCCAGCACTGCCATGGAAACTTAGTGGAGAGACAAAATGGGTAAAACCACTTCTTAGGTCCCTACTAGGGATGGGCACGAAATGGGAAAATAGAGTTTCATTTCATTTCATTTCTACCAGTGGTTCAATTCATTTTTAAACAAATTTTGGTAAAAAAAATTGTAACAAAACTAAATAATAACGAAATGATATGTTACTCTATAAAATGGCTGCCCTGGGTCCTAGAGGCACCAAATATGGTGGGTAGCTTTTTACAAGGGAGCCGTTTATAGTGTAATGAAACGTTTCATTTTCAAAGGGAAAAAGAAGCGATTCGTTTCATTTCATAACAAAATGTTGCTTTCCATTTTGTTTCATTTCGTAACATTGCAAAAGCTGACCAAATGACAAAACAGCATGTTGTTTTTCGTAAGGTGCCCATCTCTAGTCCCTACAGTTCTGACTTTCTCAGAAACCCACTTGTTTCTTAACTAGAATGTACCTGCATTTGGTTTCTTCCCCCTCTTTCAAATTTTGGAATTTGTATACACCACCCCAGTTCTAAAGCTGCACTGACCCGGAAAGGAGTCAGAGGCTAACTCCAAGACCGAAGCAACTGAGCCCTCTTCCTTTCCGAGATCCTGACCAACCCTAACAGCTGCTGCATGTCTCCAGGAGACGGACACCTCTGCACAACTCTGCACGCTGACAGAATACCGGATGCTGCTGCAGAGCCGGCGATCCAATCGGATCACGCGTTGACCCACGTCGCCTGGAAGGGTATCCCTTTGTCTCCCCGGCCAAGCACGGATGGCTACAACCCCCCCCCAACCCTGTCCATTGTTTTTGTCACCCTGAATCCAGATGCCTCGTTTTTATTTTTTTACAGTGGTCCCAGCTTGTCTCTGACTAACTAGGACCTATCAAGAAACACACACAGGCGCCACCCCCACTCTTAAACTATTCCGCACAATTTATAACGTCCATAACATTTTTGATGGTTCACCTCTTGGCTAAAAAGTTAACTCGGTCAATAATCAGGTACTTAGCTTTCAGGAAAATGAGCCTGAAATTTGTGATTTAGCAACAGCAAAAAGGGGGAGGGGTGTGTGTGTGTGTGTGTGCGTGCGCGCGCACGCGCGTGTGTACATAGAACACCCACTAATGCTTCCATTTCTGGTCTTTGTTTTCCGTTTGCTTTTTTTTTTTAAAAAAGGCATTAAGACCGTTTGAAACAAACCAGGTATTTCATATGGAGTCACTTTGACCCATTATTTTCAAGCAACACAGAGCATCTTGGGTTCTTTATTCTGATCAAGGGGCATTAAATAAAACCATAACGACAGAAACGTTTTCCGATCAAGAAAGACTCGTAGCATGAGGCAGAGAACACCGGTTGCTTTAATTTCTCTTTTCATCCGCCATCTCCTCCTGTCTTCTGTGCTTTTATTTTTTTTGTCTCCAAGTTCCTAGTCCTTATGAACACAAAAGATGTAGCTGGAAGTGTGTTTGCGATGTGCACGGATAAGGATGGCCATTAGATGCTCTACCAATTTCATACCTGGGCGACCAGGATGGTTGAGGGTCTGGAGGAAATGTCTTATGAGGAACAGCTTAGGGAACTGGGAATGTTTAGCCTCTCTAAAAGAAGGCTGAGGGGGGATATGATAGCAATGTTTAAATATTTGAAAGGATGTCATATTGAAGAGGGAACAGGTTTGTTTTCCATGGCTTCAGAGACTAGGACTCGCGGCAATGGTTTCAAACTACAGGAAAAGAGATTCCATTTGAACATTAGGAAGAACTTCATGACAGTTAGAGCTGTTCAGCATTGGAAGATGCTGCCACAAAGGGTGGTGGAGTCTCCTTCCTTGGAGGTTTTTAAGCAGAGGCTGGATGGCCATCTGTCAGAAATATTGTGATGGGGTTCCTGCATGGCAGGGGGTTGGACTAGATGGCCCTTGAGGTCTCTTCCAACTCTATGATTCTATGATTCTACTAAAAGAAGAGTTGTCATGCCTATTCCACTTTTAACGCTGCATTTGCTGCTGGATAGCTCAGTGTGGTAGGTCTCTGGCAGCGGAACTGGAGCTTGGAGGTTCGATTCCCCGAACTGGGCCCTCTAGTGGATGTGCCAGCCTGTGTGGCCTTGGGCCAGCTGCACCATCCCAGGACACCTCCCAGAAGAAGGGAACAGGAAGCCACTTCTGAGTGTCCCCAAAAAGGGTCACAATGGATGGCACATGGTTATTGTTACTCCAAGGCTATCCTTTCTTAGGGACGGTGTGGAGAGACTGCCTGGCAGATGGAAGAGTTGTTTGAAGGCTCTCATGAAAAGTGTTATGACACGTAGAACACGCATGTGCTTTCTGCAGGTGCAAATCCACATTCCTACGCTTAGACCCCCGGAGGGAGAACGTCCCACTATCTCTTTCGGGTCTTGTTTGGAGGTCGAATCACAGCCGATTTGGGGGGAGGATTCTCCAGGGAAGTGACAAGAGTAGCTTCTACATGATATGCGGGAGGAGAGAGAACGGTCCTCCCAACTGAAACGAACCACTTCCAAGTGTCAGGAACACCCAGACGAAGGTGGGTTTTTTCTTTTCTTTTTCAAAATAAAGGAAATGTACCGTGCCTATAAAAAAATTAAGGATTGCCTTTTTGCCAGGGAGAGATATTTTGAAGGGGGGAAAGGGTTGAGGCAGCTCCTGGTGAATTTAGGAAGATTCAGAGCGTCACAGGAAGAGTCTGTCATTTGTCCGTTGCTTCCCTCATCGTACAGAACTAGAAACAGCCCCGCCATCAGCACAGCAATCTACAGGAATAGTCTAATTCCAATTTGTTGTCCTTTAGTGCCGAACTGATTTATAGTGACCCTGCACTGGTTGCCCGTTGCCTCCCGAATAAAGTTCAAGGTGTTGGTTTTGGTTTACAAAACCCTCCATAGCCTGGGTCCTGATTACCTGGCAGAGTGTATTCTGCTATGATAAGACCTGGCCCGCACCCGATCCTCTATGGCTCTCTCGCTCTGGGTTGCCACCCCTAAGGAGGCCTGTAGGGTGGCTACTCACAAACGGGCCTTCTCGGTGGCTGGCCCAGCACTTTGGAACTCATTGCCGAGCGAGATACGCCAGGCTCCTTCGCTGGCATCCTTCAGAAAAGCAGTTAAGACCTGGCTATTCAGGGATGCCTTCGGCAATGGCTAGGGTTCTATCAAGGTTTATCTTTTTTATTTTCATTCCTTAGTTTTTACGCCTCTTACCTAGCAATTTTTACATTTTTAAATTGATGTCCTGTTTTTATCTTTTTGTGTGAACTGCCTAGAATTCCCTTCGGGAAATGGGAGCAGTATATAAATGCAAAAATAAATATAAATAATAATATAAATAAACTAACCAAGGAGGGGGTTTAGCCTCTTGTGCTCTGCCAGTGGGTTCCCATGGCACGGACCAGGATTCGAACCCGGGCCTCCCTGAGTCCAAGTCCATGACTCTGCCTGCTACACCGCACAGCCCAAACACGCTGAAAAGGAGACAGCACTTGCTCAGAGGCGAGGGACCGTAGCAGGAACCGATTTCCCACGGTTTGTGCAAAGAGATGTTTGCGACAATTTGCCCTACGAGGTATGGGGTTTCGTGTACAGCTCTGCCCTTCGGGGGAAGACAGGTTCTTCTGCTCCTGAGGTAACTAACCACTTCAAATGTAGTTCTGGGAGAAGTCCAAAGGGGTGAGGGGTGAGGAGGGAATCAACTCCACTGTCAGTGGGGATTCCCCACCGCCCCACCGGCTTTAATAATAATCATGTTTCGGCATGTTTCTGACCTTTGGTAACCCCTTTCTGGATTTTTCAGGGTGGGAAGACTCAGAAGTGGTTTCCCATGCCCTCCTTTTTTTTGGGGGGCAGATTGTGCACTGCCCCA
Source organism: Phrynocephalus forsythii (assembly GCA_029282475.1). Taxonomy (NCBI): domain Eukaryota; kingdom Metazoa; phylum Chordata; class Lepidosauria; order Squamata; family Agamidae; genus Phrynocephalus; species Phrynocephalus forsythii. The sequence goes on from JAPFRF010000018.1 coordinate 4,497,438, forward strand.
AGGCCACCTAGGCTGGCTCTTCTCCTAAGAGGCTCCGTGAGGGAATTGAACTCCTGTTTTGAAAGCTCACGAAATGACAAAACAGTGTGTCATTTTTCATCAGGCGCCCATCTTTAAAGCTATTAAGCCAACTGACTCCCTCAAAAAGACAATCGTGATGGGAGTGGTTAGAAGCAAGGGCCACCCACGGACTTCCAACTGGACACCGTCTGAAGGGACCCTGGAACGACCTTGATGGAGCTACAAGTAACTAGAGATGGGCACGGAATGAACTTTTAGTTTGTTTTGTTATTCGTTATTCGTTTCGTTACCTATGAGCCGCCGCCGCCGCTGCTGGCGGTAAGAATCCAAACCGGTTCAGATTGTTTCGGGTTCGTACAGATTTTTAAAAATTTGTACGAACCCGAACCCGAACCCGAACCGAACCAAGGGTGGGCCCGAACCAGACGAACCTGAACCATGGGTTTTCTGATTCGTGCCCACCTCTACAAGGAACTGTAAGACAGGCCTGCCCAAAGTCCGGCTCGGGGGGCAAATCCGGCCATTCAGGCCATTCTGAGTGGCCCACAGCTGGCTGACCTGTCCCTTCCTCCCCCTCCTTCGCCCCATGTTTTTTTTTAAAATCTTCCTCCAACACTGACACCACCAGGAAGCTTGAGGGGCTGCGCCGGCCGGCCAGCCAGTGAGCAGAAGCTTGTGGGGCTGGGCGGGCGGGCGAGGGGGCGAGCCACCACCACCAGCACCGCCTGGGAAGCTTGTGGGGCTGGGTGTGCGCACGGGGGCGCAAAGGGACCGAAAGTCGGACACGACGGAACGGATAGACGGAACACCTCTAACACAACCATCTCAGCAGAGGTGCAGAACGACGACCCACCTACGCAGCTCTTCCAGGGAGGATTCTTCCTCTCCTGACGTCCTTCGAACCAGCCCGCTGAGGCGAAATCACAGGTGTCCACCACATGAGCGCCGTAATGATGTGCTGAGGATGGGGCCGCGATGACAGCCTGCAGCCCACAAGGCTGTGCCGGGAGGAGGGAAACAGTCTCGTGGCTTGTTGCCATCAAGGAGAAATGTGGGTCTGAGGTGAGGTGAGTCAGGAGAACGGATGCCACTTCTCCCTTCCATTTCACCTTACAGAAGGCGCGCGTGTCTGTGTGTGTTTGGCTGACTGAGGGATTGCGGGGAAAAGAAATGGGCGTGTTTAGCCTTGAGGAAAGAAGACAGAGGGGAGATTTTTCAAAGAGCTGAAGCCAGTCCTACAGAGGGGGGGTCAGGATCTGCATTCCATCATCCCTGGTTGCAAGATATGTACAATGCAGTAGGACCCCCGTATCCACAGATTCATTATCCACTGATTCAGTTATCCAAAAAATTTAAATAATTCAGCAGCCACAAAGCAAGCTAGTGTCACAAATAGCAGCTGTAAAGCAAGCTATTATCACAAGTAGCATATGTAAAGTGAGCTACTTTCGCAAACAGTAGCCATAAAGCAGGCTACTGTCTCAAAACAGCAATCGTAAAGCAAGCTACTCTCAGGAAACAGCAGTTTGGAGATGGGTGGGCAGGCGTTCTATCTTATCCACGGTTTCCATTATCCACGGGAAGGCCTGGAACCAATCCCCAGCGGATACTGGGGTCCTACTGTATATTGTTGTATGCCACCCAGAGACCAAAAGCAAAACAAAACAAAGTGTTCTGCTTATATACCGCCCCTGGCCACTTCAAATAGTCTCTGGGCAGTTTACAGTTTTAATTACAGTAATGCAGGCTACACATTGCCCCCCCCCACCCTGGCCAGCAAACTGGGTGCTCATTTGACCGACCTCGGAAGGATGGAAGTCTGAGTCAACCTTGAGCCTGCTACCTGCGATTGAACCCCAGGTTGTGAGCACAGTTTTAGCTGCAGTACAGGCATTTAACCACTGTGCTATGAGGCTCTTACTTGGTAGTAGGACAGCTAAAAAAATTGTGAATAAATAAAATAAATAAATAATGAGCTCAAGTAACAGATCCCCAGAATCCGGTTGAAAACTTCTTAATTGCTAGAGGAGTACAACAACGGAACCCACAGGAGGTGGTGAGTAGAGATGGGCATGAAACGAACAATTTTTCATTTCTGTTTTTGTTTTTTGTTTTGTTATGCAACAAAACGACAAACAAATTTTGTCTCCAAAATGAAACTAAACGAACAGAAACACCAGAAATTTTGTCATGTGTTTCGTTTCCATTATTGCAATACAGTGAACTGCTTTAAATGCTAAAAAAAAAAAAAAAATGAAATAAATGGTAACAAAACGGTAACAAAATGAACAAAAATGATTTTTTTGCAAAAATGCATGAAAAACGGAAACGGACCGAAACAGACCCTCCAAATGACAAATGACAAACGAAACTCCATTTTTTCTATTCGTGCCCATCTCTAGTGGTGAGCACTTCAATGCTAGAGGCATTCAGGAGAAAACTGGACAAATCTTCTGTTTAATTGTATATTCATTTATTAGATCTGTATACTGTGTCCTCTAGCTACAAGGCTACTTTGTTGACCTGCTTTGACTTGGATTCCTGCCTTGATCAGAGGGTTGGACTTAGACCGCGTAGGAAGGAAACAGGGGCATCTGTTTGAGGGCCATCTTTCACCCATCAGCCTCTAGTTACCGACAACGTCTCGGAAGCCCATTCCCTCCTTCGAGCTGCTTACAGGGTCAGCCCAACCAAACCCGCCCTCTCCTCTCTGCATAGAAAATGAGCCTAGTAAGCAAAAGTCATCTTCATAACAGTTAATAAAAGAAGGCCTTTAAGCACTCCATCGGAAATTATACCGACTGCCTTCCCGCTACATTAAAGCTTTGGCGCCTTTAATTATGTATATCCTATTTTTATTTAACAGCTATTGTGTTGGGGGGGCGAGGTGGGAGGGAGGAAATAATCAGAGCCGAGGGCTCCGGAGGTGGCTCCTGAGGCGGGCGTGAAATGAACTGGGCATGCAAAGCGATGCACCGTAATCAAGTGAACCCTCCCGTGTTATGGCAGCTGAACATTGCACTCAGCGACAAGTTATGCAGTCCTGGCGGTGGAGACGCCACCACGAAGGAGAGGACTTGAAGGCAAGGCCCTTTCTGTCCACCATGCCCACTCAACATATAAGAACATAAGAGCATAAGAAGAGCCCTGATGGATCAGGCCAAAGGCCCATCTAGTCCAGCTTCCTGTATCTCACAGTGGCCCCACCAGATCCCTCTGGGAGTGCACGGGACTAGCTCTCTGTCTCCTGATACCACTCCCCTGCATCTGGCCCTTGAAGGACCCTGGTTTTAAGCCTGGCGATGACACATCTCCATCATGGCTTGTAACCGATCAATCAATCAATCAATCAATCAATAAGAACATAAAAAGAGCCCTGCTGGATCAGGCCAACGGCCCATCTAGTCCAGCTTCCTGTATCTCACAGTGGCCCCACCAAATGCGTCTGGGAGCATGCCAGACTAGATCTCTGACTCCCCTGCACCTGGCCCTTGAAGTACCCCAGTTTTAAGCCTGGAGATGACACATCTCCATCACGGTTTGTCACTTGAGATGGACTTTTCCCTCCAGGAATCTGTCCAGTCCCCTCTTGAAGGCATCCAGGCTAGATGCCATCACCACCTCTTGTGGCCCCACATCTTGTGGCAAGTGATGGAAAGGCCATAGTGGCATGGCGGAGTGGGCAAGGTCGATGGAATAGGACTTGGGAGGCCTGAGTTCAAATCCCTGCTCCGCCACGGAGGAGGAGCGGAATTGGGAGAGCTTTGCAGAACGGCATGTTTTATTTATTTGATTTAAATAAATCTTTTGTTTTGCCCTTCTGTGCCGACTCCGAAACTGGCATATATTTTTAAAGGCACCTGGGGTCCGTATCTCATGCCCCACTTGGCGGACGGTCAGGGGAGTCGAGGAAGGGAAGCATACACCGGTTCCTGCACGTATTTTGATTTCAACCATAGACATTTTTTTGCAAACCATCCTTAGCGGGAGACAGAGAGAAAGAGAGAAAGAGAGAGAGAGAGAAATGAAAACAGAACTGAATAGAGGAACTGCTCTTCCTTCGAGGATTTCCTCGCATCCATTGATCCTGAGCCAGCTAGACCTTAACCATCCGCTCCACAGCCCTTGGGCCCTTCCTGGACGCTGCCTGTGCAAACGTGTCGCAGAACCACAAGGAGCGCAGCCTTCCGAATGAAGGGAGCGCACAGCTGGGGCCCCGAGGGGACAAGCCAACCCCCCAAAAGCTGCTGGGCAAGGATGCCAGCTGGCATGGCTGCCAAGGGTCGCAGATGGGTCGGCAACGACGGAGAGACAAGGGCTTTTCAGTCTGATCGGCTCCCGGGAGGTTGGAATCCAACGTGTCAGAGCAGCTGGAGAGCTCCATGGATGAAGTCTCTCTTGAGCTGTAGAGCGAGAGGTCAGGAGTTCAATTCCCCCATAGGGCTTCTTTGACAGGGGGTGGACCGGAGGATCCCTGCCAGCTCTCCATGCCCTAATGTGGGTTTCCAGATGTGCTTGGGTCAAAAACTCCCAGAAGCCTTCACTGCAAACTGTGCTGGCCAGGATTTCTGGGAGTTGCGGTCCAAGAACATCTGGGGACCCAACATTGGGAACCACTGCTTTTGTATGAATCAAACATGGTTGTGCTTCTTTTAACTCCCTTCTCGTGTCCTGACTGGAGACGCATGTGAGGGCGGCCTGCGGTAACTGCCACCTTTGAACTTCAGAAGCCAAGCCCCACGGGTGACCGATTAGTGCCGCCACAGTTTGGCTTCTGAATCCAATTAGAAAGATTTTTCCCCAAGGGGCACCCCCTTTTGAGCGTAATAACTTAGCACCCTGAACCCCAAACCTTTCCAAATTTCGGGGGGTTGCCTAGAATCGCTCAAGGAAGCTCCCCTGCCATTTTGGTCCTCTAGGAACCAGGGAAGCAGAGCATTTCATTTCACTTCATTTCATAACAAAACTACTTTGAAAATCGTTGCAAACAAAACAGAACGAATCTACTACAGAAATGAAACGAAATGAAACAAAACACTATTTTTTCCTGTTTCGTGCCCATCTCTAGTCTCAACTTTCGAGTCTGGCCCTTTCCTCCAATGTAGGTGCCTATAAATCAGGCAGAATGCTCAAAATGGGATTTGCAGTCCAAGAAACATAAAGAACCCTCATTCCGATTCATTCAAGAGTTTCATTCCCGCGTCTCCTTGCTCCATTCCTTAATGTTTGGGCCTCCGCTGCAGGCCATCCTGAGTGGTAGCTGCAGAATGCTTTTACTCATGAGAAGTGCCCACTTGTAAAGAGGGCCCTGAACACAGCATATATGTTAACCCCAACCACAGAAGACTCTGGAGATCGAAATGCACACTCTCAGACTAGATTAAGAGACAGTGGCACTTCTTCGGTGTTCCTCAGGAAGGATCAAGAAAGATTTAAGAGGGTTGTTCATTCTGCGGCTGCACTGCATCGGAAGGGCTCCACTCCATGTCTTTTTATTTAAGATTTATTTCTCCGGTGGACAGGCCTCATCATGCCGAACACCGTCGGGGAGAAAAGTTCACACTTCCTCCGTGAGCCAGGAAAAAAAAAATAACACCAAGTTGTTTATCGGACTTGGTAATTTTGGCTATAAATAAGAGAAACCTGGAGTCAGTCATCATCCTACAGATAGCCTCCAACCCTCCTTCTAGCGTGTCAGCATAAATCTTTCGCCGGAGATAAGCATGCAAAAAGATAACCAGGGGATAAGAGATTTCAACAGCTTCTTTGTGACCGGGTGCTATTTCGGCAAAGCACCCCAATTGCCAAAACAGATGCGCACATAAAAGCAGAAGAGAAATTAAAGCCGCACCATCGATGGATCCCTGAATCATCAAACAAATGAGTCAGAAGGGGTCCCCAAGACCATCGAGATGGTAAACAACAACAGCAGCAGCAGCAACAACAACAACAACAACAACATATTTGAGTGCTGCAAGGCTTCTACCCTAACCCAGCCAACAACTAAGGTCTGTGTCACCCAGGGCAAATGTGTATTCCGTCCCCTTCACCCCACATCTGGGACCTGTGGAAAAGTACCAAGCACAAATCCTGTTTTGTCATTTTCACACACACACACACACACACACACACACACACACACACACACACACACACACACACACACCAAGTGTGGCACCCAGGACACCTTCCCTGCTTGCGATCCCCACCCCCCAGTTGTCTCTCTCTGCTCACGCCTGGCCACACTGTGGCTCAGGAGTCACTCTGCCTAACAAGGCCATCATTTTGTGGCCTCGACAGCCACGGAACGAGACAGGGAGAGCGCTTGTGCCTTTTCCAATGGAAGGAGCACACCTGCAACATCACAGATCCTGGTGTCCTCCACCCGGAGAGGTCCCCAGCTCAGCAAACGAGGACTGCTCTCCCCAGGGTGAGGAGCTACGAAGCCGTCGCTGATGCGCTATGGCTCTCCTCAAAAAGTGGAAAGTTTTCTTTTGTCCAGTTCTCTACCCCGCTAGACAGGTTGTGTTTGTAAGCCAGTGGCAGGCAGTCCCATTTGTGAAAAGGGTTGCAGAGAGAGGGAGGGGGAGGCAGAGAGAGAGAGAGAGAGAGAGAGAGAGAGAGAGAGAGAGACAGAGACAGAGAGACAGAGAGACAGACAGACAGACAGAGAGAGACAGAGACAGAGAGAGAGAGAGAGAGAGAGAGAGAGAGAGAGAGAGAGAGAGAGAGAGAAGGAGATATTTCCAAAACAGGCCACAAACAGTTGTCTTCCTGGCCAAGTTGCATAGACCCTTCGCAGAGAGACCACAGGAATGGCAGATTGTGGAGGCTCGGGAGGCCTAATTGAAGCCAGCTCTGACTTTTGAACCCGAGCGCACTCAAGGAACCTTTAAGTGTTTTCTCCTACCCCGGCGGGGGGTCTTTGGGGACGGCTCACCGCCCACGCCCCAGTCACTTTGAATTCAGTTTAGACGGCAACGTTGCAAGAGAGGCTTCACGGGGAAAGGCCGTCGCCACCGCCGGTGACAAAATGTCATCATCTCAGCCCGGCCGACGAGGATGCCAAACCGGGGGAGGGGGGTTGCTTTTCAATCAGCACCTCGAAAGGTGGAAGTAAAACCTCGTTCCTGACAGGGTGAGGGCACTCCAGCCCACATGAATGCCACTTAATGGGAAAGATTTTATGCATGGCAGTACAAAGGCGGTATAGAACAGGGCAGGCCCACCGCCTGCAAGGGAAGGGGCATTTTGAATGTTCCCCAGCTTTAAAACCCACACACAAAAGTAACATCTCAACTGTTCTGCAAATAGAAAGCTAGCATGTCAGGGATGTTTCTGGGCAACCCACACCCTGCTTTGCTAGTTTTCTGCTTTCAGAGAGTCAGACTGCAAAGCCTCTGAGACCGAACAGGGCATCAATGATCACCACACCTTCTCTTGAACTTTTGTTATCTGTTTGCACGATGGATGTTCTGATTCTAGAAAGTGGTCTACCACCTGTAGTCAAAACATCTAAACAATGGTGAAAAATACTTTTTTCACATCCTCAAGAAAAAAGGATGTCTCGCCCCCCCCCCCAAAATAAAACACCAGGAGTTTCTCTGAGATGTTACCCCAGAACAGTGAAAAGGCCTCCTCTTTCTTTCTTTCTTTCTTTCTTTCTTTCTTTCTTTCTTTCTTTCTTTCTTTCTTTCTTTCTTTCTTTCTTTCTTTCTTTCTTTCTTTCTTTCTTTCTTTCTTTCTTTTGTGTCAATAGTGGCATTTGTAAAAAGGTGCCATTTTGATTTAAAAAAACATTTTGGACCGAATGCACCGTTTTGCACAAAATATGGACTTTTGCACAAGATGCCAAGTTTTGTGCAAAATGCCAGGTTTTGCACAAAAACAATTTCTCCCTACACAGAAAACAGAGATGCTAAACATCTACATCTTTTAAATTTGCTCAGTTAGGCAATTAGTGTTTTTTGTTCCTATCCTCTCTCTCTCTCTCTCTCTCTCACACACACACACACACACACACACACACACACACACACACACACACACACACACACACACACACACACACACACACACACACACACACACACACACACACGAAACTGTGGAAGATTTCCACCCTTTTAAAAACCGTACACACCAATGCTGCCACTCCACTTTGTCATTTGACATCTGATTTTCCCATGCTGGTCTCGTGTCTCCCTTATCCTCCCTTCAAAACCGTGAACTCAGATGATTCTGCTAAATCTTAGATATGCACCTTATTCAAGACAGAGCGTAACTTCTTATACACTGCTCCCATTTGTCACTTAGAAAACAAGTTACACGGTTGGCTACAAACAGCTGCCTCCATCGGTAACAGATCTTGGGAGTTACAGCCTTCAAATGTAACTTTTTCTAGCCGTGGTCTCATTGAGGCCATGCCAGAGACAAGACAGGAACATCATTTGTTTGTAAGCCCAAAGCCTATTTAACGAGGCAGTGTTCCCTGCTCCATTCCGGTCTATATTTGATCTCCCCATATTTGCATTCCAGTTTTAAAACAAATAAATAGTAAAACACCGAGCCCAAGAGTTGAGATTTCAATCTTTCTCTCTCCTCCCCTCTCTCTTGTACACGCTCGGAAGGGAACAGACGGCCAGTTCATATGTCTTTTAAAGCCACCCCGCACCTTAATTACAGCTCTTTAAAATGCTCTGTACTTAGCCCTAATATCACCCCATTTATTAGGAACTTGGAAAAACACACACAGAGAGAAAATGCACTCAAAGTCTGCTTAAGCAGCTTCCCTGTTTAAAAAATCAAAGTCTGTAAAGGGTTGCTATTGAGATTTTTCATGGTTTCCGCCAAGCTAAGACAAGATTATTTTGTCTGCTTTTTAAAAAAATATGTGACTTCTGCTGGCACAGAAGGTGGAATCACAACCAATATCTTGTGAATTCCCACTTTCTTTCGGCATCTAAAAAAGATGTTTCTAGTCCTCATCAGGAGAACACAGCTTTGAAAGTGTATAGGCAAGTTTCTAGACCTCAGGAAGAGAACGCTACCTCCCAAAGGCCCAGGCAATGTAACTCAATGCCGAATGGGAATTTTGAGGGCAGAGGCTGTTTAAATTGGCTTGTCCTTTTCCATAACTTAACTGAGCAATTATGCAAACCAGGGGAAGCCAAGAACAGGTTTGCACACGTCTACATAGGAAACTGTCGAGCCTCTGAATTCAACGGCACAGCCTTCCTTCCAAGTTAAGTGTGTTCAGGATGGCAGGGTTACTTAATCCACGTGTTTTGTTTGCAAGTTACCTGTAAAAATTCACAGGAGATAAATCCTTAGCCAGGAAAATAAAAGTGTCACTAATTTCCCCTTTGGCCAAGGACACGGATGGATCCAAGTTCAAATCTCACCCGAGCTGGGAAACAGAAAGGAGGGGGAGAAATCATCCATGCCGCTTTCAACTTGTGAGCCAAGAGGACAGAAGTGTTTGTACACCATGCAGAATTCCCTTGGGAAAATCAGTGCAGTTTATCACTCTAAAAACAAATCAGTAATATAATACGGTATTGGTGAAGTGGACCACACTGGTTTCGAACCCTCTCCCGAATTCTCTCTGGAGGCGAAAGTGATGATACTGGGTCTGTCCTACTTTGGATGCATCACGAGAAGGCAAAATTATCTGGAAAAACAATGATGATGGGAAAAGGGGGAAGCAAGCAGGAAATGAGGAAGAGCAGCTATAGATGGACTGACTCTCTAAAGGAAGACCCAGGCTTGAGTTCACAACAAGGGCTGAAGGGGACAGTTGAGGAAGGAGATTTTGGACTCGCCATGGGTCAACGGTGAGGGGATGGCACATAAACAGCAAACACCTTCACTGATACTTGCGTTCTCCAATGCACAAAGGAGATACAGAACGGGTGGGGGGGTTCCTTAAGAAGAGAGCTTGCATCTTTGTTTTCCGAAATAGACCCACAAAGCCTGTTTATTGAGAGCCCTGGAATGCGCGCACGAAAGACAAATAGCCCAAATTCGTGCTGTGGCGAAGCCCCACTTGACTGGAAACAGGTTTTTACGGTAATTTTGTGGTGGTAACAGCTTTTTCTTTTCTTTTCTTCTCAAAAACAAAACAAAAAAAGCACAACAAAATGCGCGCGCACACACACACATATCCAAACCCGGTACATCTACTGGAGACGCTTCCCCCCCCAATTTAATTGAAGACACTATCAAGAGTAAATGCCATCTCGTTCTTTCCTTAAATAAAAACAGCATGGGGAAAAAAAACACATTCAAAGCTACATAATCAGATGCAATTTGTGTTCATAAGCCAGAACGATATGTCTTGGATCCGTCCCGCCCCACCCCCGCCTGCTCTGTCCGCGTCGTAGCCCGTTTCACTAAAGCCGCCTGCTCCAGTTATGTTTGGAGGTCCTTTTGAACCCGTCCTCAAACAACCAACCCAGGGCGCGTCGGAGATCGCTTGAAAAATACGTCGGGGGAAAGAGGAAACACATGGCCCAAAGTGTGGTGCAAAAGTCATATTTCATGCATGACTTTGGAGAACGGTAATCAGGATGAGAACCATACTTCTGCGGCGGCGCAATCAGTCAAGGAGCCATAATTATTATTATTTTTTTAAAATTCGCTTTGGAGCTCAGTTAGATCTTTCTCAGTTGGGGTGTGTGTGACCGGGAGGGGACAAGGCTGATAAAATTAGATATAGCGCCGGAAAAAGGCATTTTAAAAAATAATTCCACTGTAAAACCCAAATTTAGGGTCAGCTGAAGAAAGTGGATAATTGGGCTCAAGAAAAAAAATTGACAAAAAAAATTGACAACGCCCCTCCCCCAAATAAACACTTTTAAGCACAAAAATACTTTCTAAAATGTAGCTAACTTGTGGCAATCATTAATACAGAAACCTAAGGGTTGAGATCCTTTATTATGGCTTGAAAGGCAGGATTAACTTTGCTGAGGGTTGTTCCATATACCGGGTAAGATGGAGCCTCCATTTACAGATCAAGAATGGTAAGCCTGTGGATTGGGTGGGTGGGTGGGATTAATCAAGAAAGCCTCCACGGCCAACCCCCCAGCCCTGTGAGGATGACCCAAAAACCTGCTGGATCCATTCATAATAACATTGAGGAGGGGAGGTCTTTTCTAAAGCCAACGGCCCTTCACAGCCCATTCCAGACCAAAACATTCTCATAAGTTTTGGCATACCTTACCACTCCATACCGCTCCTGGGGAAATCTAGCTCTTGGCCTCCAAAGGAGGTTGATGACAAGACACAAACAACCCATCCGGTGCTTTAACCTTTACCACACAAGTCAATTCTTATTTCAACTACCAGTATTCCACCTTCTACAGAAATGAGCAGAGACTGCTTCTGAAAATGCACACCCTCTCCCTAGGAGCAGCTCCTCCAAAGCCTACCATTATCTGCACATGTTGCAGATATCTATCTATCTATCTATCTATCTATCTATCTATCTATCTATCTATCTATCTATCTATCTATCTATCTATCTATCTATCTATCTATCTATCTATCTATCAAAATCTTCAGTTCCTTCCTTCCTATCTATTAGAGATGGGCACGAAACGAACAATTTTTCGTTTCCGTTTCCGTTTTTTCATTTTGTTATGTAACAAAATGACAAACGAATTTTGTCTCTAAAATGAAACAAAACGAACAGAAACACCGGAATTTTTGTCGTGTGTTTTGTTTCCGTTACTGCAGTATGAGTGAATTGCTTAAAATCCTTAAAAAATCACAAAAAATGAAATAAATGGTAACAAAATGGTAACAAACGAACGAAAATGAAAACGAATTTTTTTGCAAAAATTCATGAAAAACGGAAACGAACCGAAACAGATCCTCCAAACGACAAACGACAAATGAAATGCCATTTTTTATTCGTGCCCATCTCTACTATCTATATCTATCTATCTATATCTATCTATCTATCTATCTATCTATCTATCTATCTATCTATCTATCTATCTATCTATCTATCTATCTATCTATTCTCATTTATCATGGGGAGGATAAAACAATTTGCATCCTTAGTGGTATTTGATCGGGGACACCGTACTCTCTCTAAGCCAAGAGGGGAAATCATACAAGATGTGTCCATGGGGAGCCCCGGCATCATGCATAATGTAAACGGATGGAGGATGCAGAGAGGCTTGTGGCTGGTTTATCCCCCCGAAGCCTCCGGATCAAACACGACGCCAGATCTATCAACCTGCAAGCATTTTTCACTTTGTCTGCCTCCAGATTAGTCAATAAATATGATCTAGGCAACACATCCCCAGAAATGCGCATGTAAGCAGAGCGCCAGGAGACATGTGCGAGACAGATGTGGGTTTCCTTTTGAGATGAACCAGCAAAAATCGTCAAAGGGGGGGGGAATGGCATTTCTTTGCATGTTTGGCGGTGGGGTGGGCGAGGCGAAGGAAGACAAAGCCAACCTGACCCGACACAATTGTCGTTGTTGTTATTTAAAGAAGCCACGCACACTCGCGTCTCTTAGTCCCTGTTATCTAAAGGCTGGTGAGTTTCTCCTATTAGCATGAGTTTGTTTGCAAAGGTAAAAGCAACCCTAAGCAAGGCTTGGAATTCTTTTGTTCCTTAAAGCACATCAGTCTTTTTTTGGGGGGGGGGAGACCCGTCTGAATTTGCTTTTAGGACGAGAGGATCAGAGACCACAGGTTAGTCGGGGTGGGGTGGGGGAACCCATGGCGGGGCCCCTATACACCACCCTACAAGGGCTTATTTATTTACTTGCATTCACATGCTTTTGGACAGCTAGGCCGGCAGGAGCTGGGTTGATCAGCGGGAGCTGTGCCACCCGGGGTTCGAACTGCCGAGCCGCTGATTTTGCAACCAACAGTTTTCCGAGCCTTAGTCCGCTGAGCCACCATGCCCCCTATTGCTAGCCTTGTAGGGCTCTTCCAATATCCCTATTCTATTCATTTAATTGAGGATCCAGTGCAACTACTGGATAAGGCAGAAACACATGGATGAACTAACAAGAATCATCTTAAGTACCTATGACCTCTTAAACCAGGGGTTCCCAACCTTTGGTTACCAGATGTTGTTGGGTGACAGCTTCTGGAAATCCCAGCCGTTTGAAGAAGTTTTAATCCCAAAACATCTGGGGGGCACAAGGTTGGGTACCACTGTCGTAAGCAGATAAAAGGCTGGCCGTCTTCCCACGAGGAAGGAAAAGCAAAGATCTTAAGCTCAGCTCCTTAGGAACTCAGATGATCTCCCAAAGCTGTTAATGTCTCCCGAAGAATCTGGTCATTCCCACCTAGCTGAGAATCTAAAGCAAGGAGGACCATCAGAGGTCTGTCTTGTGTCCTCCCTCCCAAGCCTTTCTGATTGGAACCACCTGCATTGTCCTACACATGGTCATCTCTATCCAACCATCCTTGTGAACTCTTCAGCGTTTCCCTGGCCGGCCGTTTGATGCCTTTGTAGGTCACAGACCCCTGCACACAAATCAGTTTAGCTTTTTTGTGTGTGTGTGTGTGGGGGGTTAGAGGCTCTGAAGCCTTGAAATTTAATCTCAAAGTATTCCTCCGGTTCATTTCTTCCTGTCTGAGGGTGGGGAAGATCATCTTTTTTTGGGGGGGAGTTAAAACAACACAAGGGAGGAGTCCCCTTCCAGGGTTCTTCAGCGGCACTGCCACGGATAATAGTGCTGGGGGTGAGACAAGTGGGTTCACGTTTCCCTGCGAAAATACAAATTTCGCGTCTCTTTGGACTGAGAACCCAACGAAGCCACTCTGGCCTGTGAGACCTTACAATTTTGAAACTTGCAAGACGATCTTGTGAAGGAGATGAAACGAGTTCTACATATTTAAAGAACACAGCGTCTTCGCCATTGTTCAAAAACGCCCAACACAGTCAATCAAAATTATAAAAATATTGACTGGTATTGTGTTAACAGACACACGTTTTAATGAAAAAACTCAGCCTCTGCTAAATATTGGCACGGGATGTGTGCTTTTTTCTAATACTGCAGTTATTTTTGAAATCTGCAACTGTTTGTAATATTGTGTGAAATTTCTTGACATTGTTCTCATAGCCCCAATGACTACAGGGACAACTGAATTGCGTTTCATCCATAAGCAAGATGTTTCAGTTGCCAAGTCTCTGTATTGTGTTAATTTTTTTTTTCAATTCTTTACCTTCCGCTCCAACATCTCCTGCAATTCCAATGTCAGTCCTCCAAACATCACCCTCTTCCTCCTACAAATGTCTCAGGCGGTTGTTGAAAGTTTAAGGGCCAGTCCATGAGAAAGGGGTGAACTGTCAGAGGAACTTGTAGCTGTTCATCCCTGGGAGTCTCTGGGCTAGTGAAAGGAAGTTTGCCAGAAATTCAAAATACTGCCAAAAGTATTTCGTACCGGGGGGGGGGGGATAACTCCTGACTGCTAGTTCCGCTCATCTGGATGAGCCAGGGAGGGTTACAGGAAAAGGCAGAGGGAGAGGGATGCAAAAGAGATGGGGGGAGAGGTTAGTGGGTCCCCTACTGTACTTAACATTAGTGCTAGCTGAAGGAAAGACAAGGCAAGGGGGAGAGAAAGAACGTGCAGGCTTGATTCTGAGTAATCAGATCAGCGGAGTTTGCTCTTGAGCTGAACAGGCTTCCAAACAGGCGGATGCAGGAAGAGAATGAGGGGACCAGGTGGGAGAATGAGGCAGGAGAGGTACCACACAGGAAACACCCCCATTGCCCCAGTGATGGTTAGGAAGAAAAGAATCTCCAACTAATGTGAGCCCGTCTCTGAAGCCGCTGCTGTTCTCAACTCTGAGGGGCCATGTGGTTCCTAGATCATAGAACCATAGAATCCTCGAGTTGGAAGAGACCTCAAGGGCCATCCAGTCCAACCCCCTGCCATGCAGGGACCCCCATCCCAGTGCTCCCGACTAGAGATGGGCACGAAACGAACAATTTTTGTTTCCATTTTCGTTTTTTCGTTTCATTACGCAACGAAACGACAAACGAATTTTGTCTCCAAAATGAAACAAAACGAACAGAAACACCAGAAATTTTGTCATGCGTTTCGTTTTCGTTACTGCAATACAGTGAACTGCTTTAAAATGCTAAAAAAAAATCACCAAAATTGAAATAAATGGTAACGAAACGGTAACAAACAAATGAAAACAAAAACGAATTTTTTGCAAACATTCTCAAAAAACGGAAACGAACCGAAACGGACCCTCCAAACAACAAATGAAACGTCATTTTTTTATTCGTGCTCATCTCTACTCCCGACATACGGCCATCCAGCCTCTGCTTAGAAACCTCCAAAGAAGGAGACTCCACCACCCTCCTTTGTGGCAGCATCTTCCACTGCTGAACAGCTCTAACTGTCATGAGATTCTTCCTAATGTTTAAATTGAATCTCCTTTCCTGTAGTTTGAGACCATTGCCCCGCGTCCTAGTCTCTGAAGCCATGGAAAACAAACCAGTGCCTTCTTCGATGTGACATCCTTTCAAATATTTAAACATGGCTATCCTATCCCCTTCCAGTCTTCTTTTTGTAAGGCTAAACATTCTCTTTCCTCTCTCTCCCCTTGCTATTGGCAACGTGCCTGGGTCTTTTGACTACAACAGCCATCAGCCTCAGGCAGCCGGGCCAACGCTTGGCGTCGCCCTTCCCATCCGGAGTGCACTGCGAAAAAGCTACCGGCCAACACTAACCGGCCGTGAACTGAGCATGGTCGAAGCACCGACACGCCAATGCACAGACACACACTTGGGCGTCGTGGGGTGGAGGACCAAGAAGGGAGGTCAGCGTAATAGTAATTAAATGTAACTTTTCCTCCCGAAAGGGATTTTGCCGGTTTATCTCCTAATGAGATTATGCCAGGGAGACAAGTGGCGCGGGCGGCGTTGAGTGACAAGCGCCTCTGCTTTTATCAGGCGGGGTGACACTAAAACCTCGGTGTCTTTTGTCCCGCAGAGTGAGCTGGCGGAAATTTGCCCGGTTTAATCCCCTTATTCATGTCAGGCGCAGAATAGGAGGCCCGCTTCGACGACAGTGTCACCTCCACCCCCTCGGCCATCGGGGTGGGCAAGGAGCATCCCTGGCTTTTTTTGGTGCCTGGCGGAACAGGCTCCTCACTTCCACTTTCCTTCTTTCAGCAGTGCCCAGGCAGGAGAACCCGGAGATATTTTGGCAAGGGGGAGGGCGACGCCAGCAGAAGCGTTCGGAGTGACGCGGTTCCCGTCCGGGTTCTGCAAAAAATTAAATTCGAGCAAGCGAAACACCCTTCGAAAAGGGATGGGCATCAAAGGAGGAGTGGAGTCGTATCAACTGGCAGGTTGTCATATCCCCTACTGTCCGAAACTGCCAAACTGTTCGAAACAGCTGCAGCAACGCGGTTACAGATACCATTTGGGATGGCTTCTGTGCCTCTGAGGATGTGGATAGAATGCCATAAGAACATAAGAAGAGCCAAAGGCCCATCCAGTTCAGCTTCCTGTATCTCACAGTGGCCCCACCAAATGCATCTGGGTGTGCACAAGATTAGATCTCTGTCTCCTGATACCACTCCATAAGAACCTAAGAAGAGCCATCATGCTGGATCAGGCCAAAGGCCCATCGAGTCCAGCTTCCTGGATCTCACAGTGGCCCCACCAGATGCCTCTGGGAGCATACAAGACTAGATCTCTGTCTCCTGATACCACTCCCCTGCATCTGGCCCTTGAAGGACCCTGGTTTTAAGCCTGGAGATGACACACATCTCCCTCATGGTTTGTCACCTGGGATGGACTTTTCCCTCCAGGAATCTGTCCCATCCCCTTTGGAAGGCATCCAAGCCAGATGCCATCACCACCTCCTGTGGCAGGGAGTTCCACAGACTGTTCTGTGGTGATGTCAGCCGCAACACATATAGAACTGTGCCACAGGATTTCAGGCCTGGAACTAGTTTATGGAAGGAAGACCGAGGTCCAGCTCACCCAAAAAGGTCGTTGAGCAAAGAGTGATGTCCTTTCTGTCGATCCAGGGTGTCACTCTACAAGTAGCAGACCCAGAGGAGGACTAAAAAGGTCCCATTTTGAAACAGATCGAGATCACATCCAAGCAAGGAAACGGATCACTGTGATCCATTCCCATGTCGGATCAAACCCTTCTCAAAGCGACGTTGGCATCGCTTGTACTTCCGCGCAGGCAGGTGTCTTCATTTCGACAGGGATTACCCCTTCCTACACGCATAGAAGATTATGGCCTTAAGATATCCTCCTTGCGTTACATTCAGGAGTTGCCTTTTTAGCACACTAACGATAATCATGTCCGTTGCAGGGAGGGGGGGAGAACCAAAACCCCTGAGCCACTTCCATATGAGGGACTGAAACAAGAGAAAACAAAAAACCAAAGGCCAGAAATTTATTTTGATTGAGGAAACGTAAGCAAAGCCACAGACGCCGTTCGGAAGTGGTGTCAATCGCAACTCCAAAATCTAAGGGAGCCACTGCTGAAAACCGACGCGGTCCTTATGAACAGCAAAGTCCGCCCGGCAGCAAGAGTTCAAACTTAATAACCCAGCCTTCATTGCCCCATCAATTACACCTTGCTGGAAAATGTACACAAACTTTCTTAGGCTTCTGTTGTTGCTGCTTCTCCCCCCTCCAACCCCCAGGGCAGTGAAGAGAGAAGATGTATATATATATTAGAATTAAGGTCAAGTCTAGGCGGTGGAAATGTTAATAAATAAACATTCGCAGCAAAGAAGGAGTGAAACCTCAGAGCCGTTTGGGAAACAACGCAATGTTATTGTTCATATCAAATGGCACTGACCGTAAACAAGGAGGTGACGTCCACCAACAGGCTGACGCCGCAGCAGAACAAATACAGTAATGCCTCGTAAGACGAATGCCCCTTAAGACAAAAAATTCGTAAGACGGATGAAAGGTCCGGGAAAAGGAAAACTTCATAAGACGAATTTTCCTATGGGAGGCTTTGCAAAATGAATTCAATGTGTTTCTATGGGAAACCGCATTAAACCGAGTTTCATAGGATGAATTTTTCATAGGACGAATTGACCCGTAGAACGAATTAAATTCGTCTCACGAGGTATTACTGTATTCGTTAATAAATAACCATGGAACTGCTAAACTAGAAGGGATCCTATAGATCAGGCATGTCCAAACTTCGGCCCTCCTGATGTTTTGGACCACAACTCCCAGAATTCCAGACCTGTGTTTCCAATGGCAAAGGACTGTGGGAGTTGCGGTCCAAAACATCTGGAGGGCCAAAGTTTGGACGTGATCCTGAAGTCCAGACTCTGTCAAGGACACATTCGATGATTGGGGCGCTCTAGCAAAAAAAATTTCAGGCCACTCCCAACTCCCAAACCCAACATGCCATAGGACAGTATCATGAGAGCGACAGTGCCATATCATGCAGTGGCACTTCTTGCAAAGGCAGAGGGGAGCTTTCCTTCTGGGTTGACATTACTCAGGCCAATCTCTCTCTCTCTCTCCCCCCTACGTCCACCGTCTCGTTTTCCGACGAAAGGCTAATGTTCATTCCCGACATTTTCTCCCTGTGCTGTTTTTCATTACTTCTCCGAAGCGCACCTCAGTTTGCCGGGGTCTCTGGCGACAGGGAAGCTTTTGACATCTCAACCATAATTTAATGTCAATTTTCATTAAAAATGGCAGAGAGCCTTGTCAAAGTTGCCCTTCCCCACCCCGCCCCCTAGTGTGCTTGAAAAAGAGAGAGAGAGAGAGAGAGAGAGAGAGAGAGAGAGAGAGAGAGAGAGAGAGAGAGAGAGAGAGAGAGAGAGAGAGAGAGAGAAGGAGGGGGTAGCTGTAATGTTTATGTAACCTGGAATATTTCATTCGTTCCAAGAAAAACAGCATCTACTGAGCAGAAGGGAAGCTGAACAATGAAGGAATTTAGTCACAGATGGAACAACAGCATATACCTCAACTGTTTTGAAAACTCATCTTTTCATATAGTTGCAGCTCCTGGGTAGATGCGTCACTCTGTTTTACCATAACAGAAAAGCAAGGTGTCTTATGCAGCCTTTGAAACTGGCGGACCCCTTTGGCGCAAGTTCTCCGGCTTTTCATCCGAACTTGGCATGACATTGCTTCATAAGACAAAAACCTCATAGGAAGAAAAAAAATCTGAGCATAGGCATGTTTTTCATGACAAAAAAAATCCCTATGCAATGCTTCGCAAGATGAAAAACCATTTTGCATGTAACTGGGGAGGGGGTTCTTTATTCTAGCCTTCAGAACTGATTGATCCATTCCCAATGCATTATTATGGAAAACCCCATTTTGTAAGACAAAATTTTCATAAAATGAAGCAACCCATAGCCTTTGGAATGGATTGATCCATTTTCATTGCACGCCCATGGGAAACCGCATTTTGTAAGACAACATTTTCTTAAAACAAATTGACCTGTAGGATGAATTAAATTTGTTTTAAGAGGTACCACTTGTCGTACAGACAGATCCATTGTAAAAGCAAAGCTTTTGTTAATCCCAACTTCTAATTTTTCTTTTTCCCCCTTTCTGCTGCCTCGTTAATGCTCTGGCAAAGAGGTTATGACAGACGTCTTTGGCTTCATTCGCAGAACCGAAAAGCATTTCAACATCCTTGTCTCACTCTCTCTCACACACACAAACCTACTCCTCCACGCACTTGCAGGGTTATTAGGTGGACCACAAGCATGACAGTGTCTTCAGTTTGGTGACAAAACACACAACCATGGGAGGACAATGTGCAAGCTGAACACTGAACCATAAGACCTGTTGTTGCGGCTGCCAGAATTTTATTTACTCCCAAAATTCTGTAAGGTCAATCATGCATCACATTTCCCTGACTCTGGAAGGTTTTTCTTCACCTGCCCAGGTTGCAAAATCACATCTCTTTCAACAAAGGGAGGGGGGGGAACTGCACCATGGCCCGATTTTTCTCCTGACAGATTTTGGCCAAGTGAGATGCCGCATTAACCCAACATTGACATTGATAGAAGATAGCTCCAGACAACGGTGTGGGGGGTGAAATGTCATTATCTCAAACTTGTTTCCTCTCTTGATCCACCTGGCGCTGCCTGTAGTCCCTGTCTTAAATTCTAAACAGAGCCTATCTTTGCCGCAAACTGAGAATAATACAGTAGGACCCCAGTATCTGCTGGGGATTCCCGTGGATAATGAAAACCGTGGATAAGAAAGAACGCCTGCCCACCCACCCCCATACTGCTGTTTCCTGACAGTAGCTGGCTTTATGACCACTGTTTGTGACAGCAGCTTGCTTTACAGATGCTATTTGTGACAACAGCTTGCTTTGTGGCTGCTGAATTATTTAATTTCCCCCCCCTCTGCCAACTGTGGATAACTTTTGAACTGCAGAACTGGAAGGGACCCTATGGATCAAGTCCACCCCTCTCACAGAGGCCCAGTGGGAGAATGTCTGTGAAGAGTCTCAGTCATCCAGGTGAGTTTATCTGGAAGTTGAGTCGTGGCTACTGGCCAGGAGCCATGATTCAACTTCCAGACAATGGGCGACTCAAACTCCTCACCTGTACCTCCACAGCCAGAGACTTAAGCCACTGAGCGATCTTCTCCCTAGTGTGCTTGCAACTTGCAGAGAACCAGAGACTAGACATGGGCACGACTCAGCGAAATTGTCGTTTTCCGTTTTCGGTTATCGTTTCCGTTACGTAACGGAAACGGTAACGATAATTAAGCCGTCAGAACTCGAACTCGAACCGAAAAAAGAAAAATTTGGTCGGGTTTTCCGTTTCCGTTTGTGGCATCGCGGCGATCGCGCGATGCGAAGCACAGAAAAAGGTTTTTAAAGTTTTTTTTAAAAAAACCCGGCTCCCGGCCAAAAAAGCAGGCAAAAATATGCCTGCCTGAGGCTTTGCCACCTACCAGAGGGGTGGTTTCTGGGGGGTCCCCGGCCTTTCCCCCCCTCTTCTCCTGTCCTGGGCTGCTTGCACCAGGCTGGGGGAGGGTCATCCTCATCGTCTGTCTCTCGCTGCATGCCATGCGGTGGGGGCGGGATCCAAAATGGCGACCACAATTTTTCTTTTGAAATCGTGGTCAAAAAACACACCAAATCACCACAGAAACATGTGAAATTTATTTATTTTAAATGCCTGAATTTTTATAATAGCAGCAGTGGGTTTTTTATAGCAATAAAATGTCGTATTGATTTTATTTTATTTTATTTTAGACCTGCCCATTTGGGCTGGGCATGGGATGGGACCATGCAATTTTTTTGAACCATTCCACCAATGGCATCGCCAGGTTTTTGACTGACACTTCTGGATGTCTCGGAGGGCATAAAAAGCCGAGGCACCTTCCAGAAATCGCAGTCGGGCTGGTGTATGGATGTGGTTGAGGGAGGAGGGCTGGCTGCTGGTGCTGGTGTGATCCGATTGAGATTGAGAATGAGGAGGGAGGCTGGGGGCTTTAGGATTTAAGTTAGGCAGGCAGGGAGGGAATTGAATTTTAAAAATAATTTCTTTGATTCCCTGCAGCTTTGTCTGCTGAAGGGAATTGCAGTTTATTCTTTATTTCTTCTCTGGCAGTTTGAGGATTTTTTTCTGATATTGGATAAAGGGGGAGGTTCGACTGGGAGTGGGAGGTGTGGATTTATTTTAAAAATATATTATATACTACCATTTATTTTCTATTTTCCCAACTTCAATTTGCTTGCGCGCGCACACATTTGGGTTGCAAGCCAAGAACAGAACCTCTATCCTAAGTGATATCCTAACTGCCCACTCGCCCATCCGCCCGCGCTGCCCCCGCCTGCGGCCCCGCGCCACGCCCGTCCACTTGCCCCCCACGGCCCCCGCCCGCCCATGGCCCCCGCCCCGCCACCCACCCGCACCTCCCCCGCCCCCCCGCCCCGCCCGCCGCCTAGGGCACAAAAACACCTAGCGCCGGCCCTGATTGCAGGACGCCCCTATGCTCTGGGAAGTCAAATAGCGCTAAATCACAGTGGAAACGACAAATGACAAACGGAAATGACAAATTTTTGAAAAATTTCCGGAAACGACCCGAAACGGACCCGTTCCGACAAACAAAAACTCAAAACGTCATTTTTTCTGGTCGTGCCCATGTCTACCAGAGACCATCACACAAGGCCTTGACCTAACCCAGAACGGATAGCTGCAGTCTGCTTACTGGATGTGAGCCACTGGCTCCAATCTGCCACTCGGTGGAAACAGTCATCAACTGCTCAAGAAACAAGAGATACACATTTGAGTACAAGACACCCCGTGGTGCACCCAGAGCCCACGCCAGATCGACTTCTGGCCACCAGATCAGCAAACACAGGGATCAGAAGCCCTTGATCCGGGCTTGATTGCTGTCGGGGGGAAACCTCGCAAACGTGGGAGCGAAATTCCAGGTGATAAATTGCGTTTCCCGTTCATCTTTGATCTGGCCACCTGCGTTTCACTCCCAGGCGCTCCCGGCTTTTATGATTTCCCAAAGAAATGCATTCAAGCGAGCTCCGTTTTCATATCTCTCGTCCTTCAAAGAAAACCATCTACGCAATATTTTTCCCCAACCCACCCCTCCCTTAAAATTATCCAGCTGGGACACTGTGGATTCCAACACAAAACTTTATGGATTCCAGGATTTGTTGGCCGATGCGTTTCGCTGGCTGGAAAAACCTGGCCGTTTTCCCATCGCTCTGAAGTGTGATCCTAGATGTGTTCTTTTTCAAATGGGCTCCATCGCTCATTCTCAAGAAAACCCGGGCGGAATGGCTGACTGTGATTATTCCTCAGATGTTTGGAGGCATGCGATGGAGGTTTCATGGCGGAGCAAGACAAAGTGGTTGGTGGTTATTCTTATCTTATTAAAAACACAGGAGGAGTAAAAGGTTTTTTTTAAATCATTTGGAAAGAGAACCATTTTCATTCTGCGAATTTCAATTTCCCTGCCAAGGTGGAAAATGACTTTGGGACAGATTTTACGGCATTTTAACACTGAAATTGTACTCCGCTGCTCCGATGGAACAGAGAGAACACCATGGTGCCATTGAAGAGTTTGATTCTTGCTTCTCACCCCACCCCCAGGAAATGAGGCAAAATAATCTCCAAATTAAACCCTGAACATGAAACAAAATAATATCCCAAGTAAATCCTGCCCTTGACTTAGCAGGAATGTTTCTCCTCTGGTTATACCTGGCTACCATCACCAGTTTATCAATGATGCCTCGCATCAATTTGTTAATGCTATGATCGAAAGCTTATAACCGATACAGGATGCCCTGATAATCTCTAAATCATCTTAAATCGCACAAAAAGCCATTCTGCAAATGTCGTTAAGCGTGTTATTCCCTTCTGTCGACCGCAATTCCTACACGTCGCTCGTGGATTCCGGATGAAACCTTTTCCAAACTTAATTTCGAGTAAACCTATGTTTTGAACATGGGCCAAACATAACGCTCTGGCTGTTAAAACTGAGCCCCCCAAAACGGAAGACAGAAGCCTACACACACATCAGAACTCATCAATGCTCAGTGGTCCATTTGGCTCAAGGGCAGGGATCAACCCCATTGCCCCCAAATTTCAAGGCACTTTCCTTCTACAGTACCAAACATGGTCGAAATTTCAGGTTGGACCCAGAGGGAAATGTCGATGCACGTATGCCATTTTAATGCCAAACGTATTTTCCACATTTTTGGTGCAAATGAAGAACACTCTTCCTGTAAGGACAGACCAAATGGGAAACGTGTGGCAGGCCGGTTAAAAGACAAGAAACTTTTAATTGCACATGGCTACATTCCCCCCCCCCATGAAGAATGCTGGAACACAACATTGATTTACTGCGTGTTTTCTCTCCCGCCCTCCCCTGTAACCCTCTCCTGCCTGCTGGTATTTTCTGTCTGTCCGACAGAGAGGACACAGTGGGCCGCCTTGTTGTGTCAAATGAGGTGCTGTGATCTAACAAAAGGCCAACATGCTGGTATCTTTTTATTCGGCCGGGGCTTAGATACCACTTGACAACACCTCTCTTTTCTCTCATCACCACGTTAGCCAATTAGGGAAGCCCAGATAAATAGCTTAGGAGGCCTCGACTTATTGCTTTTTCCTGTCCAGACCAGGCAATGTTTGTACTAGATTTGGGAAATCCAGCTGTTCAAGTCAAGTCGAGTAGGCCTCTGGGCTTCACTCTGATTGCTAAAGTCTAATGAGAGGAGACCCGTTGCATCAATTAATGGCTGGAACCCATTAAGCCGCCACTGGAGTGTGCATGTATTCTGCTCTATCAAGCCGGAACCCACGTAGAGTGACCCTAACAAGGTTCTCAAAATAAGTGACATATGCTAGTGTATGTTGTTCAGCCACTGAACGATAAGCCACTGTAAACACCCACTCATTCAATCGGTTTACTCTATCTGGGAGTCCCAGTTAGTTCAAAGCGCTTGAATGAATGGGGATTTAACAAAGTTCCCTGTTTCAATTGGTCTCCTCTGATTAGAACTAATACACAGTAGGACCCCCATATCCACTGATTCAGTTACCCATGGTTTGCAGGAAAATAAATAAATAAATAATTCAGCAGCCGCAAAGCAAGCTACTGTCACAAACAGCAGCTGTAAAGCAAACTGCTCTCATAAAACAGCAGCCGCAAAGCAAGCTACTGTCACAAACAGCAGCCAGAAAGCAAGCTACTGTCCCAAAACAGCAGATTTTTTTTTGAGGGGCAGCATTCTCTCTTATCCACGGATTTCATTATCCACGGGTAGGTCTGGAACCAATCCCCAGTGGATACCAGGGTCCTACTGTAGGAATATGAGAGAGCACAAGTGATCATGATTTCATTTGCAGGCACTACCCGGTTGATTTTGAATCTTCTCTCTCATCGTATTAAAATGTTTTCAGCACCAAGACTCACAGATGAAATTCCTCCTGTCTTGTACCTGCTCAGAACTTCCTGACCAATTTAAAGGCAGCCGAAGAATACGAAACCCGAGTTTTTAGATACACTCTAGTGATCCCACAGGTAATTCTCAAGATTCACCAGTGGGCTCCAGATGTGCAAATTTTTAGGATGCTGCCTTTAAACAGATGCATAAAGGAATAACCCCCATTAAACACAGATGGACGGATTTTCCAAGTCAACACACTTCACAGGCAGTATTTAGATCACAGGGGCTGTTCACACTTCCCAACATCAGACGTTCAACGAATTTATATAAATAATTTTGGCCAACTTCTGAAAAGGGTGAACGCCTGCATTCACCACAGCCAAACACCTCTGTTAGGTGAGCTTGTCAATCAGGGCCCTTTCTGTTGACTCAACCCCTAGCCTTTAAAACCAACCCATTCATGATTTAAATGTTCATCTCCTTTCTACCCACAACCAAGACGTGGACTCAGTTATTTAACAATATTATGCATTGTACCCTACGTTTTTGTAATAGCATGTGACTAACATGGAAATAGAACTGAATGGAACAATACGTAAATAAACTCACATGTTATGATAACTTAAACATAGTATCTCTTTTGAGGGGTTGGATGTAAGACATCTGAGCCAGCTTGCGAAACAAAATTACTACATTTTTTCGGCTGTGGAAAAAAAAATCTGCCATGATTTGTTCTTACTTCAGTCCTCTTACAGTAACATGCCAGAACCAAAAGAGCTGTTTTTAAAGATCAAACCAACACACAACTGCACTTTTAACAAAAGACTCCACTTTTAACAAAAGCCTTGTCAACTGTAATCCACATTCCGCCCTCAACTTATCAGACGTGCAAAAATAATAATAATAGATAACTGAGACTACAGAACAAGAATACAGAGGTCAACAGCTGAGATAAAAGGTATACACAAGATGGACACCCCGTATGAAAAGATCGAATATCAGCCAGGGTTTCTTAATTCATTCGCTTGCTGACTTGGTAAATCAAAATGTCTAGCTAGTGTGTGACAGAGATAGCCCACTGCAGAACTGTGAGGATCTTAAAAATGATTTCAAAATGACTTCAACACTTTAAAAAAAAAACTTCTTAGCATTTTGAGCAATTTTAAAAATGACATTATGGGGCTGATTTTGGAAGAAATGGGCACGCCTTGCTTTTCCTTTTGTTACATACATTTTTTTGAGGGAGGCAAAAACAACAGCCACCACAATGTGAAAAAATGGAAGATTTCAAGTGAAAGGAAGGAAGGAAGGAACGAATGAATGAATGAACGAACGAATGAACGAACGAATGAACAAACCAGCAAAATGCTGATATTTTTCTATCAATAAGATGTCTCCCTGTATAAGATGACACCCACTTTTTCAACACACAATTACAGTTTCACAATGGCGTGGTTCTCTCCTTAGCTTCCTTCCATGTATAAGATGACCCTCGATTTTTAGCTGAACAATTTGAGACCAAATAGAGTCTTATACATGGGGGGGGAGGGGAGACACCGTAAATCAAATCTTAAAACGGAACTGACAAAATACACCGAAACAAATTTGGCCAATCAACCCATTCACTGCACTATCCTGTGCCTGCCTCCTCGGAAGTAAAGTTCACTGACTTCCCCGGGGCTTACTCATAGGAAGATGCGTGGTGTAGGTCGGCTGCCAACGGATAGGTGCTTCGTTAATTTAAAAAAAGAGGAGGGGCCCAACGAAAACAACCGGCCTGGCTCCATAATGCTGCAGCTGTTGCTGACGGCAACAGCCCTCGTCGCTTGAAATACCACGATGGACAGCTGGGTTTCATCACCCAGAAGGACGTACACATGGACCGGGTACAGAAGTCCAACAGTTGAAGGGAAGAGCACAGTATGGCCAGCCGGTCCTTCTTTCGTGGCTAAAACAGTAGGCTATGGCAACGCATAAGATACAAAGCTCATACGTCACCGCCACCGAGATCTCCACGGTTCATATGAGGCGTGTGTGCATTTGCTGGGGGCGGCGGCATTGGGGGCGAGATGATTCTCGCGGGCCTGTCCTAAGCTTCGTTAGGGGCTTAGATTTCTTGCTGTGAGTGGTGCCCGACATTGGGAGTTCAATTCCCCCCGCAGGGCCTTGTTGAGAGGGGCTGAACTTGATGACCCAGAGGGCCCCTTCTGCCTTTGCAGTTATTATTATTATTATTATTATTATTATTATTATTATTATTATTATTATTATTATTATTATTATTATTATTATTATTATTATTATTACACAGCAGACTACGCTGGATTTTGTTGTTGTTGTTATTGTTGTTGTTGTTGTTGTTGATGATGATGATGTTCTTATAAAATAATAATAATTACAGTTTGGCAATGAACTCTTAATCCATCAAACCAGCATTGTACATCTTCCAGAACTGGAATTCATTTGGGGTCACAACAACTGAGTAATACTACTCAGAGACCTTTGGATAGTGGGCAGCATACAAGTTGCATTAATAATAATAATAATAATAATAATAATAATAATAATAATAATAATAATAATAATAATAATAATAATAATAATAATAATAATAATAATAATAATAATAATAATTCTGGTCCGAAATTCTGCACGGCCTAAAGTGGGGTCGAGGCACAGGATGTCGTCCAAAGTGACCATTTTGGGGTGTCACGGTGGGGGGGGGAGGGGGAAAACATTAATCCCCACCCATTCAAAGCCAGGAGTTATAACCTTGGCAGGGCTTCTACGCCGGCATCTCTCGTTACTCATTACTCCCCGGTTTCCATGGCAAGGGATTTCGAAGCTGTCGCTATGAAATGCGCATACTTTTCTCGCGCCGCCCCCCCCTCCCCTGTCTCTCTCCCTCCCACCGGCCTGCTTCCCTTCAGGGGAATCTTTTGGGGAGCCTCCTGAATATGCGACAAAAGGCCGATGCGCCACAAGAGATGTTGCCTTTTGTGGGAAGCCAGACTACTTGTGGAGACGTATTATGTCGCCCCGATTGAAGTGACCATGTTTTCCCCTCCTCGGCACACAAAGGGGGCCTTAAATTTTAGTGACAAGCGTGAAGTGGAGGTGGGGGTGGCAGGAGATTGAGAGAGAGAGAGAGAGAGAGAGAGAGAGAGAACCAGCCTCAAGCCAAAAAAAGCAAAGCAAATAAAAGCAAATAAAACAGCCAACATTCATACATAGACGGCGCATGGACGCAGTGGCAGGGCCACCCTTCAGAGCAGAAATGAGAGTACTTGTGGGCACACACCTTTCCAACTCTACTCTACTCCACAAAATAAGAAAGAGCTTCCACAAAGTGATTTTAAATTGGTTTCAACAACAACAACAACAACAACAACAACAACGATGATGTATCATTCGACTAGTGATTGGTAATACAAAATCCAGCATAGTCTGCTGTGTGATAATTTAATAATAATAAAATTATCACACAGAAGACAAGATAACGCTGGATTTTTTTTTATTATCAACAATCACTAGTCGAACGCTTCCCGAGTGTTTAGGACTACGTGATGTATTGGTGAATTATGTGAGCAGATCCCAGTAAGGTGGCTTTCTGCAGCTGACCGATGGTGACTTTTTTGTCAACTCCAATTTCTTCTAAATACTTGCTTAGCTCTATAGGCACAACACCCAGTGTGCCAATTACCGCTGGGACCACCTGTGCCGGTTTATGTCAGAGTCTCTGAAGTTCAATGTTCACATTCTGATATTGAGTAATATTTTCAAGTTGTTTCTTGGTGACTTTTATTATTATTATTATTATTATTATTATTATTATTATTATTATTATTATTATTATTATTATTATTATTAAGGACTGCAGAGCTAGAAGGGGCTCCACCACAGATCTGTACCCCAGTGCCCATCACCTTCAGTCAATAGGTGAATCCGAGATCTTAAAGGACCCACAGGCCGCACCCACCTGTGCCATCAATGAGAGGAACAATGCACAATATTGCGCCAAACACGCTATGGATTTCCCACAATTTACACCCCGAGTGGTGAGGGGTTATTACAAAATGATTAAGTCCGCTCAGGACTATCAATGTCAAAAGACACAAATGATTTTTTTTTAATTCCCGTGTGTGTGTGTGTGTGTGTGTGTGTGTGTGTGTGTGTGTGTGTGTGTGTGTGTGTGTGTGTGTGTGTGTGTGTGTGTGTGTGTGTGTGTGTATGTGTTCCAGGTGTGGATCATATCAGTGAGATATTATCAGAGCTTTCTTTTTTTTTTTAAGCAAAGAATCCAAAGCCTTTTGTTTAATGGATAGTGCAATGGTCCAGTTGGTATCACTCTGATTTTTGCCGCATTTGGTCAAGGTGGATGTGTCAGCACACATGCCTCTGGCTGCCAGTGCTGAAAAGACCAAGTTTTCAGTCCTGAAAATGTACCTGATGCAATGCTATCAACAGCAATCTCTGTGTCGGATGCCTCTACAGGTTTCCTATCCACCAACAAACCCAGCCTGTAGTTCTCTACTCAGGGAAGTAAGACCTTCTATCCATACATGAACACTGCATGTCATCATCAGTTAACCCAAGGTATGGAATACAAAATACACACAATCTTTGGAGATCTCTGCCGGTTCATACATTTCCAGCCGAGTGGCTTGATCGGATGTAAATTCAATTTCATCTCTGTTTGGTCCCTCTCTGTCCAGTCTATAAAACCTAGGAGTCTACAGCACAACACATGTTTTGCCATGAGTGAGGTTGGACGAAGCCTAAGTTTACGCCTCAACCTTCCAAGCAGTCCATATTTTAAAAGACGTTCTAACTTCTTGTCCACCATGAGGACTAGGGGCTTATTCCTCATCTCAAAGCAGAACTTGGCTTAGGGTGCTAAATGCTCCCTCTCTGTCCAGCCCAAACCAAGTTCACCTTTGAAATTAGTTCAAGGACCACTATTTAAAAAAACTGTAGCCACAGAGATTGTAATTGTAAGAAAAAAATGCTACTATATATATTTGGGTTGTACCACTGCTACAAAAAGGGTTGTACTGACGGAGGCCAAATAAAACCAACCCCCCAAAACTGCACTAGATTTTTTTGAAAGTGTCTCCTTGGGCGGGCAGGTTTAAAAAGGGGAGAAGAGGAACCCTGGGTTGAAGCGTACCTATTCTAGAACCTCAACTAGAATCTAAATTTACCCGTTCTAGAACCTAAACTAGAATCTAAATTCGCCAAGCAAACCCTTGCTAGCCTCATGAAAAGTACCTCCCAAAAAAATCGGAAACCAGGCGTTCAAAGGAAGCGGAATCCAGATTGCAACACAGCCGGTTCCAGATGGAGTGTGACTCTTTTTTGAGGACAACAGTAACGGGGCGAGGGGAGGATACCCCACACTGGCACCCAATGCACTCCAAACCCACACCAAGGGACACCCCCCCCCACACACACACACAAACAAGCTTGTCTCCTTGTTTATGGCCATTAGCTATTGCCCAGCCAAGAGACCTGTGGTGTCCAAAACTTTTACTCTTGAACGTAGCACCTTTTGGGTATTCCTACTATTGGCTTTATAAAAACAGTGCCTTGGTTTCTCTGTCTGTCTGTCTGTCTGTCTGTCTGTCTGTCTGTCTGTCTGTCTCTCTCTCTCTCTCTCTCTCTGTGTGTGTGTCTGTGTCTGTCTCTGTCTCTCTCTTGACAAAGTTGAAATCTCTCGGTTTCTCGTCATAAAAAGAGAGCCTAATGCCCCATATGCCCTTCTTCTGGGGCGGGGGTCCCTAGGAAAAAAGATAAAGGAGATGCCAAGGAAGGAGTCTTGGCCCATCATAAGACCAAGGGGACATGGCCTGTCTGTCTCCTGGACTCCCCCAACCCCCTCCATTAAGTTTTCTTGAAAACTAAGCTTGAGACCCTCAGAGATTTGGGGGACTGTTTCTCCCTCCTGTGCTTCCCTCTCCAAAAGCCCTCCCCACAGGTGTTATGCCCCTTCCCACATTTTAAATCTACCTCCCCTCTTTCTCTAAGGGGATCCCCCTTTCTCGTGGCCAGCTGCTGGGGTGGTGGAATCCAGAGCCAAAGTCCCCAGCAGCTCAGCTTTTTCGGGCTCCAAAACAGAAGCCCAGTGCGCTCGCCCCTCGGACAACTTGACGGGCACAAGGAGGGGGCGGGGGAAGGTAAGGTTATTAAGTACCGGAGCCAGGGGCCTCACAAACTAGCAGGCGGTCCTCCTCGGAGGGTCGAGGGTGCTGCTGGCGGGGGAGGGTAGGGGGAAACTAAACCCAAGCTGGAGGTTCCCTCTGCGGACAAGCGTAACGAGGGCGCACGCTCTCCCTAAAGAGTGCATCGGAAGGCAGAGAGAGAGAGAGAGAGAGAGAGAGAGAGATTGACCAGGCCTCATCCTCCCACCCCACCCCACCCCAGTCGAGAGGAGCGGGCACCTCTTTCCACTATTTCGAATAATTTCACCGAAATCTGGGGTTAGGTCGCGGATTCAGGGCCCTGGTCAGCTGGCGCTTCCTTGCGCCCCGAGTCCACGGCGGGCCCTTAACTCCGGGGTCGGTTAAGGGGGTTAGGGTTAGGGTTTGGGCCCAGGCATTTCCAAACTTCGGCCCTCCTGATGTTTTGGACTACAACTCCCAGAATTCCAAGCCTGTATTTCCAAAGGCAAAGGACGGTGGGAGTGGTGGTCCAAAACATCTGGAGGGCCGAAGTTTGGACGTGCCTGGGGTTAGGCGCTTTCCCCCCTGAACGGAAGGCGCTCGGGTTCCTTTGACATCTTTTGCACCCGGGGTTTAAAAGCCAATGCGCCCTCTTTCCCCACACCCAAGGTGGACAAGGGAGAGAGGAGAGATGCGCCCTTATCCGGTCAGCCTGGAGGGGGGGGCACAGGATGTGTGTAGAGGGGGAGGCACGTTTCATACCCTACCTCCCGGGTTGCTAGGGGCCAAATCGGGAGGGGTCTGAGAACAAGCCTCTGGGAAGGACCTTGCTGCTTTGCGCGTCCGGGGTTGCCTGGGCTGGGTCTCCTAGCGCCTGACGTCGCCTGGTAGGGTGGGTGTGCCAACTGGGAAGCCCCCCCCCTCTCTCTCTCTGAGATTGAGTAGGGGGAGGTGGACAGTCCCCCCCCCCAGAAAAAAGAGACAAGAGAATGAAAAGGGGACGTTGTCCAAAAGAAAAACATTGGAAGTGAAAGGAGGAAACGGGAAGGCGCAGGCAGAGGTGGGGTGGAAACAATGGACCTGGGAGAAAGGAAGGAAGGAAGGAAGGAAGGAAGGAAGGAAGGAAGAAAGAAAGAAAGAAAGAAAGAAAGAAAGAAAGAAAGAAAGAAAGAAAGAAAGAAAGAAAGAAAGAAAGAGAGGGAATGAAGGAGTGAAGGAGGGAGGGAGGAGAAGGAAGGAAGGAAGGAAGGAAGGAAGGAAGGAAGGAAGGAAGGAAGAGAAAGAAGAGAAAGAAGAAAAAGGAAGGAAGGAAGGAAGGAAGGAAGGAAGGAAGGAAGGAAGGAAGGAAGGAAGGAAGGAAGGAAGGAAGGAAGGAAGGAAGGAAGGAAGGGGAATTGATTCGAAAGGAAGAAAAAGAAGGAGAAATAAGAAAAGTGAAGGTGGAAAATAAGACAGGCGTTTAAATCCAGCCTGCTTCCTTCCACGACCCTAAGCCATGAGCAAAGGGGGCCAAGGGTCTGGCAACATGGGGTGGGGGGGGGTGTCCCGGCAGCGTAAAACGGGCCAAGAGCGCCAAGAAGCTCTCCGGTCGCCGGGGCTGGCTTTCCGTCCCTTGGCAAGGAAGGCTCCGCTTCTCCTGGAGAAGTCCCTCCGGCTTCGCCTCGCCTTTCCCGCAGCTCTGACCGGACCCTGGACCGCCTTCCGAAACAAAAGTCGCCTCCTGGATTCGGATACCGCGCCTTTCCCGTGTCAATGGCGTGCTTTTGTTTCTCTTTGGTTGCACTGGGGGCCGGGGGGGGGAACTGATTCGCTTAAGTCAACAAGGTTTTGATCCGCTTTAGTCGAAAAGCACGGGGTCCACACGGAGCGCCTTCCCCCACCCCCCCCTCCCCTAGTGTATTCCTTTTTTTAAATCGGATCGACCCCGTGGAAACCCACGCCTATTGGAACCAGAGCCGAGGCCCGACGCCGCATTTTGAAAAGAAAAGACGACGCCCTTTCTCAGCCTCGGCCGATCTCAAGGTCGCAAAAATCCACCCACTCCGCTTTTCAATCCGGTTTAGGGACACTTTCTGCGGACACACAAGGCCCCGGGTTTTTCGGAAGAAGACGCCCAAGGAAGGGTATAGAGGGCCTCAGATCCCTCCGGATTTGGCCCTAGCAACCTGAAGGGTTCTAAGAATTACAAGGGGTGTCTGCGATCTGTTTCCTCGAGTCAATAAAATAAAGCATGCATTTAAAATAAAATTAATGTAGGAGTTTAGTTGCAATGGATTTTATTCCGAAGGGGATGTTTCTCCCTCCCTGTGTTAAACTTTGAATTTCTAAATCTGGAGTATCCACTATCCAGGGTTACTCCCCACCCCCCACCCCGTCCGCTCCGCTCCCTCCAACACTTGGGGGGGGTCCCCCAACCAGGAGTAAGGCCAGGCTGTCTTCTGTTGGAAGCGAGCAGGAAAATTATAACAATATAAATAGAAATTTGCCTAGGATTGTCTCGCTTTTAGTTAGGGCGGCAAGCGAGTAACGACTCCGGCCCCGTTCTATCCCGCAAGTTTGTTTATTAGCAACGAATTAAATGTAACGTAACCTGGACACCTCCAAACAATAGAATCGATCCGTCCTGGCGCGCTTGAAAGGGTTTCCCATCGAAATTAATCAGAAATTTCTCTGGAATGTGGGAGGGAATTTATTTATTTATTTATTTATTTATTTATTTATTTATTTATTTATTTATTTATTTATATGCAGCTCGTTTGGCTACAAAAGCTGCGCTGACCTGAAACGCTATCCATTCCCTCCCCCCCCACAGGTTATGTGATTTCTTTGTAAGGTTCCCACCTAATTATTCTAATCAGGAAGGCACAAATCAAACATGGGGAGAGAGAAAAAAAAAAACCACACGCACACACCTCCCTCTCGAATTCACGATATCATTTAAGGAAGGAACTTGTTTTTGTTTTTAATTGCTGGTGTACAAAATCTCCTAATGGTGGTGGACTGATTTTTTTAAAAAAAAAAACTAAGCAAGTGCTGTGTACAATTTTCATAAAATCGGAAAGCGGAAAATAAATATCGTTTCATTCTCCAAGACAAACAAGTCGGCATTCATACACCCCCTCGCCTTTAAAAAAAAAAAAAGGACGACGCAGGAATATTAAAAATCCAGAAAAGGTCGTGTTGGATGCTTGCGAGGCATTCCCTGTGGAAATGTCATGTTTTGTTATTGTTTTTTGTTTTGAAGGAGGCGAAATAACCGCAGGCCGCCTTACTGGGCGCGTGGAAGGCGAGGGAAAGGGCTTACTCTGGAGGAAGGGGGGGGGAGAAGACCGAAGGCGGAGGGAGGCGGGAAAAGGTGCAGGGGTGGGGGGGGGTGGATCCAGCCCGATCCACCGCTCAGTTAAGCTGACCTTTTTAAAAAATTAAAAACTCAATAATTAATAATAATAATAATAATAATAATAATAATAATAATAATAATAATAATAATAATAATAATAATAATAATAATAATAATAATAAGAAGAAGAAGAAGAAGAAGAAGAAGAAGAAGAAGAAGAAGAAGAAGAAGAAAGGCTAGATCGAGCTATTTACTCCGGAAAAGAACCCAAGTGCCCAGAGTGACCTCGCTGCCAGATGGGCGGTATAAAAAAAAATCCAATAAATAAATAAATAAAATCCAAATGAATAAATAAATACAAATAAACAAGTGGCAAGAGTGTTCAAATACTAAGAGTTTCTCCAGAAACCAACGTTGTGGCTAGATTCACACGCACGCGCGCGCGCGCGCTCAGAGACACAGGTCGGTTGGTTTTTTGATGCACCAGACCAGCACCTAACCGGTTTGGAAAACAAGAGATCCTGGCACCCCTGGAACATTATTTGGGATAGATTCCCCCCCCCCAACCACACACACACACCAAACAAAGCCTTCACCTTTGTGACGTAACAATAAGACTTCGCCCGATGACGCAACGCGAAGATCCAAAGACTCCAATAAGGGGGGGGGGAGGGGGGTAAAGAAACTCATTGATTCTGAGGCGCGCCCTCCTTCCCCACATTACCCCACCCCGTTTAAGCCGCAACAAGGAAGCAAGACTCATCATTTCTCCTCAATCCCTTTTCTCTCCCCCAATAGTTATGAAAGGTGGCTGCTGGGTAACACGCCCGGCCTTCCCGTCACCAAAACAGAATAATTTATATATATTAAAAACACGGTCTCTGTCCCAACCACCCACCCAGCCCCAGTCCAACTGGCTGAGTCGCGCGGACGCAGGTTCTGATGTGCTCGGGGGATTTTGATGGGTCTGGGGGTTGGGCGGGGGAGGGCGGTGGGGAGGGGGTGGTGAGATGGGGTGGGTTGGCTTTTTGGGGGGGGGGGCAACTTACTGTTGGTAGTCTTGCTTGCAGTAGAGCTTGCGGTCCCGAAGGTAGCAGCTGGTGGTGAGCGCCTGTTGACACGCGACGCACTGGAGGCAGTCTTCGTGCCAGGAGGAGTCGTTGACGCGCATCAGGAAGCGGTCCGAGATGGGCCGCTGGCAGCCCTCGCAGACGGCCGGGTGCTGGCAGTCGGATCCTGAGAGGAAGGAAGGAAGGAGCCAGGGAGGAAGAGGAGGAAACGAGGGGAAGAAGAAGAAGAAGAAGGGAGGGGAAGGGGGCAAGGAGACAGGAGAAAGAGGGAAGAGGTTAAAAAAAAACCCATTCCACCATCACTCCCCATTACTCCGTTCCATTCACACGTGCTAGGCTAGGCTAGGAAGGAAGGAAGGAAGAAAGAAAGAAAGAAAGAAAGAAAGAAAGAAAGAAAGAAAGAAAGAAAGAAAGAAAGAAAGAAAGAAAGAAAGAAAGAAGAGAGAGAGAGGGAGGGAGGGAGGGAGGGAAGGAGAAAGAAAGAAAGCTAGCAAGCAAGCAAGCAAGCAAGCAAGCAAGCAAGAAAGAAAGAAAGAAAGAAAGAAAGAAAGAAAGAAAGAAAGAAAGAAAGAAAGAAAGAAAGAAAGAAAGA
The DNA here is from genome assembly GCA_029282475.1 of Phrynocephalus forsythii. Classification (NCBI taxonomy): domain Eukaryota; kingdom Metazoa; phylum Chordata; class Lepidosauria; order Squamata; family Agamidae; genus Phrynocephalus; species Phrynocephalus forsythii. The sequence continues at coordinate 4,533,503 of JAPFRF010000018.1, forward strand.
AAGAAAGAAAGAAAGAAAGAAAGAAAGAAAGAAAGAAAGCCTTTCCCCTCTCAAAGTTCACTACATCATCATCTGATTATGGTGATAATGATGATGGCCTTGTCAGATGGGTGGTATATAATAAGTACATTCAATAAATATATTATTATTATTATTTTCATCATCATCAAATTATCACACAGCAGACAAGATAACTATGCTGGATTTTGTATTACAAATCGCTAGTTGAATTATTATTATTATTATTATTATTATTATTATTATTATTATTATTATTATTATTATTATTATTACTACTACTACTACTACTACTACTACTACTACTACTACTACTGCTGCTGCTGCTGCTGCTGCTGCTGCTGCTGCTGCTACTGCTGCTGCTACTACCACTTCTTGTTGTTGTTGTTCGTTTTCTACTCCTACTCCTACGTCTGCTGCTACTACTACTATTACTACTACTACAGTACTAGCAGTAGTAGTGCTAAGTATGCAGGTACTCCTCCCAACCAGAGAAGACACGCAGAATGGTTAGGACTCTCTCTAAGCCTTATGGACTGATTAGTTCAAACTAGAGAGGATTCACTAAATCATTGATTCTATTACTAGGGTGTAATAATCAAGTATTGGCCCCAGCTGGGAGAGACCTCAGGATTCTTCCAAAAAGTAGCCCGCTAAATTCAAGAGTAGATCTGCCCAAACGAGAGCCATTGAATTACGCCTGATTTTAAGCAGGTTGTAGGGACGTGTCCCCCCCCCCCCAATCCAGTCGACCTGCTGAATTATTCCTGCCAGTCCTCCGGAAAGACAAGCGTGATTGCCTGATGAATGATTACTCTTGAATTATGCCTATTTACTTTTTGGTTTGCTCAGTCCTCCTCCAGCTGCTCGCCTTAATTCCGAGTTCAGGCCCGGCCAGGCTCCTCTAATGAATTAAAAGTTAAGAGCAACGCAGAGACAAAGGACTGGTGGCAGAGCCTTCACGGCGAACTTTCATATTTTTCGGCGTGAGCTTTCCTGGACAAATCCACTTCATCAGACATCAATGTCCAGCTAAATCCGCTCACGATTACTCGGGAGTAGGCGCCGCTGAGTTCAGGGAGGCTTACTCCGAAGCAAGCCTTGCTAGCTGTCCTTTATTCAAATCCAATTTAAAGATAATTTACCGACTCTGGGAGATACTTTGCGTCTGACTCGCCGCTTTCCAGAATATTTATTTTTTCAAATTTCAAGCTTTGAACGACCCCGGGGATCCTGTCTCCCCCGAGTTAATACACCGCCCCGATACCAGTTCAACTGACCCGTTTCCCAAAAAATCGCGTTCACACGTTATATTATGGAACTTGCCACTTCTGGTTGGTTCAGCCCCCGCACAAGTGTAAATACGTGTATTCCGCCTCCCGGAAAGTTCCCACGGGGCCAAAGGGCCAATATTCACCCGTTGGCCTCACTCTGACGAGACAGCAGCTCTATACTTATTATTACTCTGAATTATTATACACAGGAAAGAGAATCAATTCTCATTTTATTTTATTTTTTTAAATTAAAAAGGTAAGCGATCCACGTCTGCTCAGGTATCGCACGTCACGTTAAAACGGACAAGGTGGGTATGAAAAGTCACGAAGAGTTTGTTACTGCGGGAGGGAGGTAACGGGAAGACGTCGTTACTTTTAATTTTGGGGGAAAGAAAAATAAGTAACGTGAGGAGACGCAGAAGTTTTCATTGCACAGCTGGGTGAACACATAAAAGTCTACAAAAGTTGGGGAAGAGGCTCCCTGAAATTTGATGAGGCACCTGGACCCAGATTCGGAGTCACTCTCTTTGCGTCCACCCTGAGTATTCAATTTGCTTCGATTCCACCTCACAAGGAAGCGACCCAAGAACTATACAGGGAAAGCCGAAGGGGACGTGACATTTCAGAGGAGACGTGAAATATGTATATATTTTTAAAAATGAAAGAGAAATCCAAACTTTGATCCAGCTTCTAAAACGATCCGCAGTGAAATCAGATCTTTTGGGCCTAAGGTGTCTTTGTGCCAAAGAGGGAGATGGGAAATTTTGCCTCTTGATGGGAGGAATCGGAATGGATTTAAATTAACCAGCCTGTAAGACGTGTGCTTTTAAGAGGTGTCCAAACACGGGTTTGTTGGGGGGGGGTAGAGATGTCCATTTTGACGTTCCAGTTCAAAAGGTGCAGGCAGGGTTTCACGTGTAAGTTAAGACCGAGAAGTCTCGGCCTCTCTCTTCCCTGCACCCCATTCCTGGAGGGTGTCTGCCTCCCCCAGAACAGGGTTCAAAGTTTAGTTTGGTTTGGTTTTTAAACCCGTATATATTTTTTTCTCCCACCCGGCTGCAGAACACGGGTCAATCCCAGACCAGCGCTGAGGAACCGAAGTGAGAAAAATAAAGGTAACGGGAGGAATTGTCAAAACCGATCGCTCCCTGTTGCTGTTGGAATTACAAAGAGTCATTACTCCGGATTCCCCGCCCCCCTTGTCTCCCCAGAACTAAACCACCCTCAGCGCCTACTTCTTCAAAAACAGAGACGTGTATCCAGAAAAGGAAAGTGGGTGGAAAGAGAGAGAGAGAGACCCCAAAGATTTCGGGACCCCTCTGTGCATCTACAAGGGCGATCTCCCTTGATTCTAATTTTCCCCGGGCTGGGGCTTCTTGCGCCCTATCCGAATAAGCGCCTACTTCTTCAAAAAGAGAGACACTTGTGTATCCAGAAAAGGAAAGAGGGGGAAGAGAGAGAGGGACGAAAAGATTTCGGGATCCGTCTGTGCATTTACACGGGAGATCTCCCTTGATTCTAATCTTCTCTGGCCTGGGGCTTTTCTTGCGCCCTATCCGAATAAAAGGTTGACACAGGGCGCAAAGGATCGGGTCCGCCCGGGCTCCCTTTCGCCGGGCTCCCCGGTGGCGGTGCAAAGTTTTTTTTTTTAGGGGAAAGTCTGGGCAAAAGGGGAAAACAGGGAAGCGTTTGGAGGGTTGGAGTTGAGAGGGGGAAGAAAGAGAAAAAGAGAGGGAAGGAGGGGTTGGGAGCGGGGGCAAACAAGCGCCAGGCCGAAAAAGCGAGCCGACTTACCCAGCAAAACGCCGAGGGTGGCGGGCCCCGATCTTAGCGGGTGATCTTCCATCTTAATCCCATCCAGCATCTTCGGGCAGTCGGCGGCGCTCCGGCTGAAGCAGCTCTCCAGCGATTCGGGGCCCGTGGCAACGTCCATGGGTCGCCCAGGGGCTGCGGGAGGGGGGTTGGGGGAGGGGAAAGGGAGGAGGAGGAGGAGGAGGAGGAGGAAGTAGAAGGGAGGAGGCGGTTAGTGCCCGCTGGCCCCGGGATCGGGGCCTCTGCGGTTTGGGAAGCGCCCGGCGGCAACGGAGGAGGAGGAAGAGGAGGAGGAGGAAGGGGAAGCCGCGATCCAGGCGAGCGTTCGGCAGCCGCGAGGAATCCGGAGCCGGGCTTCCATGGGCGGAGCGGGAGGTTCGAACCCGGCGCCCCGACGGCGAGCCCCCGCGTCCGAGGCGGTCACCTGCTGGCTCCCGGGCGCCTCCCGGAGCCCTCTTGGACCGGTGGGTGGGCGGGCAGGCCCTGCCCAAAAGCAGGAGGCACCCAGGCCGACATGCACCCGGGTCAGCAGCCTCCGCCTCCGACGCCGCTCTCCCCCGGAGCGCTCCCACGCCGGAGTGACATCCAAGAGTCCCTAAGCAGGAGTCGCGCCGTTTAGAAGCGGCGGAAATCACTCCGGCGGAGGAACACACCCACCCCCTGGCAGCCGCCTCACCGCCACCGCCGCTACCTCCTCCTCCTCCTCCTCCTCCTGCTCCTCGCCTTCTCCCCGTCCTTTCCCCAAAAAAGAAAGAAGAAAAACTCTCTGACATTTGAACTCCTCATTGGTGCGCCCGAGATCCCTGCGCCGCGGTGAGGCGGTTTCCTAGATGGCAAATAGTGCCCTGACTTAAAAAAAAAAGACACACCAAAAAACAGGGACGTGGGGGGGGCGAGGGAGGGAGGGAAGGAAACTAAGGAAGGGGGGGGAGAGAACGGAGAGCTAGAAAGAAGGGGAAAGCGGAAGGCGTCCTCAAAAAGGAGAAGGAAAGAGAGGAACAGAAAAGGGGGGAGCCGGCGAGGATGGGAGGCTGTCACCCCCCCCTCCGCACACGCCTCCCCCCCTCGTGCGCGCTCACCTGGCTCCAGCATCCTGCCGGAGGCGTCTCTCCGCCGGCTCGAGGAGGCGAGATGGTGTAGGTGAGCCCTTCGTGGAGCAAGGAAGGGAGGGGAGGAAAGGGAGCCGGACAGGGCACCGGAGGGGACGGGGGCGCGAAGGAGAGGCGGCGAGGTGGGGGACTGCGTGGGAAGAGAGCCTTGGCCTTCGGGGGACAGTGAAGGGGGGGTAGCAGTTGGGAAAGGGGAGGCAGACAGACCGACGGACTTGGCGAGCTGGGGAAAGAATGACCTAAGAGTCCAGGGCTACGAGAGGAAAGCCTGCGTCCCGCGAACCCGCCGAGCTGCAGAAAGCCTGCCCCACGTCCTGAGGTAGGTTGGACGCGTCCTTCTGGGCAAGGAACCCCTTGCCCGGTCCGGTGTGCCCCTTGGCCTGCCTTGGTCCCGCCGAGAGCCTACCGGCGTGTTCTGGAGGTGTGGTGGTGGAGCAGGGCAGGGCAGGGGGGGGGATGCCCGGAGTGGGTCTCTAGAGGGCGTCTAAAAGGCGCACTTGCGGGATGGGTGCTAAGGGACATGCCCCCCCTGCCTCCCTCCTTCCCGGGGACACGCTAAGGAAAAGAGGTGGGGCACTAGGGTTGGCCTCCCTTGGCATGGGGAGGGCGGCACCCCGGGCCCTCTCCTCTTGACACCCACCCACGGACCTCCGCCCTTGTCCGGGGCACAACCCGGCCGGGTTGGCACCTGGCTGAGGGCGCACGGAGGCGCGCTCCGGTGCCGGTGCCTGGGATGGTGCGCGCTCATTCATGCGCGCCCCTTGCAGGACAAAGCTCGCCGGTGTGCTACCGGCAAGGTTGAGTGGCCCGGTTGCGTTTGGAAAGGAGAGAGGGACACCTATAAACCCCCCCCTTCAATGACATTTATCGGCGAGTTTTAAGGGAGTAGACCCATTGGCATCGTTGGGGTTTCCAAGAAAGTCGGCTTACCATTGAACAACTACTCCGGGTCTCACTCGGGTTGGTCCTCCCTTCTGTTTCACGCGACCTGCGAGTTCAAACGTCTCTCCGGCTCCAAAGCTGAGCCCGGGCACCTTCCCACCCGCTCTGGTGAATGCGCCTGGCAGGTTCCCCCTTCGCTCCTGCTCAGGGGTGTCCCCCCACCCCCACCCCTTCATCATCTCCCTCCTTCCTTCCCTCCCTCGGGCCTCCATGGTTTCTCTTTCTCACCCCATCGCCTTCCCGTGGCCTGTCAGCCCTGGCGCACGGCGTGGCTCTCTTTGGAGACCCTCTGGAAACCTTTCCAATCGACGGAGAGAGGAAAAAAGAGATATTTTGGGAGTAAGGAAGGAAGGGTCTGAAATTCCGGGGGCGGTTGGACGGATTGAACCTTACTTTGGGGGGGGGACCGTTCTAGGCGAACTTGTAAACTTCGCGCTCCGGCGGTTCCTTTGGGTTGGGGTTTGCGCCCAGGGCGCACGAGAGCAGCGCAAACTCAGCGGGGTGCCATTGTCCAGCTCGCGAGGCCCGTTACGCGCTGGGAATCAAGGGTTATTGTTTTGTTTTCCTTTTTCGCCGGGTTCTCCTTTCGCCATCGCCAAAGATCACTTCCTGGAGGGTCCAGGTTAGAAAACAATCCATTAAAAGAGGAGGCGTGAGTGCTAAATCCGGGTAAGGCCAGAACCCTGCTCCAGATTGACAAAGTCGGTGGGATCGCCACCTCCATATCTGAGATGACCGATTATTTCTAGCCCCCCCCCTCAAAAAACCAGCCTTTTTGCCACCGGCCAGAAAAACTTGGATATATGGAACTTTGCATTTCAACAGCTCCAGGGACGGGCGGGGGTGTGTGTGCATGTGTGTATATTAAATAAATTGCAAATAAGCACCGTTCCCTAGTATTTTTCTGGACACTCATTAGAATAGGGGGTTGGATTGCCTCCAATGAAAGGGGCCTCATTTGTCCACGAATATCTCTCTCTTGTTGATTTCAACCTCTCCAAACACAAACGGTGCTGCATCTAATGGACTGGAATCAGGATGATGGTTGATGATGATTATCAGGACGCAAAGCATTTGTTCCAATAGCAGTTGTCTCTCTTGTGCCCAGCTCAAGAAAAAGTTACTTTTACTTTGCCGTCCCCCCCGCCCCCAAGCACAAGAAAAAACAGGCTTCTTAAAAAAATCTGTTCACACCATTGCCTTGTGCCATTCTTTCGGAGCCGCTTTGAATTTTTACCTAACCCGACCTAGTGATCTCCCCAATTACAATATGGCTTGATTGTTTAAGTCGTGTAATTCTCTAAACAACATTATTTTTAAAGAGTCATATACTGTACGGTATATGGATATAAAATTTATGTATATAATTTTTCCTTAAAAATTACGTTTACGCTGCCATTGGGAAAATGTCTTCAAAGGCACATTTCTTTTCCTAACGGTTGGCTTAAATAAAGGAAGACTCGGTAGCCAAAGTCTCCAAATCTGTGTGAAATAATCAGAACAAATGGGGGAGAAATGATGCATTTAAAGTTGGGTTTTTTAAAAATATATATTAAACAACCTCCCCTCGGATATTCCTGGCTCTTCAGTTCTTGGCCATTTCGGTTTAAACAATAGAACGAAGGAAACCGATAACAGAGTTTTGGGAAGTTTCCCTTCTTTTCTTTTATATTTTACTTTTTTGGGTCCTTTCTTTCTTTTGTTTTAAACAGCTGGATTGAGAGATAGCTGCGATTTTGGTTCTGCTCCCTGAAACCGCCGCTTCTTTTTGTGGTGGTGGTGGGCGGGGGGGATAAATAAATAATGTGATTATTTAATTTTTGAGCTCAAGCTAAAATAATAACAGCCATTAGATTCCAGAAAGCGGTTCCTCCACCAGAGAGAGAGAGAGAGAGAGAGAGAGAGAGAGAGAGAGAGAGAGAGAGAGAGCAGCCAATCCTTCCTCGTTTTAATTAAAATGGATGTTTTCCCTGGAAATATAGTCTTCGGCCCCCGCGCGCCCCTTTCCCTGGCTTCTCAGCCTTACAAACAATCCTGGATTTAGGCGCAATTATCTCGTGAAATTGCGAAGAAAAACTCCGAAATTGAGTGGGAATCTTGAGCGGCGGGACAAGGAGGCGATTCTGCGGGAGGGGAAGGAAAGAACCGGTAGATCGGTTATTTGGAGAAATAACCTCTCCCCCACACTTGATCCGTCCACCGCCACCACCCCCCGTCCAAATTCCCCAAAGTCTATGGGGAAAACACCTCGCCCCCCCCAATCTCTGTTCTTGGAAGCACCCATTAATCATTAAGGCGATGTTAACAAAAATAACCCTTTTCTTTGTTGGCCTTGAGAATAAATAAATACCAAGGCCATGCGCGATATTGATTAAAACGAGGGTGGGGGTGGAGGTGTGTATTCTGGGCGCTTAGGTCCCTTTCAACCGGATGGTGGTTATCCGGCGTTTCCAGAAAACGGGAGTTTTCTTTTCAAACTCTGAAAGGAAAAAGAAAAACCTTTGGGGATTTCAGGAGAACATAGGAGGATGCGCCTCAACCTTGAACCCTTTGCCAGGGGGGCGCAAGGGCCATCCGCTGAGGGCTCTGGCGAGTGGATCGCGTCTTTTGGGATCCTTTGCGCTTAAAAAAAAAAAAACTAAACGCGCAAAATACTAGCTCGGTCTGGAGGGCCACGAACGCATCTCATCTGTGCCTTCTTGGATGGAAAAAAACTCATATTTTTCAAGGCCGCCGTCCTAATTTTTCCTTCCCGATTTCCAAAAAGGAGGGACACCCCAAAATATGTGTTCAGGGAAAAGCCAGGGTGTGTTACACGGAAGTAGGCCCAGACCGCATCAAAGGCAGGGTTTGTCTGGGATTACGTCGAGAAATGGGGAACATCGGAGGAAATATAACAGGTGTCCTATGACCGTCTCCTCTTAGGGAAAGAGACCCCCTCTGAAAGCTGCTTACAGGGTTGTTTTATATATTAAATTGCGGAGACGCACTCCCACCGTGCAGTACCGATTGAAGGCAAAAGGCCCCGATTGGGAAGGAATTCCGCCTCGTTCTCCCGTTCCGGAGGAACGGAAATCCTGGAACGATTCCGAGTAACACGCGCCGAGGGCTTTTCCTTCCATCCTTTAATTTCTTTTTCTCTTTACCTTCTTGCAAAGACGCTTTCTTGACTTCATAAGGGTTTGTTTTAAGGGGTCGCCTTTGAAAGCCAGGGGTCTCCGGTGATTCCATGGCCTTGGGGACACCCAACATGATCCAGAAAAAAACCTTGAGTCTGTTTTCCACGGCCAACCCCGTCCTTCTCCGCATCTCGGTTATGACGGCAGGTCCTCATCTCCGGAGGATTTGCAGGGCGACCGCTTCTAACCCCCCACGATGGAACCGGGTTGGAGAAGGCGCCCGGAAAGTCCACTGGATAGCTTCTTGGGTTAGGGTTAGGGCTGCCTAGATGCCCTAAGCACCTCTGATCTCGCCTGATTTCGGAAGCTAAGCAGGGTCATAAGAACATAAGAACCTAAGAAGAGCCCTGCTGGATCAGGCCAAAGGCCCATCTAGTCCAGCTTCCTGTATCTCACAGTGGCCCCACCAGATGCTTTTGGAAGCGCACGAGACTAGATCTCTGTCTCCTGATACCACTCCCCTGCATCTGGCCCTTGAAGTACCCTGGTTTTAAGCCTGGAGATGACACATCTCCATCATGGTTTGTAACCTGTGGTGGACTTTTCCTCCAGGAATCTGTCCAATCCCCTTTTGAAGGCATCCAAGCCAGATGCCATCACCACATCCTGTGGCAGGGAGTTCCATAGACTAACAACGTGCTGGGTGAAAAAATATTTTCTTTTGTGGGGCCTGGCTAGTCCTTGGATGGGCGACCACCAGGGAAGACCAGGTGCTGTCGGTGCCCAGAGGAGGAACTGGCAAACCACTTCAGTCTTCTTGCCAAGAAAACCCCATGGACATGGGGTCACGAAGAGTCGGTCACGACTCTAACGACACAACACACACACAATAAACTTCCACACTTTCCGCCCACCCCGAATTCCCGGTTCCTTCCGGTGGAAATCAAGGCGGTTTCTGATTGTAAAAGGAACGAAGGAACAATTCTTTTCATATGGCTCTTGGGAAAATCGGAGAGGGAGGGTTCGGGTTTTTTTAACTGCAAACCCCAGAATCCCCAAACACACACACACACCCAGTGTAATCTTCCAAATGTAACTTTTCTGCTTTCTGTCTCTGGTGGACAGGTAAGGTCAGTTGCTCTAACTCCTTTGTGAACAGGTTATATCTATCTATACTTTCGGGAATCTATCTATCTATCTATCTATCTATCTATCTATCTATCTATCTATCTATCTATCTATCTATCTATCTATCTATCTATCTATCTATCTATCTATCTATCTATCTATCATTTTCCTGGGAGGTTGCTCTTTTGAAAAACAAATGGGAACTAACTTTAAGATGTATTCCCTTGTTTAATTGTTGTGTTATCACATGTTGTAAACCGCCCAGTGTAGCCCTGGGTCTAGATGGGCGGTGTAAAAGTCAAATAAATAAATAAATACATTCTGAGTAGACCCCCATAGACTTAGATAGCTTACGGAACCGGCTGGCTTTCCTGGTGTTCCCTGGAAGGCAGCGGTTCCTATGCCACCACCCCTCCAGCTGTCTTTCTTCAGAGTCGTGAGTTCCAGTTCCCATCACCCCGACCACCACCACCACCACCAGGACCAGAACTCGGGGTGATGGGTGTTGTGGTTCAACCCATCAAGGCGCTAGGCGAGGGGCTTCTGCTACCAGGCACCGGGGGAGTCGTCTCGCCCCCCCCGGGCTCCACATACAGGATCAACAAGAAAACAGCAAAACGGACCTGTTTTTCGTGTTTCAAAGAGAAAAGAAAATAAGCTCGCCCAGTCAGAGAAACAGAATTTGCCTGAAATTCAAAATAAATAAATAAATAAATAATCTTGTTTTTATTGTATTTTGTGTATAGTATTTTTATAGTATTTTTAGGTATTTGTGTTGTTTTTACATTGTACTGCTTTTATAGTACTTTTATGATTTTGTTGTAAGCCGCCTTGGGTCCCTCCGGGGAGAAAGGCAGCATAAAAATAAAGTTATTATTATTATTATTATTATTATTATTTATTTATTAAATAAATAAATAAATAAATAAATAAATAAATAAATAAATAAATAAATAAATAAATAAATGCTTTATTTATTTATTTACCGCCTCCCCCATTCGTGCAATGCACTTTTAAATAGGAATGTAATATTCAATCTCCAGGCCCGTTCCCCCCCCCCATTAATTGCGGGTTTATTTATCACCCCACCCCACCCCACCCCACCTAATTTGACCCGAGTCTTCACCTGCGAGCCTTCAGGGCTTCTCACCAGCAACGGTGGGCGGAGTCGTTTTTTTTTGTTCCGTGGCTTTTTAAAAGACACTTTTCTCCACCTGGAACAAACATTCCCGATTTCAACCTGACCTGGCCACCCGCTCTTCGTGCGGACGGTTTTTCCAATGCCTCCCCATCTACCGCTCAGTATTTTAAGAATCGGTTTTTCAAACTTGTACAGTGGTAACTTGTATAAAGGAATTGATTCGTTCCAAAGGGAAATTATGTTAAGCCAATTTTCCTTTATACAAATTTCCCGTAGGAATGCATTGAAAACGGAGTAATCCCATTTTTATGTTGTACGGATTCGCCCCATAAGCGATTATGTTAAGCAAATTTCCCCTCTCTCCAGAATATTTTATGTTGTACAGATTTTATGTTATACAAATTGTTTGTTATACAAGGGTCCACTGTATTCTGATTGGGTTAGGGTACTGAAGGCTTGAAATTTGGATTAAAAACGGAGTGAAAGCGAATTTGCCTTGAATTCTAGAGAGCTCTTTCTTTCTTTCTTTTCTTTCTTTCTTTCTTTCTTTCTTTCTTTCTTTCTTTCTTTCTTTCTTTCTTTCTTTCTTTCTTTCTTTCTTTCTTTCAGCCTCAGCTCCTTCCTTCCCCAATTTAGCTCTTAGAAACTGGATTTTTATCTTTTGCCTTATTAATCGGCCACGCCGCAGCGTCGCAGAATCTTGTGGCACCCTAAAAACCAACACGTTTTCTTTGGTGTCCGCTTTGGAAGGCTGCGCCACCCCCACCCCCCCCCCCACCATCTCAGCCCAGATTCCATGGATCGGGTGAGGTGGGGATCCTTTCCGATCCGTCCCCTTTCTCCAAAGCCTGTCGCCAAAAGAAAACGTATTAAAATCCAAAGGCTTAGTTCCTGGTCTGAACCGCATGGTGCAGTCTTACACAGCGACTTGCTATCTTCTGGGGTGGCGGCGGCTGTGGCGGTGGGCCACAAATGTACTCCTGGGGGCTCCTCAAATTTCTGCTTCCATTTTACAGTCTCTCTAAGGAAGTGCGAAGGGATAAAGGGTGTGCAAATAAAGCTGTCCTGATTAAAACTGTGCAAACCTACCGGTAAAACAGAAAGCCACGCGGTTGGGATAAAGCTAAATTCTTGTTCAAACGGCAGCTCTGCCCTCTTCTGGCCCTCCTGCGTCACTGCAGCCATCCGCTCAAAATCCTATTTCCTGGAATGAAGCAGCTCAATTGTCCGGATTAAAATATCCGAAGCAAAACGATAAGGCCAGGGGATGTGTGGCCTAGTGGTCTGCTTTCGAATTCCGGTGGGAGAGAAGCCGTTTCAAAGGCCCGTCTTTATACCCGGCGGGTGCCTTTGGGACAGCCAGGACCAGGTAAATCTATTTGTAAAAATAGATTTAGGGTTAGGGAGGTAATATATTTTACCGCCTGCACAACAGCCCGAAAAGGTAGGACGAGTGACTTAAAACCGCACTGAAGACGGTGTTTAAAGAGAATTCAGGACGGCAAGCCTTTCTCTCTGCCTGTTCCCTTTAAGGAAATAATTTTGGCCCTTTAATCATCATTATTTTAACTACATTTCCCAAAGCTCTGTCAGTTCCGACACCCGCTGATTAAAAGTGGGTTTCCTCTCCGAAAAAAAAAATATAGAGGGGGATTTTTGACAAGTTCCGTCAAAGACTCATAGAAGAAAAGTTGCTTAGACGGAGGAAAAGCCCTACAATATCTTTTAAGGCAAAGTCCCTGTTTGGTCCCATTGCATAATTCTGGATAAGAGAGAGAGGAATGAAGCCGATGAGAACAGAAGGAAGTCGCCCTGCAAATGAGACCTAATCTAACCGGTCAATCCCAGACAGAAGCCCAAGGAGTTACCTAGGTTTTTTTTTTTTTTTTGCCCTGGAAACCAGAATGGCACCTGTCTGTCTGTCTGTCTGTCTGTCTGTTTGAGGATTTAGAACGCACCTGGGGGTGCCTGTGGAATCCAGCGACGTAGCTTTTGCAATAGAGATGGGCACGAATAAAAAAAATGGCATTTCGTTTGTCGTTTGTCATTTGTCGGGTCCATTTTGGTTCGTTTCTGTTTTTCACGAATTTTTGCAAAAAAAATTGTTTTCGTTTTCATTCGTTTCGTTACCATTTCGTTACCATTTATTTCATTTTTGTGTGTGTGTTTTTAAGGATTTTAAGCAATTCACTCATACTGCAGTAACGGAAACGAAACGCACGACAAAATTTCTGGTGTTTCTGTTCGTTTTGTTTCATTTTAGAGACAAAATTCGTTTGTCGTTTCGTTACATAACGAAACGAAAAAATGAAAATGGAAACGAAAAATTGTTCGTTTCGTGCCCATCTCTATTTTGCAATGTTCTGTCTGCATTTATATATATAAATTGGCCAGACAGTGCCGTTTCCAGCGGGGAGAACATTGCAATTCACCCAGTTCTTATGAGTCATCGCAATCCAAACAAACAAAAAGAGAGAGAGAGAGACCAAAATCTTCATGGGAAATTATAGGTTAGGAGAGAGGTACAGCGAAAAAAGAACACATCCCAATATTTTTATTTATTTATTGTCCCTTTGGGAAGGTGTTTAGGGACTTCAGCTTCAACCACTAGGCGATACAGCCAGCGGAGACCCCGGGGAATCCGCCTGAGTCCACGTTTCCGTAAATTCCATTGATTCAGTGGAAAAACATAAACTCCAGGGGAGTTTTTGGAGTCACAAGATGCGGGAGGAATGAAAAACCTCCCTTGGGTGTCAAACCCACAGAGGAAATAAAACGACATGCATCTAGTATTTTTTAAAAAACGAAACCAAGCACCCACGGGGGGGGGGTCGCGAATGTAAACCGGTTAAATCGCCAAAGGGTGCCTATGGAAAAAATGGACGGGGTGGGTGGTTATGGGTTTTCAGTTTTTTAAAAATACACACCCGCCCCATATCCAAATGTCCAGAGGCAGGATGTGGACAGTGAGAAGAAGGGCGGGGGATCGCCGGCCGGTGTGCTCCGAAAATCCAGTTTTTTTCCCCTAGGAAAAGTCTTCCCTAGAAGTTTCATGGGGAGACTTACTTCCGAGGGGGCCCTCTGCCCCGCCTTGTCCCGCGGGGTCTCACCCTTTGAAAGCGGCGCTTCTTCAATCCACCCATCACCAAATTATTCTTCTTCTCAAAGAGAGAGGGTGGGAAACAGTTTTAATTCTGACTCTTCCTTTCCCAAATTTCAGCAATGCGGACCAGAATCCTTCTAGCCTACGCCATTTTATTTTATTTTAGTTTAGTTTAATTGGGGGACCCCCCCAGACTCCCTTGGAACGCGGTGATCGTGGCTCCCCAAGGGTGATGCAGGCAGGGGGTGATGGCTTTTGTAGTGCGATCCATCCTCGCTTGACCTGGAGGAGGCGGGAATCGAACCGGTTCAAGTGCGTGGCCGTCCTTGATTCTAAGCTCCCCTGCGTCGTCTGGGTCTCTCCAAACGGGAACCGTCTCCCCCTCCCCCCCCCAACGAGGATGCGTTTTATTCCGGCCGCTTGGCCCTGTCCTGGAAAGGGCTGTAAATCCGAAAGAGAATCGGGTCCAATCCGAATCAACCCCTTCGCCTTCCGTATTCCAGCGCAGTTTGCTGGACTCCCCCCCCCCCGGATTCTGGACAGGTTTGAAAAGACTTGGTGACATCATAATTCCTATTTTTTTAATAAAAAGAAAAGTTTGTTGGGGTCTAGGAGAATAAGAAGATTGCAAAATCCCTCCAGATAGGCGCATCTCAGGTTCCTTGCGAGTAAATCTCATAAAACTGAATGAGGTGGTTGTTCCAACTCCCCTAGGTAGGATCTCCAATATTAAAGCCCTCCCCCCCAAAACCCCTATTAATAGTTCCAGCAAGGTTCAATTGAAATAGAGGGTGTTGGACTTTTTACCCCAAAAGGTTCATATTTTGGGGCATCGTGAGTCATCTCTACTCCACAAACTCTTGTTCAATAATAATAATAATAATAATAATAATAATAATAATAATAATAATAATAATAATAATAATAATAATAATAATAATAATAATAATAGGTGCCTAAAGAGCTAAGCAAGTATTTAGAAGAAATTGGAGTTGACAAAAGTCACCATCAGTCAGCAGCAGAAAGCCACCTTACTGGGATCTAATAATAATAATAATAATAATAATAATAATAATAATAATAATAATAATAATAATAATAATAATAATAATAATAATAATAATAAAGGATTTAAATTTGGTCAGATGGACTGGTGGAATTCCAGAAACAAAAAAGATAGTGGAGGCGGGTTGGGGAGATGCCTCACTACTCAACTTTTTAAAGTTCCTGGAGACCGATTGACAGACAAAGCACCGGTTCCAGGAGAAATTAAGCAGGTTATTAAAACAGGTTGGTTCAATCTACCCTTTTTGATCTCCATGATAGGAGCAAAAGTGAAACGTGTGTTTCTTGGGCTGGATCGTGCCCTTTGGTTATATGCTGTAAAATCTCAGAACCACTGAAGGATTAAACAGAGTATATCTCTTAATGAAACCACCAGCTCTTTTTAGCGAGTTACTTATTTGTGTCTAAATTATCCATGCTTGCCTCCCTCTATGCAGATTTGAGATCTAACAACACAAATGAGGTAAAAGTCCCACGTTGAGGTGTAGGGTGGGAGGGTGGGAATATTTATTTGAAGCTTTGCTTGATTTGGGGGAAAGTTAAGCATCTACCAATACCCAGCCTCAATAAAATAATTAAAAAAACATTTACATGTGGCTCCTTGCTTTCTAGAACCTTTCTCTTTTTATTTGGAAATTTTGATTTACCTGAATCTATTTTTTTCTTTCTTTCCCGAAGATTAAACAATATTGAAGGCAACAGGGGCTTTATTGATTAATTTAAAATGTTTTAGCCCCACCTTTTCCCTTAAAAAGGACCCAAGGTGGCTTAACTCATTAAAAGGCAATAAATGCAAAGAATATGAAGTAAACAAATATTTAAAAGAACCGAACAAATAATATACCACACTAACATTGTCGTTTTATTTTAAACTGACTATACCGTAGTTCCTAAAAAAAAAAATGACTTAAAATCAAGATTTCCCAAATGATCCATTCAGTCCCAAGATGAATTGCCCACTTTCCTGTGTAAATCCCGCAGCTTTCCTAAAGCAAATTTTCAAAATGATTAAATTATTTGAATAGTTGGATATACATCAGCCGCCAAATTTGCTGTGAAATTTCTCCCAGGAATCACGGTGAGAAAAATAACAATGGTTTCGGGCATTTAAACTACGGGCAGATATCTGGAAGAAGGCCGCACAGGAGTTCGAAATCCATCAAATAAACTTCTACAGCTGATCAGTAATCAATAACTGTTTTCCATTTTTGTTTCCCCCTCATCATTTTGTGTGCCTTTTCTCTGAGAAGTCCCATTCAAAAAGTTCTATTTTCCTTCTGGAAAAGCAAGGGATGAAAGGGGCCTTGCTGTAGATCTGAAAGGAAATTAAATTTCTCTTTCAATTAGTTAAAGAAACAGAGGGAGAAAGGAAATCAGAGTAGGGGGAAAGAAAAGAAAAGAGAAGAAACCAGTGGGCCTGTGTGTGTGTGTGTGTGTGTGTGTGTGTGTGTGTGTGTGTGTGTGTGTGTGTGTGTGTGTGTGTGTGTGTGTGTGCAAGCTTTCCACTCCGACCTGTTGGCTACATGGGAATTCAGATTAGAACATTTAAAAGCTCTAGGTGGCTGCTTTAGCCTGATGGGGTCGACCCCTGGTGACCTGAGAATCAGCCCCATTGAACTCAATAGGAGTCCTGAGATTTCCCTAGGATGGTCTCCAAGCCACATCCTGTGGGTTGAGGCCACCAGATCTGGGCCCCAGTTAAAAATGGAAGGGCCCCACTGACAAAACAGGTCTATCTGTCTAAATGATGCTGTTAAACCTCCCTGCCGATAGAAAACAACCATCATCACTTCAAAGCATTCCCAGGAAATCTCCCGGGGCTGTAATACCTCTGTTTATTCATTTACCAACTTCTAGACATTTGGCTTCCCTTCCTCAGCCTATCTTCCTAGCAACCGTCTGCTGACGAAGACTTCTGTGTGATTCAAAACCTTGCAGATTTTCTTCAGAAGGTTAGACACACACCCTCAGGAGGACATGTAAAGCTTCCTTTCCAAAGGTAGCCCTGGCTGAATGGGGTTGCCACAACCATTGAATTATCTGCCTTACAAAATTGTACAAGGAGCGCTCAACCTCATGGCTCCGCTACCTGCGACCGAGATGAAGCGTTCAGTGTACGTCCGAGGCCTGCAAGCAAGGTGAACAGAAGAACACGGGCAAAGGCGGCGCCATCTCTAGACCTCGTAGAAACAAACCAACATGAGCCAGGACGGAGGCTGCAAGTGTTCCGAGCTCCCCATGGGGCCTTTCCCACCCCATAACTTCACAGGGCGAGTCTAAGAGGATACACATGCAAAAACATGGATGGGTGGAGGAAACAGAGATGTGCTAATAATTAAACATTGGCCTCCCCTTCTGGGAGGCGCACTAAATAGCATGTCTACACCACAAACCCGCCAGGGATGGAGCACCAGCAGCGCTGAGGGAATCGTGCCAGCGGTGTGTACAAGATGAAGGGGAGGCCACTAACGAAGAGCACATTGCTTAATTAAATGGTGGAGAGAAGCTACCAGTTGAAGAGGCATCTCCTGGTGGGGTGGGTGGGTGGGGCTGGCTTGTGGGTTCAGTTGTGTTCCTGAAGGGAAACACACACCCTGACTTTGGCTGACTCCTTACCTCATGCCAATGTGCCTGGTAGTGCATTAGCATACGGACAGTAAATCAAGGAATCAAAGGCCTTCATCCATTGGTCGTCCCCACCAAGATCCATGGATCCATTGATCAACTGAACTCAAGAGGGGTGTTGACATGTCAATTTCTCATAGAATCATAGAATCATAGAGTTGGAAGAGACCTCAAGGGCCATCCAGTCCAACCCACTGCCATGCAAGAACCCCATCACAATATTTCCGACAGATGGCCATCCAGCCTCTTCTTAAAAACCTCCAAAGAAGGAGACTCCACCGCCCTTTGTGGCAACATATTCCACTGCCGAACGGCTCTAACCGTCATGAAGTTCTTCCTCATGTTCAAATGGAATCTCTTTTCCTGTAGTTTGAAACCATTGCCCCAAGTCGTAGTCTCTGAAGCCATGGAAAACAAACCTGTTCCTTCTTCAGTATGACATCCTTTCAAATATTTAAACATAGCTCGTTCAGTGTGTTTGTGGTGGTCTATTCTAACTGAGGCTCACTATCGATTTAGGGTAGGGGTCTTATTAGCTGAGTCACCAATAAAGTCATGGAAGACTAATTCTGACTCCAGATTGGGGGGGGAACACTTGGTTCAATTCCCCCCCTCCCAAATAACTTTCCAGACCATGTAATTTCCTGCATAAATTATTATTATGAAGAATATTGTGAAGAACCTGAGATTTTTTGTGAGTTTGAAGATGAAACGCGAGACAGCGCCAGCTCATGCTGAGTGCTTGGTTTCTAAAAGTTAAGGTTGTTGCTTTCAACTTGAGATTTGGTGCTGAAAATCGGAATTCCACTTCTTTGGTTTTTCCATACACACATGTTCTTTGCAAGTTTAATGGGGCACCGGACCTTCTCCATATTCTGAATATCCATTTTATGCTGAATTTGGCCGGTGTAGAATGGTGAGGTTGTCGCAAACTCCTGTACAGAGAGCGGAGAACTTACTACACTATTTTCTGCTTATCCAGGGTGGAGATATAAACTGGACTCTCACAGGTGGTTGTTCTTGACTAGCAGTTGAATACCAGAGCTGGATCCCTGCAAGGGATTTATTATGTACCTCTTCCCTTGCTTTTCTCACCTCTCTGAGGGAGCAGACTTGAAGAAGGGTGGTTTGTTTGGTGGTAAGGAATAACAAAAGAATGAGGGGAGATAGGACAACACTTTTCAAAGAGGCCTACAGAGGAGGGGCAGGATCTGTCTTCCATCATCCCAGAGTGAAGAACACATAATAATGGGCTCAAGCGGCAGTGAGGCAGATTTAGACTGAATATCAGGAAAAACTTCCTAACTGTTAGACCAGTACGTCAACGGAACACATGATCTCAGAAGGTGGTGACTGATCCAATGCTAGAGGCCTTCAGAAGAAAATTGGACCACCATCTTTTGTGATGTCAACTCCTGCCTTGGATTTGATGGCCTTCAAGGCTCCTTCCAGCTGTATGATTTTATGAGCTGCAGAATATTTTTTTTCCTCCTAGCAAAAGATGCTAGAAGTTTGTGGTCCCTGGACTGTCTAAAATGGTCGTGAGAAGTCAAATTAAGAAGATGTTCAGTCTTGCTGCCTTGGACATCTGGGTTGCCACCATCTTTCTGACTCGGTGGTGCTCCAAGTAAAGTCCTTTCTGAATCTGAAACGGAGATGGGAAAAGTTAGAACACAAGAACATAAGAGCATAAGAAGAGCCCATGCTGGATCAGGCCAAAGGCCCATCTAGTCCAGCTTCCTGTATCTCACAGTGGCCCCAACAGATGCGTCTGGGAGCACGCCAGACTAGATTTCTCTCTCCTGATAGCACTCCCCTGCATCTGGCCCTTGAAGGACCCCGGTTTTAAGCCTGGAAATGACACATCTCCATCATGGTTTGTCACCTGGGATGGACTTTTCCTCCAGGAATCTGTCCAATCCCCTTTTGAAGGCATCCAGGCTAGATGCCATCACCACATCTTGTGGCAGGGAGTTCCACAGACTAACAACATGCTGGGTAAAAAAAAGTTACTTTTCTGGATTTTACCTTCCAATGACCATGTCACCCAGCACAGTCAAGGGTCGTGTTTTGGAAATTCTATTCTCCCATCTCTGCTTTGCACCTAGGAGACTTCTGGGATGCCACCTCCTTAGAGAGGACAGCCTAAAATTAATCTTCTTGAAGCTTTATACCAGCATCCTTAAGTTACAAACTGTCCGAAGTGAACTTTAAACACTATGGGGCAGTAGGTAAGGGGCACACTTTGCTTTATGTTCAAGGAAGTAGCTAACTAGGCAACAGGATCTCAGCGCCCTGTTTGAAGCAAAGCAGTTTGGGTGGGCCAGGCCTTGGAGCAGCCACTAAAAGCCATTAGATTTACAAAAGACCTCCCTGCCCACCCCCACCCCTGAGAAATGGAAAGTGCTTCTGGTGGCATCTTGAAGGGCGGGGAGTGAAAGGAAACACGTTAAACTTCAGGTGGGACCAGACACACAGGTCACTTTTATGGCAACAGGTGAATGCAGCAGCCCCACCCCCTTAGAAATTTCCCAGGGGGTTGGTGTGGATCAAGAAGTAGGTCAGGTTTTGAGGACTCAGTGTGTGTGTTTTAAAAAAGCCATTTTTTTGCACTGGGGATCTACATTTCATGAGTGCTCTTTGTTGACCAGTGGCATTTGACTGATAGCTACCCTAACAGAGTTTTCAAGGCAAGGGAGATCACCAGAGGTCATGGTTTCTGTTCTCATACTGCTTTAACAGTTAGGAGATTTTTCCTGGTAGTCACTCTAAATCTAGGCTGCTCCCCATAAGATGATCAGAGAAGATGGTTGTTATGTCACA
Source organism: Phrynocephalus forsythii (assembly GCA_029282475.1). Classification (NCBI taxonomy): domain Eukaryota; kingdom Metazoa; phylum Chordata; class Lepidosauria; order Squamata; family Agamidae; genus Phrynocephalus; species Phrynocephalus forsythii. The sequence continues at coordinate 4,553,662 of JAPFRF010000018.1, forward strand.
TTGCCCACTTGGAGCATAAGCTAGAGTTTGGGACGCAGGAAAATCGGCAACGCTCTATTCGTTCCAAGCAAAACACTGACCAAACCCATGGGGGGGGGGCTATTTCAGGAGGTGTAGTTTACAGCATAGTAGCTACAACTGATCCTCCATTTTCAGGGGCAGTCAGCATTTCCCAGGGCTTTCTCCTGGTGGCTAAAGGAAAGTGGTTCCTTTTAAAGGCTTATTTGTGCATTTAATGTGCTGGAATCCACTGGAAATCAAATGGAGGTTTTCCTTCCCAGGTGGCTGGCTGTTCCTTATACAAATACCACTGCTTTCTGATTGGTCATTCTGGAATCACACTTTTCCATTTTCTATATGTTTGGTTTCTTTCTCAGGCATATAAAGGGAGAAACAGAAAACAGCTCCCCCTCCAGAAACAAGACATGAAAAATAAAACAAATTTTAAAAATTAATATAAATATATGCCCAAAATTTTTCCAAGAGACGGCAAGCCCCAGGAGGCTACAGCCACCTCGTGCTCCCTCCTAACATACCAGGTGCGGCTGTTGCTGGGGGTGTACGAAGATGTGGGAGTAGAACGGAGCAGGGGACCATTTCCAGTCACCTTTGATGCCTCTCCTCCACCAACAGCCCACCCCTCAAACTTTTAATGCGCTCTTCTCTCCCGCCTCCCTCGCGCCCAGGCACCGCTGCTGTGGCCCTTTTCTTTGGCGCAGGATCCATTGGGGGAGGTTTAATATCCGTCTTTTTACAGCTGGAAGTTCAAGGCGGCTGGGCAGATTGGTGAACTCTGACATGGAAGGCGGCCCGCAGGTCCCGGCGGGAGGGAAAGAAAGGGAGGGTGTCAAGGTGTCAGGAGGGTGTCTGGAATCCCAGAAGGGTGGGGGGACGGAGAAAGGGGTTGGGGGCGGCGGAGAGGAACGAATAGAAGATGAATTCCCTTCGAGAGTAGAGTATTGCGCCCCTCCCGGCGTGCTGGTAAGGAAAGTGCCCTCTTTTACCTTTGGAGAGAGCCACGCGCTTTTGGAGCTCGGTGCGCCCAGGGCGCACGGCGTCTCTTCCTTGTTTCCATTCCTTCAACCTTATCTGATTTCCGGCTCTCCCCCTTCCTCTGGGGATCCACACACACACACACACACACAAAAGGAGGCGATCCCTCCGCTTCTCACCTCGCTTCCTCCAGCGTTTGAAGCCTCCTTGAAATCCAGCGCGATCCTTCTCTCTGCAAAAGTTTTTAGCGGCCTTGTCGGGTTTTGGCGCCGCGCGCTCTTGGCCAACCTTCTGGGCCTGGCTTCCAGGTCACTCTTGATCCTACGCTTGGCTTGCTTTGAAATCTCTCCCAGGCCCGGCTCCGGCAGACTTGCATTCACGAGCTCCCGTTCAGTCCTGGCTCGGTCAAAACCCACCCGGATTTCCTCTTCTCCTATCCGGAGAATCCTCACCGTCAGGACCCAGGATTAACTCCGTCTCGGAAGAAAGACATGTTATTCTGTCGCGTTTCCTCCGCCTCTCCATTCAGGAAAAGCCAGCGCTAGCTTCCGAGAAGTTTTTAAAAACCATTTCTTTGCGCGTTTTTCTCCCGAAAAGGAAACCCGAAGGGCGTTCCGGCCTTTTTCTTAGTTTCAGGAAAAAGAATTGCTCTCCTTCCCCCCCCCACCCCCAATGCGTTTTTTCCGTGAACAGCCGGGAACCTCAAATGCTCACCCATCCATCCATTCTCGGGTGGATAAATAAATAAAGTCGAAAACTTGGTTTATGACCATGGGCTGATCCGGCTGGCCCGGTCGGTGTGAGCTCCCTGGAAGAGGGTCACGCATAAATAAATAAAGATTAATTTTTAAATCGATCCCGTACGGTTTAGAAATACAGTATATGTATACTAAATGCAATTCAAACTTGTCTCCACAACATGGAATTCGCTCCCTTACTCTAGTACGATCCGCAGACTTTGACCTGGCTTTTAAGGAAGCCCGTTGGATAATAAGGCATGGGTTTCCGAGTTTCAACCTAGGACAGTGCTGGTGAACCAATGGCACGGGTGCCAAAGGTGGCACTCGGAGCCCTTTCTGTGGGCCCCTGACATCGCCCCTTCACAGCCACCTGCATTCAGTTTAAACGGCTGTATTGGCACTTTTCGAGTAATTAGTGGGTTTTGAATCGCGTTTTGGGCACGCGGTCCCTGAAAGGTTCGCCAGTCCCCATCACTGACCTAGGAGTTGGTTGGAGTGGTGTTTCTTCACCCAGAGGATCGGGCGTTTGTGTTGTTTGTTGCTGGGAAAAACCAACCAAACAACCAAACACAGAGCACCGGCTTGGTTCCCAAGTTACTATGATATGGAAGAAATACAGCTTAGGGCTTTGTAAATTGCTGGGAAGAGTTTATTGTAGGGAGCGGCTGGCAAGGAGGATTTATTTATTTATTTATTTATTTATTTATTTATTTATTTATTTAGTAAATTAATTGACATCTTTCTGCAGAATGTTCAGTCCGCAGAGGAGGAGATAATAATAATAATAATAATAATAATAATAATAATAATAATAATAATAATAATAATAATAATAATAATAATAATAATAATAATAATAATAATGAAGAAGAAGAAGAAGAAGAAGAAGAAGAAGAAGAAGAAGAAGAAGAAGAAGAAGAAGAAGAAGAAGATTTTGAAACAAATTCAGAAACCGACAAGATAATCGGTAAGGGTGCATTTGCAGTCCGCTAGAGTTCAGGCTTAGGAGGAAACCCGCTTTTATAAAAAAGGTTCAATCAAGAGCAATTCCAATTTTTTTAGTCCGATCCGCCACCCCCGACCCACTCGAAAGGGGCTCCATTGACAACTCTGCCCCCCCCCCCACCAATCTTGCCTTAATTCCACCAGAGGGGTTTGTGTTTGGCGCTGGGATGGTGGTTTTGTTTTTTTAGTTTTGGGGATGGTTTTTTTTTTTGGAGGGAGGGGGTCCCTGCTTCTTCTAAGTAGTTTGGCTTCCCGAAGCGCCAGCTGCAGCATGGAGCCGAGCCAAGGCTGGGTTTCCAAATGATTAAGACGACACGTTCTCCCCAGCGAGGTGGAAAAGATTAAAAACCACTTACTTCAGCTTATTCCGGGCAGGGATCAAAGCTGGGGATTCTTGTAAGGCTCAGCACCAGGATCCGTGGGCCTGTTGGACTGGGATGCAAACCACACCGAATAATAAAAAAAACAACGACCATAGGCAGAGTCAGCCCCGTTTGGATGTATGGCAAGACTGTCCGGGATTCCCCCCACCCCACCCCTTGAGCTTAGAAAAGATTCCGGAGGGGTTGACCCTTCCCTTCTCTTAGGGCGCCTCCCTGGGACCCCGGCGCCGCTGGCCCCAGGCCATCCCGGCTGGCTCTTCTCCCAGGAAAGTACAGCGGGGGAATGGCGCTCCCAGCCTCTCGCTCTGCAGAGGAACACCTCAACCACTAAGCGAACCAACTTAAATATCAACAGATACAGTACTCAACATTTTCGCTTAAAACGTATCTGCTATATAATATCAGGCGACTTATTTGTAATTTTGATTGATTGTGTCTGGCGTAAGGAGGATAATAATAATAATAATAATAATAATAATAATAATAATAATAATAATAATAATAATAATAATAATAATAATAATAATAATAATAATAATAATAATAATAGCTTCATAATTTTGAATACAATAATATTAATACTAATACTAACACTAATAGTAATACTAATACTAATACTAAGAAGCTTTGTGGTCCAGAAGAAGAGCTAAATTCACAGTGGGGATTCCTTTAACAATACCCATCCAAAGGTGGAACTTTCCGAGTTCTACAGAACTCTTAAAGGCCTGGCCTAAAAAATTAAAAAGAGGAGAGAAGATAAAAAGGGAAGGTCTAAATTCATCTGTCCATCCATCCGTCCGTCCGTCCGTCCATCCATCCATCCATCCATCCATCCATCCATCCATCCATCTCACTTTTCCCTCCCTCCCTCCCTCCCTCCCTTCCTTTGGCTCTGTATTGTAGTCAAGACTGTCTGTATTTGCCCACCCCCCCATCACCATCACCCTTTGTCCTGTAGCCCCCCCCCCTTTCTCTATCTCTTAACCATTCCGCCTTCAACGCACTATCAGGACCTTAAATGGTTCGTGTGTGTGTGTGTGCGGCACTGTGGTGGGCTTGTCCCAGCCTTCCACTTTTTAAGAAGGAAGACCGGGTGGGAAGCGTCCAAAGATGAATACGGAGAAACGCCGGCAGCCCAATCTTTCCTGATGTTTGTTGTTTGCGCAAAAGGGGGAAAACATTTGTTTTGCGCATTTCCCCTAAGTCTAGAGTGTGTCCCTTCTGTGTCCCTTCCCTGTCGGTCGCCTTGCACTTGGTTTTTGCTTTCTTTTGGGTAACTAAATCCAAACACTTGGGGGGCTCGATATATCCTCTGACCCACCGGTGCTTTATGGTCCATTTTGTCAGGAAGACCCTCCAATCCTGCTTGGAAATCCAGGTGGAAACGTCTCCCCGGGACCTTCCGCCTCTCAAAACCTACACCCTGCCCGCCGACCGACCGACGCAGCGTCCGGTGATACCCTCAAAACCGCGCATTTTCTAGGGAGGAAAACCCGGGACAGAGCCTCCCGCTCCCGTGGTGGGGAAGGGAGGGGGTAGCCTCCCCCCCTGGACATCAAGGCCCCCGAAAGGTTCCGGGTGGGGATGATGTGGGCTTGAGTGGGGTGTGCCCCCCCCTTCCCCAAGCCTCTTTGGTCTTCTGGAAAAGAAAAGGGCTGAGATGGTGGGTCTTTTAAAAGTTCCAGGAACAGGGGCGCGTTTTGGAAACGGAGAAGCTGGGAGGGGGGGGGTCGTGCGCTCCCTTCTTCTGCTCTAGCCCCCCCTCCACCTTCCCCCTCGCCTTGCCACAGGCTCTCCTGCTCTTTTTCTCGGGCCGTTTTAATTTGCTTTCCTGGCGTTCAAAGGGCTCCTTATGAGCGCCTCCCCCCCATCTTCCCTTTCGCCTGATTTGCGCCGCGGCGCAGCACCGGCTGGCGGGACTAAATTTATAGCCCGGACCCGAGAGCAAAGCCCGTAAAATCCGGACCAGGCTTTTGGCTAGAGTATAAATTACCCAGAATAAAAGCGACTTTCCTCTCCTCTCGGCGGTCACTCCGCGGGGGCGGAGGAGGAGGAGGAAGAAGGGGGAGAGAGAAAGTAAGGTGGACCCTCCCACCTGCCTGGATTGTGAGCAGGTGTTTCGCGTTTTCGCGCGCCCCGGGGCTTTCTCCGGATCTTTCCAGGTTTCTGCAAAAGGCGATGAAAAAAAAATGTAATAGTAACGCCGTCTGGGATTCCAGAAAGGGAGGACATTGGCCCGTGCCTTCCCCCAGGGGAGTAAAAACCGAGTGGCCCCGATCCCCACCTCGCCCGCTCTGGAAAGGGCCTGGGTTCCCCCCCCCTCTGCCTTTTAAGACAGCTTCTGGGTGCCACGGTCCCCACAGAGCTTGCAAAAAAAAAAAAAAAAAGGCCTTCCTCTCTTTGGACTACCTATCCCATGTTGCGCCTCAAACAAAGGGAGGGACGTTTTCATTTCACCTGGCATCCTTCCCTTCTCTTTTCTGAAGGCCTTGCATATATTTTAGAAAGACTTTTTTTAAAAGGATGGGAGATAACTGCTTTGACAATTCTCCAGCCCTCCCCGGCAGCGGATTCTGGGACTTGTAAGTCCCCAAAGCAACATCTTCCACGTTTTGGCCTTACCCTCAAACCAAAAGCCTTGGACATGGCATGGACATGTAGAGCAGACCAGAGCTGGGTTGGAGAGAGAGACAGGAGATCTCTCAAGGCCATTGGCGGGGAATCGTAAGCAGGGGAAGACATCTGCTGGGGAATACCCTGAAGCAAATGGCGAGCAGCTGCGTGAGACAGAATGCTGGACGGGATAGGCTGTGGCCTGTTCCAGCAAGGCTGTTCTTATGTTCTTATGTTAGACGGTGGTGTGTTTTTCCAATTGCCGTTTGTGGTGGCATTTTTAAAAACATTTGAAAACTTTCTATGAGGGGGAAAGGTGGCCTGGAAATAATAGGCACAAAACATATAAATGGAATAAACATAAAGCGTTCCTTCTCTCTCTCTTAAACTCAAGTTGGTCTTCCAAGTGACCTTCCTAAATTTAATTCCAACAGCGTGAAGCCAAACAGACAAGGAGCCAGGGGCCTTAGGTAGGGACACATTTAAAGACTTATCCTTGTTTTTTCTTGGAAAAAAAGGATACCCCCTAGGACTAACTGGTGTGTTAATCAAAGAAGAGTTTAGTTCAGATGGGGAAAACCTAAGTCTCTATTTTTTTTACTTCTTCCACGAGACAGGTCTTTTTAAACACCCCTCTATGGCACCAGAATCTTACCCATGTAGGTTCTCAAGAAGACTGGACAAACTTCAGAGTAAACGGAGACAGCCTCCCAGTTGAAAACCCCTGAAAAGTCGAAGAGAGATAGTTTCCCCGCTCTCATCTGCTCGCCCTCCAATTAAGGTTGGTGTTGTTTAATTAACTTTCCCGCGGGGGAAATGAGGTCAGCCCATCGGACAGGACTTCCTGCCGGAGGAATTACCGCTTCGAAAGATGGGATTCCGGCCCGTGAAGAAGCGTTGATATTATTCTCCGTTGTTTTCTCCAGCGGTCAGAAACTGGGAAGGTAAGGGACCGAAGAGGTGCACGAAGTGCATTTAAAAAGAGCCGCGCGCCGTTTGATTTTTGCGCATTCCAGCGAAGTGCAAATTGCGCTAATTTGTTTCACTCCAGATCAGAAAGGGTCCCCGATTTAATTGTGCCACTCCAGTTCCCATCAGCGCCAGGCAATGCATGGGTCAGGGCCGATGGGTTTTATAGTTTCAAACCATCTCAACCAAGCGTTTTTTTAAGGCCCTGTCCATCAGGGAAAGTTTTGGTCTTGGGGCATTTTAATCTGACTTCAGTTCGGATGGAAGCTCCTTATTTCTGGACAAACCATGAATTTACCTCCCAAGCTCCTTGCTGTAGAAGATCCTAAATATACACCAAGATGGAAATTAGATCTCTTTGAATTTCCCATTTAAAAAAAATCATTGCAAGTAAAAAGAGGCAAACCCACTGGCATCATGAATTAAACTGATTTTACTCCAAAACAGGATGTGTATAAATATGGAATTTTTCCTTCCCAGTTTTTTCCTGATTGAGACCAGCTTTCCAATATTTAAGACAAAACTGTATCTTGTGCTGGATTTGGGCTGGGAATATTTTGACAAGATCACTTTAGGATACTGTTTAGTTTTGTTTTTAAAGAAAACATTGCCTTGTTCTTGAGCTGAAGTCGACTTTAAGTATAATTAAACCAGGAGTCAACTTATTTTGGCAGTAAAACAGTTAATATTTAAAAGACAATTATTTAAAAGTTCCTTGCTATTTTCTAACATGTATTTTTTTTTATAAAATGTTAAAATTCTTTTTTTCTGAATATGCAGGAAAAGCTGTTCGAGATTGAGCTAAACCCTGTGGAATGAAAACCGATTTTGATTCTTCATCAACCTGCGATAATAAGGAAAGAGGTACAATTAATTAACTTGAATAGATAATAGGCTGTATATGACATTTTTGACATAACAGGACAGTAAGAAGGGGTTTGGACCCTCCCCAGGGAAATAACAAAAAAACAACAACCATTTTTAAATGACTGTGTTTTTAAAAAAACAACAACACCATTGGAAATAAATTCCAATACACAATCAGCCTCATTTAAGTTTTAAAATTCATTTACTCCTCCGGAAACTGGAAAGATGAGAAAGGAACGTTTCCTACCACATGAGACTACCTCCCGCCTCTCAAAATACAAATATTAAAAATATAAATAAGTAATATGAATTATCATGAACATTCGATAACAAGATAGGACCCGAGAAGCAGCAAAGAATACTTTCACGCTTGTGAAGAAAGCTAGTGGTAAGGAAAGAAACGAGATACAATTAGCCAGATCATTTGATGGAGTGTAATTATCCTCCCTGACATGGTTTTTATTCTGACATACCATGTCCAGGCCTTTATTATAATTATTTATTAGTATCCGTTTTATTGAGGTAGCCAAAGTGTTTCATATCCGAACAGATCGGCTGTCTACATTAAACAAGGGCATTAAATACGCATTAATCTTTCTTTCTTTTTCAGTCTAAGCCACAGATCTGTACACAGGTAGAAAACTGCCTGGTGAACCTTCAGCCTTCAAATACCTTATTTGAGGAAAACTCAGCTTTCTTTTTTCAAAAAATTATTATTATAAAATAGTCCCAGGAAGGAGTGGAGCCGATCCTAGTGGGCCCGATCCTGCCCCTTTACTCAGTGTTCGTCTCTCCTTTGAGGACCTACTCCTGAGTAGACGTGCAACGAATCGGTGACTTCTGTCCAGACAAAGTGGGGGGCGCGATATAAACCTGCTCTAGTTTCACTCCCTTGTTGGTTCCGAAGTTCCAAGGCGTTGAAAGCAGGGAGGATTTCAACTAGAGAATGAATCTGTATTTCTCTCCCATTGAAATCAACCAGAGAGACAACGCGGGTCCAGCGCATCTGCAGTTTGAAGTACACACACACGCACACACAGAGAGAGAGAGAGAGAGAGGGAAGAGAGAGGGAGGGAGGGAGGGGAGAGAGAGGTATATATATATATATACCTCCCACTTTGTCTGGTGTATATATATATAAACTCAACAAGTTTCAGTTCTTCCTCCTCTCTTTTTTAAACGAAAAACACAGATAAATCGGCTGCCTTCCCCAGCCATCGGGAAGAATGAAGCAGGGAAGGCGTTTCAATTCCCGGGGAAGATTTTAAAATCTCCCGCCGCCCATTTTGTTCCTGTCTTTTAACGACGCCAAGCGCGCTATTTATTAACTGTAAGGTTCCAGCTACGTCTTTGGTCTCTTCCCCCGGCAGCCTCGGCAAACTCGTTGTTGTTGTTGTTGTTGTTGTTGTTGTTGTTGTTGTTGTTGTTGTTGTTGTTGTTGTTGTTGTTGTTGTTGTTGTTGTTGTTGTTGCCAGCACCCCCCTCCTCGTTGGTGCCCGTGTTTTTGTGCCTTGTCCAGCATCACCGCTGTCATCCATCCTTATTTTCTCTTCCCTCCAGCCATCAGCTCCTCCTGAATTGCCCCGAAGCATCCCGGATCCTAATCATCTTATCATCTTTCAGCCGCTTTTGAAGTTGGGACCACCTCGTGTTTCTTCTTTCTCCCCCCCCCTCCCCACCCGCCCTTCTCCTCCTCTTCCCCGTTGCCAGGCGCGCCGCCAAACTGGCGTGAAACCGAATCGCGTTTCCTCCACCCCCCCTTTCCTCTCCCTCTCTCTCTCTCTCCTGATTTATTCCTCCAGGGAGCTGGACCCACTTCTGGGTGAAGGGGCGCCTCCGCAGCCCAGTTCCAGGGACCCACCGACACGCCCGCGGAAGCCCCCCCCCCGCCAAAAAAAAAAGACACACACACAAAACACACACAGACACACTCGGCGCGCGCGGTTCTTACGCTTGGCCACCGGGCTCCCTGGCCTCCTCCCGGCGCTTGGATCGCTCCGGTCGCCCTTCGGAGGAGACTCTCTGGATGGAGTTAAGGCGTGTGGGGCGTGGGGGCGGCGGGCGGGGGGGGGTGCGGAATAAGGACAGCCCTGCTTCTTGCCCAAGACGGGGGGGGCGCGCCTTCCTTGCCAGCGTTTGTTTCTCCGAGAAGACCCAAGAAGCGCTTCTGAGCCGGAGCGTCGCCATGAGAAAGCCACGGGGAGGGGGTCGCCTGTAGCGGCGGGGGGTGCGAGAAAAAACACAGAGAGGTTTTCCCCCAAAAAACATCCCAATCTGCTTTTTTCGGCCCACATTTTGGGCTTGGAATGGGGTTTAGGTATCTGGCTGCGGAGCCAGAGAGGTTGGGTGGGGCCACCGTGAGATACAGGAAGCTGGACTAGATGGGCCTTTGGCCTGATCCAGCATGATGGATCTTAGGCCCTTTGTACACGACCCCTAAAACTCCGCAGCAAATGGCTCCCAGCTCCTGAGCTTAAAATTGTTTCCCCACCAGCTCCGGAGTTTACAGAAAATTAAGTGCGACCACGCCCACCTAAGCGTGTCCCAGCGCACTTTTCAGGTACCTGCTCTCCGGAGGTGAAAATTCCTGATGTGGATATAATGTAGTGACTGCCGGGCTCTCCTTGCTTCTGTTTGTTCTTTTTTGCCCCCCGCCCCTTTAAGAGATTTGAATGCAGTGCCGGGATGGCAGAACGGAGGTGAGCAGCATTCTTTTCTTCCTTTTTTTCTCCCTCCCCTCACGCAGCCAGCAGCCAGGGGTGCGGAGGGGGTGGGAACGCAGGAACAGCGACAAACCCCTAAGATCTCTGGTCCGAATTTAAGTGGCCAGCGGATCTTAGGGGTCATGTGAAAAGGCCCTTACAGAATCATAGAGTTGGAAGAGACCTCAAGGGCCATCTAGTCCAACCCCCTGCCATGCAGGAACCCCCATCACAATATCTTCTTATGCTCTTCTTATGTTCTTATGTACCCACCTCTCCTCCAGGAAGAGCCAGCCTGGAGTGGCCTGCACAGTTGCCAGGGCACCCCCAGAAGAAGGGAATGGGGAACCCCTACTGGGAAACCCCGGGAAGGGTTTCCGGAAGTCAGGGTTGACTTGGCGGCAATGTTTAGTATATCGAACTGGTGGAAGGAACAGGAGATAGTGAGGAAAGAAGCAGATGAGAGAGAGAAGAAGAAGGAAGACCAACAACTCACCAGTTCTTCTCTGCTCCTGATGATCTACATTGTGTAATTTATGAGTTGGTGGGGGGCGGGAAGGAACCCCCTCTGTGTTGCCGGAAAGGATCCAGGTATCTTTGATCTTGAACATGTTTTTCTTCTGGGTTTGGCTTGAAAGTGACCTTGGGTGACCTGAGGTGCACCTTTCCTTCCATTCCTGAAGAAAGGCCTTTTTTTTTAAAAAAAAAAAATTGTGCTAATTGCAATGCCCGGTCAGCCAATCTGCTTCCACCATTTTTGTTTAAAGGCCCATCCATTCATCACCATGTTTTAACCCACACAAGGTGTGGGGAGGAGGGAGGGAGGGCAGGTGGGAGACAGCCAGTCAGAACGAGGTCATCTTCAGGCCCTCATCCTCTCCGCCCCGCAAGGGAAGGTGATCATGTTGGATAAACGGTTTCCCCTTTGACCTTCCCTTGGCACTGATGGATGAGAAGGCATTCTTGAGCTCGTTGGCTCTTGTCAACTCAATGCTCTCCTTAATAGTTTTCACACCTTCCATCTCCCTCTGGATGAGTGTGTGGGTTGAAGGCCCCACCTTGAAGGAAGATCTACACTTGGTTCTCCCTCTTAGCATCCGTTGGCATTTGTCCACCTGCTTGTCCGACAACTCATAAATGCAACATTTCCAGGTGCATCTAAGTGTTAAGTTTATCATTTGCTTTTTCTCACCATCAGCTAAACCAGTGGTTCTCAACCTGTGGGTCCCCAGAAGTTCATGGACTGCAGCTCCCAGAAGCCTCCACCAGTCACTGTGCTGGAAGGGATTTCTGGGAGTTGCAGTCTAGGAACATCTGGAGACCCACAGGTTGAGAGCCACTGAGCTAAACCCTTATTTTCCTTTGCTTTTTATGCCCATAGCTGAGTGGTTGTGGAGCCACATTCTCTCCACCCCCCATGCATCTCAGAAGAGCCAGCCTGGGTGGCCTGGGGCCAGCTGCACAGTCCCAGGGATCTCCCCTCCCAAGAAGAAGGAAAGGGCCAACTGTTTCTAAATACCCACCCCCTTGAAAACCTGGGGAAAGGTGGCCAGAAGTCATGATCTCACTTGACAGCACACTGTGATTAATAATTTGACTCCATAATCTGGAAGAAGGAGGCTCCATGAACTTGGTGACTGCAGCCCTTCATCTGGACAACTATCTGCCCGGTCTGGTTGGACTTGTATCCCTGCCTTGAGCAGGGGTTGGGATTCGATGGCCTTGTTTGTCCCCTTCCAACATGACGACCCTACGTTCTTGTGGTAGAATGGGTTGGATGCCATGGGTGGTGAGTGCTCAATCACTGGAGGCCTTCAAGAGAACATCGGGCAACCATCTGCCCAACCATCTTTGGTATGGACTCAGTGGTCTCAGAGGCCAATTCAAACCCCACAATGTTATCATTCTAGGATTCGTTCATGCTTGTGCACCCGGTTTTGATGGGCAGATCCTGGAACTAGACTCCTATATTTGTTTGGTCTGCAGCCAATGCAATAAATATTGATGGATTTATCTGTTGGTCATATTTTAATCCTGGCTTTCATATTTTAATCCTGGCTTTCCTTCTACATTCTCACACCCTCTTCCCACCCACCCCTTTTAAAATCTTCTCACCAACCCTGCAAGGTCTGTTGAGAGAGTTGTTGTTGTTGTGCAGTCGTTCAGTCGTGCCCGACTCTTCTTGACCCCATCATGGACCAGAGCTCGCCAGGCCTTCCTATCCTCCACTGCCTCCCAGAGTTTTGTCAAATTCATATTGGTTGCATCGATGACACCGTCCAACCATCTCATTCTCTGTCGTCCTCTTTTCCTTTTGCCTTCGATCTTTCCCAGCATCAGGGACTTTTCCAAGGAGTCCTCTCTTCTCATGAGGTGGCCAAAGCCCTGGAGCCTCAGCTTCAAAATCTGTCCTTCCAGTGAACATTCGGGGTTGATTTCTTTCAGGATGGATAGGTTTGATCTCCTTGCAGTCCAGGGCTCTCCTCCAGCACCACAGCTCAAAAGCATCAATTCTGTGGTGATCAGTCTTCTTTATACGTTGAGAGAGAGAGAGACAGACAAACAGAAGAGAGAGAGAGAGAGAGAGAGAGAGAGAGAGAGATGGAAGCAAGGTTATCTCACTACCACCACAGTGGAAGGGCTGTTGAACCTGCATCTTTCCAGTTGCAATCTGACTGCTGGATATCTGAGTGGTTCAGTTCTCTGAGGTTGGAAGTTTGATTACATTGGTTGTTATATTTGAAAAGTCAAAAGTCCTTCCACTTTGAATATAAGGAGACTTGGAAAATCCTACACACTCCTTTTCCGGTTGGGTTTCTTGCTGGAAATCCTTCCTGTTTGTAGCTTATTATTCGGCAAGTCTCATCTGGATGGAAGGAGTCTTTCAGGGCCTTTTTACACGACCCCTAAACTCCGCCGCAAATGGCTCCCAGCTCCGGAGCTTAAAATTGTTTCCCCACCAGCTCCGGAGTTTACTGAAAATTAAGTGCGACCACGCCCACCTAAGCGCGTCCCAGCGCACTTTTCATGTGCCTGCTCTCCGAGGGTGAAAAATCTTGATGCGGATATAACGTAGTGACTGCCGGGTTCTCCTCGCTTCTTTTTGCTGTTGTTTTTTGCCTCCTGCCCCTTTAAGAGAAGGAATCACAAGGACTCTCACGCAGCCAGCAGCCAGGAAGTGCAGAGGGGGTGGGGATGCAGGAAGAGCGACAAACCCCTAAGATCTCTGGTCCGAATTTAAGGGACCAGCAGATCTTAACATAACCATCTCAGGATGAAGAGCTTTGGGGGGGGGATCTCAAATATGAATTACAATTCTTCTATGAAAGACAGATGTGGAGTGCTAAAATGTTTAAAACGTGGCTTAACGTTAGAAACAACAACAACACACACACGTCTTAATGAAGGGAGCGTTGCTGACGGGGGTCTGATTGACATGCGGGATTAATTACGGGGACTTCACCTCTCGAACTGCCCTGTCTTAAGCCAGCCAAGACCTAAGGAACCCAATGGGTTAGAAGTTGTTTATGTGTTTTAGTGTGGTGTAGGAGTCAATTAAGGAAAGGGATGGGGTGGGTGAGAAGTCCATTTCATCCCATTAATGCACCCGCCAAAAGGCCAAATCTGTCTTGATTTTAATCCTGAAGGTAATAGGTGTATCAGGGAATACAAGGTCACACCAATACGGTGGGACAATGGCACATCTGGAGACATCTGAAGGTCAGGAAGTAGATATATACACCTAAGCATGGGAGCCCATGGGGTACATAAGAACATCAAGAAGAGCCCTGCTGGATCAGGCCAAAGGCCCATCTAGTCCAGCTTCCTGTATCTCACAGTGGCCCCACCAAATGTGTCTGGGAGCGCACGAGACTAGATCTCGGTCTCCTGATACCACTCCCCTGCCTCTGGCCCTTGAAGTACTCCAGTTTTAAGCCTGGAGATGACACATCTCCATCATGGTTTGTCACCTTTGATGAACTTTTTCCTTCAAGAATCTCTCCAATCCCCTTTGGAAGGCATCCAGGCCAGAGGCCATCACCACCTCCTGGGGCAGGAAGTTCCACAGACGAACTGAGATCTTCCTAGGAGGCCCTTCTTGTGATCTCGACGGTACCGCCAGCCAACTTGGCGATCTCATCAGACGGAGCCTTCTCTGTGTCTGCTCCCAAATGGTGGAATGATCTCCCTCCGGAGGCTCATTGGCCTGCTTCCTTCTTGTCACTGCTGGCGACACCTAAAACCACCCCTTTTCCAAACTGCATTTAAGTTATCGGATCGTGCCACAACAATGCCTTGAATTCGAGTCCTGTGCAGCGCTGTTGCTGTACAGCTGACATCCTGTGGTGGAGTTACGCCATATCATTTCAAGGGGCAGGTTGAGGTCCATCACGAAATCTCCGTCGGCCCTCCTGGTTGCGTGCTGACCTGCGAGGCTCTGTATCCAACCGATAATGTCTCTCGGTCTGTTTGATCCACAGCGGTTGGTCTCTCTCAAAGTTATGCCACCACTGCATTAACTGTACAAGGAAGTTTCAGCTTTATGGCAAGAACCCTGCGTAGGATTCCAACGCAAGGCTTTGCCTGCTCTCTGTTTCCACCCCGTGGGTAACTCCCAGGCCTCTTTCACCTACACCAGGCATGTCCAAACTTCGACCCTCCAGATATTTTGGACCACAACTCCCACAGTCCTTTGTCATTGGCAGTCTAAGCTTAGAATTCTGGGAGTTGTGGTTCAAAACATCAGGAGGGCTGAAGTTTGGACATGCCTGACCTACAACCTACCCTGAGCTTCCATCTCTAGGCTGGGAGTTATCATTTGCTAGCAATTTTCCCCATCGCTTTTTACTATTTACTATGTGGGGCACCCACCCCACTAACAACCAGGATTAAACTTGTCCCACTAACAGCCACCTCACCTCGCTTAGCTTGGCTGAAAAAGACCCAGGGAAACAGCCTCAGACTCCTCCATGAAATCTAGAAAGCGTTGCTGCCACTTAAAACCATGCACGTTTATTTATTTAGAAACAGAGAATCTTTTATGTGGTTTATGGTTCCCAGAGGGTCTCCTACCCCTGGCTGTGAGGAGTTATTCTGGGAATAAGACCAGGGGAGCTGCCGATTATTTACTCACTTTAAAATACTCACATTTAATGGTTTCGCCACTCTCCGTCCTCTCTCTCTCTCTCTCTCTGGTTCTGTTTTTTGAATTATTAATATTTGCACATCTCTATCCCATTAGCACCAGGACTTATGTTTACCGGGGAGTGGGAATTATCAAAGATGAAGCAGGAGAAGTGGTTCTTAATCTTGGGTTTAATTGACCTTGCTCGATATATACATGTAACTGCTCCACCATGGCTGTGTTTTCTCCGGCAGCTGCTAAATGCAAGCGAACTTCTTCACAGAGATTGCTGGCATTGTCCTGACTATTTGAAGGGTTTTTTAAAAAATTAAGAAAAAAGAATGAAAAAAGAGGGATTCAGGGACACAGGAAACAGGCAAAGACCTGTTTACCTTTTAAATGTGTTTTTTCTTTCTTTCTAATTTTAGTTTAGTTTTTGTTTTTCTCACACCTGGGATAGCTTTCAACTGACAATAAAGTATCTATTCTGTTCTGTTCTGTTCTGTTCTGTTCTGTTCTGTTCTGTTCTGTTCTGTTCTATTCTCTTCTATTCTATTCTATTCTTCAGGCAAGCTTTCCCTGAAGGAGGGACTACCTACTATGTGACTTTTATACGGATTATCATGCATAAGAACACCAGTGTTTTTCATGTTACTTTCCATCCCTCATAATGAATTTTCTTCCTCTTTTTGCGTGCTCTTTGTAGCTTTAATGTTATCGTTTAATCTTCTAAGATGCCTCTTCTAATTCCCTGTTCTTGCCGGTAATTTGAATAGGTTTTGATTGTTCTGGGCTGCATATTGTCCTTCGTTATTGTAAGCCACCTTGGGTTCTTTTCCAAGGAGAAAGATGGGGTATAAATAAATAAAAATAAATAAATAAATAAATAAATAAATAAATAAATAAATAAATAACATGCCAGATCTTTTGTTCATGTTGGCCTTTTAAAAAGGATCTAACAAGCCAAAGTAGTTTTGCTTTCCAAGCCCTATCTGGCGATCAGTCATATATATAATAAAATAGATTTTTTTATTTTATTATATGACTATATTTGAAGGATTAATAGTCATCGTATTTCCTGGCTATCTCCTAGGTTTGAACCAGACAAAATCATCATTTAATTTTATTTTATAGGGGAAAATATTTCACACCTCCTTATGTTTGAGATTGCAGCCTCCCGCGGATGGGGCTTCACCTCTCAGAAAGGTTTGGAGTTTTGTACTTTTTGTCTACATTTGGGGGGTGGGGGTGGGGTGTTTAGGTGCACGATCGGTCAAGGAAAGGTGCTCAGCTTCAGGAAGGAATATTTCTCCATGCGTTTGATTTCCGAATGACCCAATAAAAGGTATCGCCGATCTTCAGTGTTGTTGTCTTTTTGGGGTGCGTAGGTTTCCAGGATTTTCATGGTCTGCCCGTTGATCAGGTTTGGGAGGTACCTCGTTCCACCCACTTCCCCTTTGGAGTGAAAGCAACGTCTCACCCAGGCATGGATTTTAATTATAGTATTAATTACCAAAGTTAAAAATCCAATTCATCTATAAATTTGCAAGTGCGCCCATTAGGGATCCCGCCCAGCTTCTCAGCTGCTTGGTTTCTTCTTCTTCTTCTTCTTCTTCTTCTTCTTCTTCTTCTTCTTCTTCTTCTTCTTTCTTTCTTTCTTTCTTCTTCTTCTTCTTTCTTTCTTTCTTTCTTCTTCTTCTTCTTTTTCTTTCTTCTTCTTCTTCTTCTTCTTCTTCTTCTTCTTCTTCTTCTTCTTCTTCTTCTTCTTCTTCTTCTTCTTCTTCTTCTTCTTCTTCTTCTTCTTTCCTGTATTCCCATTCCACCAGCTGTTTGTTTTCCTTAGCAGCTCGGATTAACATTGGTCTTGACTTTTCCCCTCTTATTATTTAAAGGCCGAGATAATATTTTCTTTTGCTTGGGAAAAAGACCAAGGTTCAGGGAAGGCACTTGACCCTTCTCCGGCAATCTCCAGTTCTCGGCGGCTGCCGGGTTTCTCTTCCGTGCACGTCTGTTTGTCTGGCTGTTCCAGAAATATCGAGAGGCAAAAGGACACCAGAGTATTCTGCATTGAAAGCCGGATGCAGGCCAACATAATGCACACCCTCCGCTTGTGTGGGGCGCTGGGCACATTTTGCAAATATCTTATTCTCCCTCCATGAACCAATTGTGTTTATTTTCCTGCCATTGGTAATAAGAAGTCCATCACAGGTGACAAACCATGATGGAGACGTGTCATCTCCAGGCTTAAAACTGGGGTACACAAAACCGGGGTACTTCAAGGACCAGATGCAGGGGAGTGGTTATCAGGAGACAGAGATCTAGTCTCGTGTGTTCCCGGACACATTTGGTTGGGGCCACTGTGAGATACAGGAAGCTGGACTAGATGGGCCTTTGGCCTGATCCAGCAGGGCTCTTCTTAGGTTCTTATGGTCTTAAGAAGGTGCCTTCCCCTTCCCTTCTTCCGTGGATGTTTTGGGACTGTGCAACTTTCCCAAGGCCACCCAGGCTGGCTCTACCCTCAGGAGGTACAGTGGGAATTGAACTCCAACCACAGAGCTATCGATCTTCAAGGTTATCTAGAGGTAGAGTCCTCGGAGAGTGCTTGGTCCTTCCCTTCGTCTGAGAGGCATCTTAGTACAGCTGGCCCAAGGTCACCCAGGCAGGCTCTCCCTGCAGGAGTAACCGTGGGGGAACCGCCCACCGCCATAGACCTCAACCACCGAGCCATCCAATGGCCTAATTCTGACTTATTGCCACCATTTCTAGACTTTTCTAGGTAGAGTTTTCAGAAGTGCTTGACCCCCTTTTCTTGGGGGGGGGCATCCTTGGGACGGTCCAGCCCGCCCAAGGCCACCAAGGTTGACTCTTCTTCCAGTGAGGGACATCTATCCATTTTTTTTAAAAAGGAGCCCACCTGAAGAGAAAGGCTGCTTTGAAAAGGGGTGCAAAGACCGGGCCAGGCGGGCCTCTCCGTGGGAAGGAGTTCCAAAGTCTGGGAGCAGCCGCAGAGCAGACCCTCTCTCTTGGGTCCCCAGCAAAACACGCCTGTGAAGGTGGTGGGACTCAGAGGAAGGCTTCTTCTCATGATCTTCACACCCTGGGAGGCCCATCGAGGGAGATGTGGTGCTTGAGACAGCTCAGATCCAAGCCATTTAGGATCAGAGAGGCCAGAACTGGCATTTTGAATTGCTTCCAGATATCCACTTTTTCGTCCCGGTTTTGGGAGAAAGGTGGGCTATAAATCCAATTAATGAACATGACATAAACGAAGGACAAATTAAAAAAAAAGGGGGTGTGGGTTTTTTTATTCTTTCGGACGGGAGCAACTGGGAACAACAGCCCGCCTGTTTCCCTTATGAATAAATCCACCAGGATGATGTTAAGGCTGATTCGATCTGTTCTTAGCACTTGAGGTCAAAAAACATCACAGATCTTCTTAGAAGCTGGAAGGATCTGGTACTCATTTGAAGGCGGCTTTGAAACATTATCTTTCCAGCTTGTTTGCTGTTTCCTCTCTTTAATTTTGGTCCCCGCCCCGACCCCACCCCCCAGGCCTCATCTGCCGCCCTGTCTTCCTTGATCAACCCTGGCCATGTGTTCCACATTTAGACCAAAAGAAACTTTTCACACATCACCAGTGGCCCTCCCGCTCTGAGTGGCTGCTCAGGATAGGAGCGCGAGGGAGGCCAAACCCATCCCTGGGGGAACCCCAGACGACAGGTTGCTCTCTTCAAACCTATCTGGGCACAAGAACCTAAGAAGAGCCTTGTTGGATCAGGCCAAAGGCCCATCTGGTCCAGCTTCCTGTATCTCACAGTGGCCCCACCAGATGCGTCTGGGAGCGCACGAGACTCGATCTCTGTCTCCTGATCCCACTCCCCTGTGTCTGGCCCTTGAAGGACCCCGGTTTTAAGCCTGGTGATGACACACATCTCCATCATGGTTTGTCACCTGGGATGGACTTTTCCTCCAGGAATCTGTCCCATCCCCTTTTGAAGTCCTGCACAGCATGGCATCATTTCCTGCTCAGGATGACACGTGTCCTGCACAGGATGGATGGGAACTCTCATTTGTCAGACACCTTGAGGATTTTTTTTTTAAAATAAGGGCAGAAGTGTCAACATGGGCAGGACTCTTGATCCCTGTAAAGAACGGCATCTGTCCTGCACAGGATGAAGAGTGGAGAGGGAAAAACTGGGCTGAATTTGGCAGTTCGCAGCGCAGAAGAGGCAAAAAATAAAATATGAAGGAAGGAAGGAAGGAAGGAAGGAAGGAAGGAAGGAAGGAAGGAAGGAAGGAAGGAAGGAGCGAGCGAACTGACTAACTAACTAACTAACTAACTAACAAATGAACGAATGAACGAATGAACAAACAAATGAACAAACAAACAAACAAACAAACGAA